>OY756405.1:18453739-19053739 GCA_963576865.1 Anania hortulata
AAGCTGGAAATGTTTACCTTGATTATGCTGTTGACTATACTAGAAAAATTGATCTTAGACACGTTAAGGGAAATAAACAATACATAATCCGAAACAGAATCACAATATTCTAATAACTAAATCTATCTAAATCCTTGAAATCGCATGGGATGAGTATTACCAGTCCTTGCCATATTAAAAATCCACTTCTCTCACTCTAATTCCAACCTTATGGCATTTTAATAAGTGTGAAAGAAGATTTTTAAACTTGCATAGGCCGAGTATACAGCCCTAAGCTCGACGGAGCCACATGAAAACGAAGTCAGTTCTCACAAATTTGAACATTATGTACATTGAGACAAGGGTTGGTAAAACTGTATAGAACTTATTCGCAGTTCGCAATCTCCCTTGTTTCAATTTTCCAGCCCAGCGGTCCCTGTCGGCCGAGATTGGAGAGGTAACGAGAGGAATCGCAGATGTTAGCAAAATGTCAATCCTGCAATGCATCAAAAGTTAATAGCCTGTCGAGATACGTTTTATTGCAGCTCCCGGTCTATGTTAATTGTAATTAGATTCTGGATACGGTAATGGTCTGATCGTTTATTAATAAGACTTTAGTCGTAATTTCAACATGGGCCAAAATATTGATACATACAATAGGAGTTTCAGAAGTAGCTAGCAGGACCACTGATTATAATAAAGTGAAGATTGAAAATTGATATCGATTTGTCAGTCCCACAACAATATCGTGCAGCAGCAGTGTATGGCTGAAATGATGATAATGATAATCATGATAATTACTCGTATGATGATGAAAGGTCATTAGATGTGAAACATTCTGGCAAAAATTGACATGAGTTTGGCAGTGAATCACCAAACGCAAAAGTTAATAAATATAAATTTAATACGGCGTAGGCGTACGGCGTACGCGTTAATGTGGTGTATAGTGTTTTACGTTCTACTTTAAGTTTGTTTTAAAGATACAGAAGAAAATCTTACTTATCAAACACTAAAATGAATCTAAACCCAATACTGCAGATCTCAACATCGAACGCACACCACAAACAACGGACTTTATACAACTCCAACGAGATTAGTTTCAAAAATATGTTTACTGACTTCCACCACTGCATTATTTAGTAGAACAACTCCAGTCGAGGGTTCTAATCCCCGGCCGGGCTCTCGGGGGACTCGTAACCCGAGACCGGCGGACAAATAGATAAATTTGTACACAAATAACACTATGTTATGTTACAAACTTGCATCCGAGACATTTACGTTGGGATTTTTTTGAGTGAAATTAGAGAGGAACAGTTGTAGTGCTCGAGGGTATCCCTGCGCGACACCTTGTTTTGATTTTAAGTTAGAATGCTTAAATTTTAAAATACATATTTTAAAATTGTAATATTGTGATATATTATTTTAATCTCACCAACAAATACAAGGGAAGTTTGTAAATAACTAAGGAGTTTTGTGAACAAAAAGATCTATCTGAACAAAGGATCCCTTAATATCCTTTATATTAGTAGATTAATCTCAAAATCATACATTTCATATGAGATCGACAAAAGCGGGCTTTGATTATAAATATTCTTTGAAAATGACCAAATTTTCATATTTACTACACAACTCAAAAAATTTAAATGAACAGTTGCTCTCAAACGCTTTAACCAAATCAAAAATAGTTTCACGCTCCGAAATCCTCCAAAAATAGCCACCGTTTTCGAAAATTCTTAAACTAAAACCGCTCCTTATTATTACCTTCTTACCTTATTTTTACGAGGCTCAGCCCCGACTATACATGTTCCTCTTATCTCGGATCTTGCGAGCTCGGGAATAAAGAACAAGCTCGAGTTTCATCAACACTTACCTGGAAAGATAAAACAGATACGTTACAAGAGAAAAAAGGTTGGACAAGTAAGAAATGAAAGATATATCGCAAGTTGGCGTTTACATAATAATAGATGCGGTATTTAGGACTTGTCAAAAACTGTATTACAAGAAGTTTCAGGCAAATATGATTTTTTTCTCAAAATGAAACTACTTAACAAAATGCAACTAAAATGTATTATATTAAACGTATGTTGGCATTAAAACGATGCGAACTCTTGTTGTTTCGGTAGTAATCGGTAGTCAAAAAACTGGTTTTAAAATTAGCATTCTTTACGTGGTTAATGATATGAAATTACATAACAATAATGACAAATATGATAATGTTTTTAACATAACCCAACACAACAATAACAAAAAAGGTTTTTATGGAAGAAATCTTTAGCACAAAAACTGCGAGCATTGCATAAACTACTTATTCAGAATGTATTCTCTATTAGCATAGCAAATCTTTTAAAATTCATTCTAAAGCCTTGAATAGAAATACTACTATTACAAACTATGCATCAATATCACACGTTCAAGTGTGAAAATTGTAATCCAAGGTGTTTGAGCAACCTTTTTTATTTGTCACTTAATAGTTACTATCGCTTATCTAAATGCGACGCGCTCTAAACCAAATTCTTACGATCCAAAGATACTTCCACTTTTATCTGGAACCTGTACTCTGATAGAATGTGTAATAAATAACTTAATTACTTTAATTGGCGCTCGTTTATCTGTACATGTGCTATAGTAAACTGTGTGACATGGAGTTTTATGATCGACTTTACGTCTCCGTTGATATAAGGCGCTGTCGTCGAATATATACGTCTTCGTGTTGTCTAAAACTTTCACCTCGTTAATTTCTATCAATTATGCCGTTTGATCGTGGAAAATGATAACATCTTCAATTTTAGAACTTTTCTGCATTAAAAACTGAACATGCTAATGCGAAAACATCACAGCAGCCGGCAAATACAACTGTCACGTTTCTAGCTATTTTATTCCGTCTACACACATAAATAACATCAACAGTCGGTAAGCAAGAACAATCGATGATCCATGGTACCGCGTCACCGACCACTCACCGCTCGCGCACAAAAAACACACAGGGACACCACTCCCGGGAACACAACGCATAAATATATCAAATCGAAAACAATAGCGAGACATCGAGATATCGCATCACACACCACGACCCATGGACATATTTCAAAAACGGAGATAAACAAAAAGAAGAAGAAAAAAAGACGAAGATATCGAAAAACCAACATCGAAAAAAATACGTGATGGGCATTAATTAAAACGGACCCACGACCAGGAATCCAGAAAAACAAAGAACTTAAACAAACCTTCGCAGTGGGAGCCCCCGCAATGATCATCATCTCACATTTTTAATCATCGGACATAAAATTATTGTTGTCAATCCAAAAGTGACCTTAAAATTGTAGATTTAGAGAAGGGTCTGCAGCTTGTGTATCGATAAAGAGCTGTTGAAAATTATTTTTTGGTTGGATTGTCACCGTTGTTTTAATGGTATTACGCATTGAGGAAGGGTTATCTTTGGGGTCCGATCGCCGAGGCCAGGTAAAGGAGCAAGATTGATTGGACACGACCCGACATTTTTATGCCCGCGCTCTCGGATGTCGTCGACTCCGGCGCAGAGGTATAGTTTATTAAATTAGTGGTATCGATCAGACAAAAACCCACCATTAGCGCGACGACCTCGGATATGGAACATCATCCGTCTCAAACGTTTTGATTGTCGAATGAAATGTAAACGTGAATGATTTGGACAACGTTCATGCAAAAAATCAAATTGTTGGTTCAGTAAAGGTTGCATGTTAATTCGTGAATATATTCAAAGATTTCACCAAGGATAAGATAAGTAAAATTCGTAATGTAAAAGATTCTCCGATAGCGAGACGAGTATTTAAGAATAAAATGGGTTTTATTTTTGATAAAACATGACAGAGATAAGTATTTTAAACAATTTGAAGGTTCCTAACAAGCAAAAAGCGCAACGTTTCATAGGGTATAAAAAGGATTGTTGATCATTACAATGTACGATAGCATCACTGCGCGGGCGCAGACAATAAGTGTCATCACAATGTCAACGACAGAGGAGGGATTATGACAGACAGGCGGACAAAACGACAGCGCCGCTTAGTGGTTGGTGATCGTCTATAAAGAGGCTACGCTTTTTGTAATTTTTTGTGCCTTTTATCGCCTGGTGCTGTATGGAGTACGCTACGATTTATATTATTATTTTTCAAATGATGCGAATTATTTGTTTTTAGCAATAGGACAACATTGAAATGATTACTTTATTTAAGTAATATGAACTCAAAACTAGCACAAGAATGAGCCATATATATTTTCAAATAAAATTGAAATTCTAAAAGAACATGTCAACCATCAAACTTAAAACAATACAAATTGAAGTACTTATTATTCTGAAGGAAAAACTAAAATAGGAGCAATGTTCAATAACTTATTATATTTATCGATACGTAACTGAATAGCTCGTCATAGAAACATCATGAATACTTCAAACACAAAATGAACAATTCCAAGATTTCACGATAGATGATCTCCTGAGGATTACACAACAATAAGATATTGCATTACCGGCGTTTGTGTTCAGAAAAAATATAGCAAGCGTGTTCAGGTACAGAATTATGGCATTCCGTAGGTACTGTTGCTTCGACTTATTCAATTCCGGAAGGTCAGGACTTCGATTGAACTAATTGTTGACATTATTATTGGTAGAACTATCAGACATTTTTCTATCATTGTTTAAATTAGAAATGAAATTTAAAGCGTAATGGCTTAGTAATACTAAAAGTACCCATGACGACACTATTTGCATATCGACAGATCGATAAAACATGTATTAAACATACATGAATAATTTTAAAACCTACTATTGTACCATACTTTTAGCAAATTAACGATTCTATTCTATACAATTTTCAATCGGTAGTTATACCGGCGATTGAGACAAAAAGTTATAATTGATTGTTTGCCATTTTTTGGAAATATTTATCGTGTCCACCAGGGCCATTGACATGTAAACATATTTTTAGGGTTTCAGATAAATATAAAATTTCGTAAATTATTAGAAAATTTAAAATATATATATTCCAAATTAGTTAAATGTGAGTCCTTGACAACGGAACCCCAAAACGTTTATTGGAATCGGCGCAAGCGCACGCAACACCAAACAAAGCTGAATAGGGCTTAAGACGGGATTTGGCTTCAAAGGGCTCGAAGCCCGCATTGTTTCTGACCTTTTTAGGGCCCAGGCTTGATGTAACTGGAACAGATGGGGCGGGGTCTTATGAACAGCGATTAAGTTAAGAATTTATTATTTGAAATGACCAGATAAACAACTGTTATAGACGCAGGTATTCATTGGATCTAGGTCATGTAGGCCGCTAAGGATCACTTCCGAATTTCAATAAAGTTGGTGAATCAAGATGAGTAAGTATTGGCACTGGATGGTGTGTAGCCCTGAAGTATGGAGATAAACTCTTTATTGCACACCATACAAAAAAAAATATTACAGAAACTAAGTATATTAAAGCTACACAATTTAGGCGGTCTTATTGTTTAAAGCGATAGCTTCCTGACAACCTTTAAGTACAGTAAGTATGCTGAGAAAAAGCCCGACAAATTCAGGACGATTGATACAAACATATAAGCTTTCAAAATGTTATAAGTTATTTGCTACGTTCCTTTCACTGCAATTTCTATACTATACAAGGTGTTACAAAAATACCCCTAAAGCTGAAATCCCGATTAAACGTCCCTTGTAAAAAAAATATTAAAACGCAACCCTCAAAACATAAAACTGAAGAGTAGATTACTCAAAAAGTTACTTACATTCTTAATTAATTTCATCTGATAGGTAAATGATAACATCCATAAAAGACTGCTTAATTCTTTACAGTAATAATAAAAAAGGGTTTCGTTTTGCACTTTAAGAAAACCTGAACAATGTTCTAATTTTCGAGTCTACTTAAGTAATTTAGAGGAGCGGCTCAAAGTGTGCTCCGTCTTGCTGGAGTTGCTGGATACATAGACTTACTCATCAAAGCGGTTTGAATTCCTTCTAATAAAATTGCAAACCTTTTTCAAATATTATTAAACTAGGCAATAAACATATATTTATCTTGTGTTAAAATCTATGAAACTACAGTTTAATTAACGTGACAGGTCTTAGGGTTGGCATTTTTTGGGTTATAAATATATATTTTTTCATGGGGAATTATGTAACAAGTTGTATTCGTAGAAACTACAGTAAGGGCCTCTAATACCACTTGCTGATAAGTTCCAGATAACCTATGTGGCAAGTTTTGACAGATAACCCATACAATTATCTATCAAAAAAGTGCCAGATGGGTTATCTAGAACTTATCAGCAAGTGGCGTAAGAAGCCCTAAAACTAATAAAACCCTTTTTTCTTTAAAGCATTCGCTGCCATAGGCACCACACTCTTACCGCAAACCCAATACCCATATTCGTAGTCTTTTCCAGCCGCATTGTCCAAACCAAGCCGAAGGCGTTTGATCTTAGAAAATTGTATGCGTGTGTTAAATAAAAGGTGTGCGTGCGCAGCTTCGATAAGAAAAGATTCAATTTAAACATATGAGGTTTAATTCCCAATAACACACTAAACGCTTAATTAGATCAGACACAATAACTGCGAGATAAGTCTTATGTTTTCCGCTAAATAGCTACACAGAGAAAAATTGGTAAGACCGGCCCTTTACGTATTTTTTTGCCATCAATACTATCTGTCTAAAAGAGTTTACTAAAAACCTTTCTACGAAAGCCGCTTAATTCTGCTTCTACCTTTTTCTAGAAGACAGGACACTTCATTTAGGATGTTCACAACATATCATGTCTTTAAAATAGCACCTTACTTATGACATTATTTCAATCATTATTTTTAATAATTTTCAGATTAATTTTCAAAATTTTAATCAATAAATATTTAGTTACTCCTATTTGACTTCGTTTTGGGCTACATAGAAGTGACATTTATACTCACCACTAGTATTTCTATACAGAATTTATTGCGTTTTGACCTATAAAAAGAAACAACGTCAATAATTGATTGGTGGTGTCATCAAGTCTATTGTATTTCCCTAACAATTTTTATTGGTAACAATAGTCTGGTATTTATGATGTTAAAAAATATGTTTTGAAGATAGACATATATACATATCATATTTAAAAAATATCCGACAATTGTAATGTACTCGTAGTATTTTCAAATATGTAACTGGATACTTTTCGTATCAAACTTAGTAATTCTATCAGCCGTGAAAAAGCGGAGTCGCAGCAATAATAGTGTTGTTCATTTGCGCGGAAAACGCGGCGATAGCGTCGATAGTGCGAGACAAAGGTCGGCGTCGACAAAGCGGTTGTGATCAAGATATCAGCGAATTAATGTACAAGAGATGAGATGCCAGCGATTCAGTAAACTCTTGTAGTGATTTTTTAAGAATAGCGCAGGACGAGAAACAGCATCAAATCAGCAGTAGACAACAATTTTATTCTTATAAACTAAGAAGTCACTACGTTTTCATGCCATGTAATAATTAAGGGCACCTATGTAACAAAAAATTATATAGTCCATTATTGCATGCCGTGGCAACCTGTTATTAAGACGGCACTTAGTCTATGTACCGAAGAGAGGAGGGCCCTGTTGCCTGTAATACAGGTTTATCCTACCATAGGAAATAGTTGTCATTATTTCTCTATCTTACTGTACTTACTGAAATAGAAATTGTACAGTCAACGGCAGGCCAACCTACCCAAATAGTTAAAGGTCATTCATCCGATTTTCAACTTTCAAGTCCGATATGAAGAGATCAATATCAATTCATAAAATAAATAAAAAAAGTTTTCTGGTATTTTGACGAGATGTTGTCTGTACTTTAACTACTTATGAAATAAAGAATATGATATAATATCATGTGGAGGTAGTCTGTTTTATAAAGTTGTGTGAATCCTCTGATTTTTTGATTAGTTGTTTTTAGGATCGGAAATGAATGATATTTTTTTTTACGACCAATGTTGATCATCAACTTGTATTTTTGTATTTGTAACTACTACCAATTAGTTATTTTGCCATTTTATTATTATTATTACTACAGTATTCTTCTTAGAAAAAAAGACATTTTATTTCCTGACCTCACATGAAGTTATCCGCTAAAGTTACTGTCTTGCACCATAAAGAGGCTAGACTGCGCCGGCGCAGGATTAGTGCAGCGCGGCGGAGCGCACGCGCGCACCAGACCCGACGTAATGCGCGCGGCGCCGGTTTGCCCTCGAGGAATTCTGTTTTACATTTATATTCCAAAACCGAAAAAAGAAACATTTGGCAAAACCTACACATATTTTCTAAAATATTATTGCTAACACCTTTAAGCCACCTGTTCAATGTTTATTAATACTGTCTTTTAAATGTGAGTTCAGCAACGTATTTTTAATCAAGTTACCTATGTACTGACTGATGACAGTATTAAATAAATCGCAACCCACGTCTTTCAAGCATAAAAGTATTAGGAAGGTTTTAAACATACCTACATAATTAAATCAACTTCATAAAATGTCATGTAGTTTTGATTTAGACATTGAAAAACATATCATGTTACTCGTTTGGTGAATTATAAGCAGACGGTCGTTTACGGCTTTTTTTACGAAAGCACAGGTTTTTATGGCCAAGTTGTATATTTAAATTATTATAAATAAACCTTTAAAAGTTTAAAAATAACTAACTTAAATTTTAAAGTTAACTTTTAAAGTTTAACTATAACTCCTACATTTTTTTATTGTTTATAACTTGCAGTTAGCAGACGCAGACGCAGACAAGGTTTTTAGAATCTAGGACAGTGGTTAAACGTACGCTCACCGAATCGGGATAAAACGCTAGACGAAAGCAAAGATTTAGGTATGAAATGAAATTGTTTATTTCGGACACATATGATATCCATATAAGTTGTTAGTATGGCTTAATAGCTATGTTAGTAACTATAATATACATATATTACATGTATATCCTATCCTATCCTTGCACATTGGGTGTTACGTGGATTGCCACCCAATGTGCAAGGATAGGGCTATCAGATTTGCTAGCAATTACATTCAGGAGAGTGTTGGTGCTGCCCCAAAAACAATTCATAAAGTTTAAGTATGTTTATTTTCTATTATTTGTAAGTACATTACTATGTAGGTAATCCGATATCAATAATTAAATATGAAGCACATTTTTTTATGTGTTTCTGGTAATGACTATTCCTATCTATAAATACTTTATTTATTGTTAATCTTAAATATAAAAGGAACAGCAAGCAAATTTATTCACACATTTGCATATCGACTGAAAATATCAAACGAAACGCAAGTTGTAAAGGTGGGCCAATATAATACGTTGTTTATTTTCTTGTCTGTATGTCAATATGGCAGTATACACTAACCGTCTTACTCTATGGCATAAACAACATTACGTTTCACATAAAAATAAATACATTTACTTAAACTCGACAAAACTGGCCGTAAAAACTTAGCTGTAATTAAATAGAAAATTTATTAACTCAAGCTAATTAGCCAATCTTAATATTCGTGTTTACAAGTGACCACTAGTCGCAAGACCCAACATCATCCCTGCGCGCGCCGCTTTAAAAACCTTGTCCACCAATAAATTGACTACGCAGCGAGTATAAATAATATCAATTCCTCGTTCTAATTAAAAGCTTGTTCTATTAAAGAACGCTGGTTGCTAGTAACTCTCTGTAGTACCGGAGCGCCCCGTTGTGATTTTAACGTTCGAATAGTAACGTGCCTTTATCGTTCGAGGAGTACCTGCGAATCGATAAAACACCAGAGTTACGGCTCGTGTAAAATCATCGACAAATTTTATGTGACATCACTACACCGCGGGCGGCGCGGCCCCGCCCACTCGCGGGGAGCTCCCTAAAGTAGCTGCGTCCCTTTCTAGCGTTTATCGTAATGCTGTATTTAATTACTCATGTTGGTATTAATCGTAAATTAGGTATAATTTATTGGTGGGAAGCAACACTGGGCTGTTAGGCCGACCGTCAAAATTAAACATTTCTAACAACGCGCGACCATGAAGTTCCAAATGGTCTCCGACTCGGAAAGTCATAAAACTATACAAAGATAGAGTAGTAGACTGATGGCTATAAAACACCACTAAAGATAAGTAGGTAATTGACAAAATCACATAAACGGTTATAAAGTCTTAAGCAATTAATAAACTACTGAATGTGTTAATCAATTAATATTTTGCACATTAAATTGACGATTATTTGCGATCAGTTTTTTATTTTCATTATTATTAACCTTATCATATATATATTTTTTTATACCTATGGAATTTATTACTTACATACTAGATAGCGAAACGATGTAGGTAGGGAATAGTTCAGCACAGGCTGTTGAAAAGGAATCTAGGAAATATTTCTTCGTAAAGTTGTGTTTAACATATGAAATTACTCGTACATTAAGTGAAGCATTAAAAATGAATCTAAAGATCCATCTTTTCAGGGCAACCAGTTCTATAAAGTAACAAATAACACACCACTATTAAACTTAAAGAACACACCACTCTTACTTATCAGAATGGTTTACCTTTGCCCTGGTCACTACTGTCTCCAATCAAGACATAACAACAACCAACCAGGGTCCCAATTCTGCTACAAATTTCATCAGAATTGGCACGAGCATTGTCTTGTTGAAGTGGGTTGCAATTTTGACACATCAAATAGTTTTTTTCTGTCATAACCATGTTACTAAAACCTATCAAATTCAGAATGTATTCTCTTGTGACATCTTCTTCACTATTACCTATTTCTCTGAAAATACTTAGAACGAGTGTGTTTGTACGAACTCATTGGTAGAAACTTAACCACAGATAATAATTATTGAAAAAAGAAAGCAAGCGACATCTGTCGCCGGCTTAGTCCAGATTTAGTTCTTAAGGCGCTGACAGCTGGTCACATTAAATCATCGGGAGGTAATCCCTGGATCAGAAGCGATTAGCGGGAGACCCGGTACGCTACAATTTGTGGTTGAAGTTGGAGTGAAGGCGTTTAAGAGATTTGTCGGGAGATGTATAGAAGTCGGATATATGTGGTCTGTCATTATGAATGTTTTGCTGTTTTCAGAAAGTCGTAAATATCTACGACTACTTTATGTTATTTGAAATTAACATGACAAATGCAAAGATTTTTATCATAATTTTTAAGTTACAGCGACTCAATCACTCTTTAAATGATATCCATGGATGAAAGTCTATTCAAGCGATTTATACATTTTAGGCCGTTTTTGTAACAGTGCACAATACATATGTCCCGAAGCAGTGGGAGGGTAAAATATAATCAGGACGTGTAAAATAATTTCATTTAGGCATATGCCTAAATTTATATAGGCCTAAAAAAACAATGTATTCCTGAAAATAGTTTCAGGAATAAATTGTTTTTTTATTAATGTTTAAGCAGTCTCCTGTCTATAATTCTTGGTAATAGAAAAGTCAGTCAATCGCTCCATTACTTTCTTTAACTGAAAGTTACTAATGCAAGGAAGAAATACGTTGAGGCAGATTTATCCCTAGATCTTGTATCTAGGTTACGTGATACAGGTCAAAGTAGAAGCAGATTAAACCAGTAAAAGTGCAATCAACACTATTTTGCATCATAACAATGCAAATCTCGTTTTACGGTGAGCGCACGCAGCGATCCGCAATAATTCGCGATGATTCGCGCGGGCGCGACCGATGCGACGCGTGGCGACACGTGCCGAGTTACACACCCTGACAAATGAGTGACAAAGCTATGGAATTGTTTTAGTACTTGTATTATTGTGTGATGAGCACGAGCATTTGTACCTAAGTCATGGATGTTTATAAACGTATTTAAGTATTTATATCCGTTGTCTAGTCGCCATAGTACAAGCTATGCTTAGTTTGGAGCTAGATAATTGGTGTGATTGTGAAAAACATCACATCATCAAGGATTTAAGAAAAAATGCTTAATTGCTTAAATGAAAAATTGGCATTTTTCAACAATGGCATTAACCATCGTTAATTTTTTAAGTAAATTCTTTTTAAACTACTTACTAAGGCCCGCTTTAAAAACCTACTTAAATCTAGATTCATCTTAAACCTGATATAATTAGTTTGTTATCTAGTTTATCCAATTATATTTGAACAAACAAAGTTATCAGAACACTATATTGTATTTGTCACTTTGTTCAAAAATGACAGAGATAGTATGATGTTTTCCTCCAGGTTAAAATTTTTCCATAGGATCTGCAAATATGAAAAATTTAGGAAAAGTTGACCTAAAATATCTTCAATTAAATCCATAGCACTTCGCCTACCCCCGATGCACTCTGCAAAGTCAATGAGAGTATAACGAAATAAGAGCGCAAATGAAAACTAATGTCCTCCGGGCGGAGGGGGTCCTCTGAGTCGGAAACTATACGGAGACAATCTAATTAGAACGCCCTCACAGAGCGCACTCAAATGTGTTTGAAGCTTTTGGGAAAAGTGAAGTTTTATGGAAAGTGGACAAAAATTAAATATTTATGGGAGTTATGGCTATCTTATATTTCGTCGTTAAGTGTGTACGGATCAATTAGAAATTCTTTATTTGCACTAAAACATGGTGTTACAGATGTTATAATTATACAAAATAGAGATCTATAACATATTTTGTCTAATAAAATCAAAGCATGCAAATGTGTTGAAAACCAGGGTATAGCACTGTCAATATAGTCTAGTTGTTAAACTTAAACAAACATTCTGGTCATCTTACAGTCGTCCAGATTTTTTTTGCTTAGATAATTAAATTAAAATAAATTAGATCCTAAATTATCAGGTAACTTCCTTTAGTGGGTGAATCTACTACTATACATCAACTACCTATATGGGACCAATAGCGAAATTTAAGAAAAAATAAATGTTCTCATACAAGTAACATGGCGAAGTTAATTTATTGCATTGTCATTTGATAAGTTACGTTGATGAGTTAAGTTATAAATGTATTATTTGATTTAGGCCCGATTTTTCATTAGTCAGATAACTTTTAATGGAAGAATAAGTTTAACATTTTGGGTTTTCGTATAGAAATTGTGTCAAAACGTCAAATTTATTGGTTGGATAAAAGAAAAATATTATAATATTTAAAAAAGTAAATATATCTAATTGAGAATTATGAATATTGTTTGTTGATGCAGTGTATTTTTTTTTGTATTAATTATTGCAAAAGAATTAATATAATTTTCCCTAAAACCATCTACTTTCTTTCCAATTCCAGTGCACTCTGACAACAAATCATCAGCAAGGGTTGTAATCACTTTAGCTGTAATCGCGTCACCCCAGGTCATTAGCCGGAGTAATCTAATTCCGATTTCATTACTACCCTCCACTGCTGCACCCCTGGTCTGGTCTCTGTGTCGTGTTATTGTGCTGTTGTCTGTTGTTGTCGAGTGCTTGTTGACATTTGTTTTTGGGGTTCAGAAATAGTAGAAATTAGATTGTATAATAAGTATTCCTTTTTAGCCTCTAAATTTAAACCTGCTGACGTACAACCTTTTTTACAATTAATGCTCCATTTCATCGATAGATTTTGTATTGAAAAGTTTTGGCTGATTTTGATATTGATCTTCTAGTTTTTTTTTGCATATACTTGGTTTGGAAATTCGAATTCAATCTGTTTCCTTTTGATTTAGGTTTCTACAACGACGGAACTCTTATTCTGTAATATTTTTGTCTTTCTTGATAGATAAGAATAGATTCACCACAAATTCAACTGGTAATCAATCGTGATTCATAAAGAGGTAACAAGTAGAAACTTTAAAAAATATCTCATGAGTTTCCAAACGTAATTCGAGCGTAACAAAGTAAAATAGTTTTCAGTAATTGTTTGTAAGAAAATCCTTAACGGCCGCTCGCATACCTTCAAACGAAATCGAACATAGATTTCAATGAGAACAGTTATCGATATCAATGCGAAACGATCGCTTTATACCACTTTCTTATTTACCACTGTCCTTACCGTATTATCAACGTCACAAGATTCTTATTGGCTTTATAAAATGATAAAGGTTTGTACCAATGCGCAAGCGGCGACCACAAAGCGCGCGCGCAAGTGATTTCAAAACAACCTTAACTTTTATAGGCTGTTCTTTAAACCATTTAAAATAAAGTTGAATATCGTTTATATGTTCGTTTGTGAATGTTACAGTGCAATGATCGTGTTGATTTATCAATCAATTGCGGCGCATCGTTAGTGCGCCGCGGGCTGCGCCGGCGCCGCCTTTGCGGCCGCCTTGTATCGAGTTATTTATTTATTTGCATTGCGTATCTCGGTGATGGATCTCTCGGGGGGAGCAGAACGGCGTACTGGTGAAGATTTTTTGCACATCTTTCAGGGTAAAATTGTATAAGAAGTAACTGACATAAACAACACATTATTACAGAAACATGGGATCTTAATCTCATCAAATACAGATGTTAATTATTGCTAGACAATACATTGAACGGACAAGGTAACAACCTGACTTACGTTCAACCGTCCCGGCGCCGACTCGCGCTTTGTTTTCTTGTAGCGACGTGTTCGATGACAATTAGGGCATTTTATATGAACTTGCTGTACTGACATAAACGCGTTTCAATTATTTTTATGTTATCAAACACACTAAACCGGTAGTTCAAACTTTTTTGGTGATGGAATATGAAGCCTAAAAATAAGCAGTCTTGTTTTGTTTAGTGTTTAATAAAAATCGTAAAAAATATGTATATTAAGTAATTTCATCATCATCATCATTTCAGCCATAGGACGTCCACTGCTGAACATAGGCCTCCCCCATTAACTTCTAGATTGGCCGGTTAGAAGCGGCCTGCATCCAGCATCTTCCTGCGACCTTTACCAGGTCGTCTGTCCACCGTGTGGACGTCCTACGCTGCGTTCACCAGTACGTGGCCTCCATTCTAGTTTTTCTTTACCTACTTCTACCTTTCTTATTACGTAATTTACATAAAACTGTTTTGATTTAATTCTAGATTTAAAAAAAACATTTAATAGGAAGAAAGAATAAAGTTGTTTTCTTCATTTTTGTCCAGTTGTTTATGTTAGGTTTGATAGAAGACAGATGAAGACGCATAAATGTCAGGTTCAGATATATCAGGTTCAGTCTCCTCTAATTTTCGCCTATTTTATGATAGAACTTATTTATTTATTTAGACTTTATTGCACAGATAAAAATCATACAAAAGGTGGACATAATGCCATGAGGCATTCTCTACCAGTCGACCATTAGGCTAAACAGAGACGTTTTGTGTGAACTTAATAAGTTTCGATTTTTAGTTAAACGGTTAAATTATCGTCGGAACCCTTGACGTTCAGCAAAGATCCAGTGTTCCGCGGATCACACTTTGAGTATCATTGACCTAATCATGTTACATTAAAAGTGAATAAAACAGTAAAGTATGCCTATATATATATATTTACGTCCCACTGCTGGGCACAGGCATCACCTCAACTATGGTGGTTTGGCCATACTCCATACCAAGCGGGCCCAGTGAAGATTGGTGGAGGGGTGTTGTAAGCCCTGTAACTTAACCTTATTGTCAAATGTTATTAAACCGCCCTAAGGCCTCTGACTAGGCTTCAAAACTAGTAGGTATCAAGCTATATTAGCCGAGACCAACTTTCAACGTGCCTTCCGAAGCACGGTAAAAATGTTACTAAATAGTTTGGGATGGTCACCCATTCACTTACAACCTCAGCGAAGGTGGCTTAACTTTGGTATTCACTACCGAAGCCCGCTCTGAGCTGCAAGCACCTCCATACATTGGACATTACATATTTTACTAATTTTATTTACTTTTATTTGCTTTCAATTGAAAACGAATCCTAAAGGAAGGACCATACTCTCATAGGTAATTTATTTAAATACCAATCACACATTTATTTATCAGGACATAAAAAGCTGATTTACATTTGATTCTATTACACTGACCTCTCTACCTATTATGGTACAGGTCATGGCACTCTGAATCGACTGATACAAAATTATTATTATAATGGTCAAATCTATCGGTATTCGAACCTTAGTCTAATAAATCGGTAGTTTAAATAAGGGTTCAGTAGAATATTTTACACCAGACGTTTAAAACTTGGGACACAGTGCAGGCTTCAATGGGTGTTTCGTTTGCAAAATATGTAGATCGCATTCTGACTGATACGTGTTGTAGTGATACCAGGCTTCGATATGACTGATGTTACCAGTGAAGTGACTATTGTGGTCAGCCGCCCTTCTCCCCCACCCCTATTAGCATACTTCAAAAGACTTTAACTATGGAACTTTATCACAAACGTATGTTTTTTTCTGTATGTAGTCATTATGACCCATATAACTTATAACTATAAATCCTAACTAATATTAATTATAATAACAGCTTAAGTGAGTTTGTTTGTTACCCTTTTACGTCTTAAGGCCCGTGTTGTCGCCAAATGTAAACTAGCATGTGGTTTCAAAAGCCTACTACTTAAGCCCCGTTTGTCAGAAAAATGTTTTAAAAATTTGTTAAGAATTGTCAAAACCTACACAACATTCTGAGCATAGCATTTGTTTCTAGTACTTATACTTCAGAAGAAAAAAAGTATTAAAATCATTGAAAAAACAAGCAAAAAAGCTGCTAATTCTCCTTCTTCTTTTAAACCGCTTGACCGATTTAATTCGTTTATACGTCGATTGATAGACCAACATAATAACTACAAACTGAGCATAGGATTTTTCATTTGAACAATGGCGCCTATGCGAAAAGTATTATTTTTCTTAATTTTCGCAACCTAAAGTCCCAGCGACTGTCGTAACAACCACGTTTCATTGCGCGCTGTTATGAACCGTATTATAATGGATTTTCGTGCGATATTTGTACTAACATTCGTCAAGTCGCTAATTTAGAGGCACTACTCGCCTTAACCACTCAACCGGTCATCATGAAATTTTGCCTACACGTTTTCAGGGGTATAGAAAAGGACATATAGGATTTTCATCCAGAAATAAATTCTGTTTCCGAGAGAGGTGCAAAAAATTTCAGTTCAGTATTTTAAACTTATAAAATATAATCAATATTTACTTTAATTAAATGAATTAAAAATATAAAATTAATAAGTATAGGTATTTAAAACATGCATCTATTGAAAACCGGCTAAAATCGTGACGAGACATGGTCGGTATCATCATTTCAGCCATAGAAAGTCCACTGCTGAGCACAGGCCTCCCCCAATGACCCAACATCGGGGGGGGGGATTGCCAATACTCGCCACGCTTGGCAGGCAGGTTGGCGAGCGCAGTTTTTATAAGATTTCGCACGCAGACGCTGCTGCCCGTCTCGTGCTACAGGAATTAGTCGCCTCTTACGACACGCCTTCTGTTGGCGGTGGGGAAGTGTATTCTGTACGGCCGTCCCCACACGGCACTGCACGAGCCGTCTCACCAAACGACTTCAGTAAGTCTTAGTAGGAAAGTAATTTTTCTCAGTTTTAAGGGTTTCTGTTTAGGTCAAAGAACTCTAAAAACAAATAAATAAAATAAATATGTGTGTCAGGAAACCATTGCTATAAGAATGAATACAAAAAAAAAACCTTTAACCACTGGTCTCCAAAAGTCACAAAATCAATGTAACATTAATAAAGTGCATACCACGAACGCAGTAATACTTAAAACAAACATCCTTAGAAATCTATGGAGATGCGCGGACGCAGGCGCGGGCGCCACGACTCCCGCGATTTGATTTATAGTTCCAAGGCACCACTGGCTGCCTACTATAAATTATTATCGGTAATGATCGCCGGGTGATTTATCGATACGATAAATAAATCGATACTCGTACGAATAAAATATTGGAATGATCGAAATGAGTGAGATCGGATAGGAATTCAGCGATGCAATGGCCTAATGACCGTGCTTGCTTATTAAGGTGGTAGTTTAGAAAATATCAAGCGCTTTCCTTTTGTAAATGTTACAGTATGCAAGAATTGTATGCAATGCAAGAAAAATGCATTGTAGACAAACCTCAGTGGTTTATGGCAATGCACTGTAATAAATATTTATGTAGTTTGTGTAAAATAATAATAAATAAAAAAAAATAAAAAAATAAAACGCTACTGCTTACGGGTTCGCTTCCCGGCCTCACCAAAAGTCTGTAATTAAAAGCAGCGAAGGATAGCTTGAAATTTTCACATTACCAGAACAAATAATCGTTTTTTTTACGAATGTCGGTTTCCTTTAACCATTTATACATTTATTTATTGCCACACATATCTAGGTACGAGGTCATATAAATATATATTTTAGAGTACATATGGACCCCGAAAGGGCACTACGTTTTTAAATAATGCTAGCTATAGCAATGAAAGAAAGTGCGCGATAATCGAGGACACCTTGCACACTACTTGGTTGTTGTCAGTGAGTAGTTTAAAATTGCCGAGAAGAAAAAAGTTTTGCCTTGTCCAACACTATAGTAAGTATAATCAACTGCCTGCGAGTCTCCAAACCTTGTTGGAAGCATTGACCGAACCCAAATACGTGACAATGCGGCAAAAATGCAACAAACGGTAGCCGCGCGAAGCATTGAAACGCTGGACGTGCGAGCTTCGGCGACGATGCGACAATGAAGCAATTATGGGCCGTTTTTGTGGACCTCAGAATGCCTTGAGGACACGCCGGTGGACGATAAAGGGAGACGAGTTTCGGTTTATTTAGGGGATGTAGTTGAAAACATGTTGTGATTCTTCTCTTAAATCCCGTAGAATTGCCCGGTTTTCGATTTGTTGTGTTAAAATATGGAAAACAATTACTTTGACGGAACAAATTGATTAGACTTTCAGCTTTATTTGTTAATGGTTTACGAAAGTTAAATGGATGTCGAGCATCCTTAAAATATAAAAGAAGTTTACTTAGTACTGTCGGAAAAGTAATTATTGCTTTGTAGTTTAAAACCTTACTGTATTTTCTACTCAAACTTTTTACATTTCAATCATCCTCATCATCATCATCATTTAAGCCGTAGGACATCCACTGCTGAACATAGGCCTCCCCGAAAAGGGGGGATTGCCAATACTCGCCACGCTTGGCAGGCGGGTTGGTGAGCGCAGTTTTTTATAATATTTCGCTTGCAGACGCTGCTGCCGCCGAGAATTAGTCGCCTCTTACGACACGCCTCCTGTTGGTGGTGGGGAAATGTATTCTTTACGGCCGTCCCCACACGGTCTACATTTCTATCGGTCTTACCTAATATTGATAAAATAGTGTTCAGGACCAAAAAAAATGAGGGATTACTTTGTTATCTGTCTCTCATGTCTCTTTTTCTCATAGATTAGGCAAAGAATATAGAATTAAAGAAACTAATATTATAAGCTTTTAAAAAATTCTTCTCTATTCTTCAATCTAAACAAAAACAAAGCTTTTGAGTCAACGCAATCAAAATATGTGTCCATTTATGTTTATATTTTGATAGGTACTGCAAAATCACTCATCATTATACTCATAAATATAAATACTCACACTCATAAACCTTTAAGGTACGTACCGATAAGCGGTACGTATTTTTTAATTGTTTATGTCATAGGATAGGACTAACCACGGCCACGGTAAAACCTTAAACATTATAATAGGCCGATTGTCGGTGGTCGATTGGCCGGTGTCACCCTGTATACTTCTTCAAACCTCGAGTGAAAGCTGTTAAATTTTCTTTCTTTCGCAAATAAATCCATCGGCGCGGACGGCTGCGCAGTGCAATGTTTTAATTCGCCTACACACGATGGGAAACCGCGCGCGGCCCAACACTACCACAACGTTTTAGGGGTCTGCTGTTGAATTAACTATCTAAGCTTGATCTAATGAAGTGACAGGATCTCTATACATTATTCTTTTAGTAATCTATCCTGCTTAAACTCTAAATTTAAGCATTTCTGAAAAATCTATTATATAGGGTGGCCAGAAAAGTTACGTCCAAAAATTTTTTTAAGGTGCCTCGGTGTACTCTATACAGGGTAGTTGCCAATTGGCAAGACGAGGGAATCGCTCTAATAGGATATTCTGCCCATTATGAAAGACATTTTCTGCTATGGGGTTAAAGTCACAACTCGAAATATATAATTAAACTTTTCTATTGCGATTTCGATATTATGAGTGCCATAGTAAAAGTAAATTACTAATTTAGTTTTTTTTTTTTTTTTAAAGTTTACTAACCAAACTGAGTTGGTCAGATTTAAAGTGATTATTATTATTATTAATTAGTAAAATATCATTTTAAACCGATTCGTCTTTCGCCCTTAATGTCCGCGATACCCTACGCTAACAAAGTCTTACTGTGTTGTTCCATGATAACCATGATTAACAACATTTTTCAATAATTTATAAGACCAAAAAAAAAATGGAAAAAATGCTGTTATATACCCCACCACCGTTGACCAGTCGACCTGCCACGCTGTAGCGTAGTGTACGGAACCCCTCACACATCACTCACAGTCTAAAACGCCGGACATTTTCGTTTATTTTTCAAGAATTTGAGCCGCTTCGCTTTTTCCCGGGTTCCAAGTTATGCAGACGAGCTCGCAGTAAAATTTCATTGGCTCGGCATTCCTAGCATTCTGAGAGACGAGGAGTTTATTTAATTAAGCCGCTACGTTTTTTGATGTCTTTAAAGTCGCTGATAGTATAGCTCAAAGAGAAAAAACAGTTTTAACACTTCTAAATGCCAGACATTTTCCACTGTTATCCATCTTTTTTTTAGGTCAGCAATGAGATTTTATTGTAAGAGCCTAATTCGGGATTCCTTTGAGGAATACGAGTAAGAATAAAAATGAGATTGTCCATCAGAGAATAAAAGTGACTGATATGTCCCGCAAGATTAGCAAGTTGGAGTGGAAATAGGCTGTCCATCTCACAGAATGGATAGTGGGGCGACAAAGTAAAGTAAAGTAATAGTTTATTTAGTATAAAACCTTAAGCTACATACATTGATATTAATTGTATAATAACATTATATTTACAAAATAAAGAATGTGCTGATAACACTAGATAATTATGCTTACGCTACTAACTATATGAATACCTACTACGCAAGGTGCATGCTTACAAGTCATAAGTTATTATGACATAGTATATGCCTATGCCTAGTATATGTCTGGTTGGTGATTTTAGATACCTAAACTAAGTAAATAATTTTGTATCTCAGGCATCATATTTGTACAAGTCCTGGAGTTGACACCATATACCAGTAAAAATAGTGTAGGACGTCCAGCGATTGGTTGGCCAGACCTGGTAAAGATGCTGGAAAATAAAGATATTTATTTACCTACTTATTTAATAACTGATTTGTCGAGTGAGCTGGTTGTTCTTCTCGAGCTGTCAACTTTAATGGCCGTAGGTAGGTGTAATAGAGAAGCAAAAAGAATAGTGAAAATATTCTTAACGACCAGAATTAACATGATATGTTTAAACTTAAAACAGTGATGGTTTACGATTCACAACTTTATTTGGTTTTTATGACTTTCGTAGTGCGTAAACTCATTTGAATTTTTAATTAAAAGTTTTACTTGCTTATTGCTAATTAAGGGATGTTTTCGTATATGCCTATTTACTGAAATAATACAGTGACTGCACTGTTAGGATTCTGGAAGCAACAATAGAATCTAAAAAATACGCTTCTTCATCAAGACAGTAACAGCTTTTTGTAAAGGAAAGCGTTTTCAACCGACTTAAAAAAAAATGAGGGAGGTTCTCAATTTGAATGTGTTATTTTTTTTGTATGTATGTTACGCGATTTTTTGTGTTTTGAAGTCGGTTTCATTTAAAAAAAAATTTTTTTTTTTTATAAGGTTTTGTAACGAACAAACGGTTTAGTAAAAACTGACGCAGCTAACTTGTTGATGTTTACAAAACAGGTCTGATAGGTAGGTATTAGTAGACACTAAGATTTCTAAAGGGCATGTCACAATGTGGGAGCAAAGCGATGCGAAAATGTGTGCGTTTCGCTTCGCTCATGTCGCCCAACTATGAGAGCTGCATCGGTGACGTAGTTTAGCTCGCAAGTTCACGGTATGAACCCAAGTATGAATAGAATAGAATATGTTTATTTGCTTATGAACAGGGTGTACAGAAGATTTACAGGTAATTAATATGATCGCCTATCCAACCATTAACAAATAGCATGCAAATACAGTTTCTCCACTTCAACATTACAATTTACAATCAATACAATTGACTTAAAAAAATATAATTTAAGGAGCAGAATAAATTATCTAAACTTTAATTATACATTTCCATCCACATGATAACACTTATTGCTGACTCTCCTTGCAATTAAAAAAAATCTTTAAGAGAATAAAAAGTTTGTTCGACCAGCCACTTGTGTAGTGTCTTTTTAAATTGATTAAAATGCAAGCCTTTTATATTTTGTGGGATGTTGTTATATATTGCTATACACATGCATAAACAATTTTTTTGCATACGAGAACTTTTTGGGATAAAATCCAGGACTAGCCTATTACAATTTCTAGTATTCCGTGGATATATGTCTTTCGCTTGTTTAAAATAATTTGGGTTCTGTTTAACGAACTTTGCCATTTCAAATATATAGAGACACGGTAATGGTAAGATATTTAAAGATTTGAATATTGGCTTACATGATTTATCTGGTGCCATCCCACAGATTGCCCTAACACATTTTTTTTGGGCTATAAATGCCCTTTGCATGTCAGTGCTGTTTCCCCAAATGATAAGACCATAACGTAGCACTGATTCAACATATGCAAAGTATGCTGTGAGAGCTGTGGTTCTTGTGGTTGTTTTTACCAATTTATACAGGACATATGAAAAACTGTTTATTTTGTTACAAACATTGTCTATATGTTGTTTCCAATCCAATTTATTATCTATTTCTATACCTAAGAATTTTACACTATTAGCCTCTTTCAGTATTTGTCCTTTATAATTTATGTTAATTTTATTTTTTAAATTATTAAAGTTAATGTAACATGTCTTATCAATATTTATTTTTAGATTATTCAAGTCAAGCCAGTTTACAATTGTCATTAGAGTTTGGTTTACGTCCTGTTCGTGTTCATGTATAGTTTTTTTATTATTTGTTGTCACAATTACTGATATGTCGTCAGCAAAGAGTACATATTTATGTTCAATACAGAGTGGGAGGTCATTAACATAAAGCAGAAATAGTAGTGGGCCTAGTATGCTGCCCTGTGGAACTCCAGATTCGTTTACTTTAAACTCTGATTTGTAAACTTGGATATAATTATTGTTTTTTTGTAGTCGTGTTATTTCTACCGCCTGCATTCTGTTATGTAGGTATGTCATGATCCAGCTTAAGGCCTTTCCTCTGACACCACTATTCTCCAATTTTGTTATTAGTTTTTTGTGTGACACAAAGTCAAATGCCTTTGACATATCAAAGAAAAGGACTGTTGTGTAGCTGCCATTATTTATACTTTTAAGTGAATTATTTACTAAGTCGAAAGCAGCAAGTGCTGTAGATTTATTTTTTTGAAATCCGTATTGATTTCTATTTAATACCTTATATTTCTCAAGAAAGATTGCAAGCTTATTATGTAGAACTTTTTCATATACTTTTGACAGAATTGGTATCAGTGTGATTGGTCGGTAGTTATTTAAGTCTGTTTTCAACCGACTTCAAAAAAGGAGGAGGTTCTCAATTCATCGGCAGCGATCATTCGTTACTGCGTTGACCGATTTCGATGATTATTTTTTTGTTTAAAAGGTAATACTTTCAGAATGGTCCCATATAAATTTGGTTTAATTCTGATGATGGGATCTATAAGAAAATCATCAAACATTGCATAAACTCCGTACCACGCCAACTGATTTTAGTATCTATCTTACCTATATCTCTGCCAAATGTAGACCGATTTTGATGATTCTTTTTTTAATGAATAGCTTATACTTCAAAGATACTATAATAAAATTTTTTGGAAAAAATTTCACCCCTTAGGGTGGAAAAATAGGAAATGAAATCGGTGTTCAGCAGTTAAATTTTGTTTGCACTCGTAAGATTTGTTTTGATTAGGATTTATCACTAAAATGGATGAAATAAGTTAATTTTATAAAAAAAATAAAAACCGACTTCAAAAAACTAAAACGCTAAAAATAATCTTAACACTTAAGTACCTAATCAGTTACTTTTGGAGTCGGTGCCAGTCAATGAGAGACCAATGTTTTCGTTTGCACCGACTCCAAAAGTAACTGATTAGGTACTTAAGTGTTAAGATTATTTTTAGCGTTTTAGTTTTTTGAAGTCGGTTTTTATTTTTTTTATAAAATTAACTTATTTCACCTTTTTTTTTAAATAGAGGTTTTACAACAGAGCGCTTTAGTCGGTCAGGAAATGTACCACTCTCCATTGACAAATTTATTAGAAATGCTAATACCAAGCTCAAATGCTCTTTGCATTCCATAATCACTTTAGTATGTATGTAACCACGACCGTTTCGGTCTAGTGGTTCGCGCCCCGTCTACAGCCAGGCGGTTGCGGGTTCGACTCCCAATTTCCAAGGAGCAAATGTTTTTGTATAATAATTCAGTAGGTACCTGTTTTTCCGTTTTCTAGTCACTTTAGTTGAGAGTACAAGTATTTCTTAGTTTAGGGTTAGATAATTAGTGTGATTGTTAGAACAATGAAAAAAAAAACACGTGGTAGGGACATGGACATTATGACATAGGGTTACAGCGCTGTTTGTGGTCACTATTCTAACCCTAACCAATTTAGTTTTTATTAAATACGCAGTATTTAATAATCAGTGAGAAATAAAAATGATTGTATAAACAAACCAACGGTGAATCGAAAAAAAATAGTTTTAATAATCGGGTATCAGTTTTTCTAGAAAACGAAACATCGGTAAAATAAGTTTATTACTTACAAATTATTATGTTAAAAAAACGACCTGGTAATTAAAACTTCGTTAAACCGTTTTCGAACTATTGAAATTCGAACAAAAGTATTTCGAAAGTATATAAGATAGGTTGCCGGACATGGGCGGAGCTTAAAGAACTCAACTTCGTTTGACTCCGCTCCCAGTGTGACCCGCGCTTAAGATGACGCAGTTTCTATCAGTCGTCAATGAGGACATTAGCTAATCACGACTCACTCTCGTTTTTATATTGACTTTAAAAATAACGCAAACTAATTTATAGTATAGTGCTTAGACTAATTTATAGTATTAGCTTAACTTACGTTTCGCAACAATGGGCTAGTTTCCTAAAAAAATCTAATTAGTCCGTCAGTTGGATTAACAGAAAATATTGGACACGTACATAGGTATTTTTTCTTTTCTCAATCAAACAAAAATGATATAGATATAGCCCGTTAAAGTTTCGCGTAATGTCACGCCCTGCGATACTTTTTAGCAAGGCGTGACGTCACGACGTGCTCTTATTCACAAACTTTGATGAGCTTTATCTTCGTCATTTTTTGTTTGATTGACAAAAGACAAAACATGGGTCCAATATATTTTGATAATCTAACTGATGGACAAATAAAATAATATTTTTTTGAACTAGGAAACTAGCCTTTACTGAATTCCTCGGCTTAGCCGATCTCTTGTCAAACGGATGTAATATGAACCATCATTGGTCATTCAGTACGAGGTTCAGTCAGATTGTCGAACGATAGAATGCACAGCATGATTGATCGATGATATATGTACAACAAACGCGCCGACAGTTTAGATATATAAGTACTATTGTTTTTATTGCTGCTTAATGATCGTTTGAATCAGGAAGGTTACTTGCCTAAATAAAGAGTTAAAAACAGTGGTTTGAAATCCTATATTAAGGTATTGCCTGGGAAACAATCTCGAATTTTAATATTAAAATACTGGCCACGTTACCGGTTCCGTTCAAAGTAGTAGGTAATATAAATAGTTGTACGGAAATCGAACTTCGAAGAGTTTTACCGCTTATTCCCAGTTTGTTACTGTTTCGGACTTCTCTTGCCAAATTTCATGATTCCAGGTAATCGGTAAGTACGGTAAGTGTCACAATATGCGGTATAATCGGCCGTATCTTTCGTTTTCGTTGACTTAGAAATCTAATTTTTTCACAGCGCCAAGGGATTGTAAATTGAGTTTTCGAAATTATATATTATAAATTCAACTTGTTACCTCCGCGGATCTTGACAGACACACAGACAGAAAGACGGACAACAATGTGATCCTATAAGGGTTCTGTTTTTCCTTTTGTAAGGAATGATAAATTTAAATGTAAAGTTATTTATTTAATAGGAGCAACCAACAAATCTTACACCAATGATACAATTAACAAGTAACAAGTTTAAAATATGAGCTAAGTGTAGATTCAGTTGCAGGCTGCCACGACTTGCAAATGTGAGTTATAGTTTACTTTTAAAACAAGAGCTTACTTATAAAATAAAAATGGAATAATAATTTTTTAGGACTTAATTTTAGTTAAACAATAGCCAACTAAATATAGTTTCATAGATAACTTATAGTGAAACCATTTTTTATCTAATACATAACGTCTGCATTAAGGTAAATAGAAGATTTATATTATCATTTTGGCATGAAAAATATCTCTGATTTTCTTCAGTGTCTTGCCCTTAAAAAATCTAAGTATTACCAAAATCAGCAACAAAGTCTTGGGATGGATGTGAATCCCAACTAATCCCTCATCATAACGTATTCCCTTTTTCTATGCCCTGCCATGCTCCAGGAGGCGCGTAAAAACCTATCAGTGTATATTGTACGGTGTTCCAATCACGGTGACACATGTATGTCATGATTAAAACATGAGAAGTTGACAAAAAGGGTATATCTTCGCGTTGCTCTGACGCTTCCATTCGTGTTCTTTCTTTTCGTCTTTGTGGCGACCTTGTGTTGAAACTATAGTTAACTGGATAAGTGGTATAACTAGTGGATATTATGTCTTCATTGCTAATAAAATTGGAAGTAGAATGATTAACAAGCATAAACTGTATTCAGTTAATTGGGCGTTTTATCATCGAAACTTTACTAGATTAAATGTTACCAAACATATTTGTTTAAAGGTAAGGTAAAGGATTTTTATTATTCATCAATCGTCGTTCGTCTCTAGGCTCTTGACCACTAAATAGAATTTAACGCCTACTACAACTTTTGTATTATTTCGTGGAAAACCTAGGTGGTTTTCTAATATTTGAATTTCGACATCTATTTGAGGTTTAACCCTAACAATACCCAGTATCGTGGTTGGAACATGATAGAAACGAATTGCCTGTTTATACTTTGAAGCTGTGTCTTGAATTTTACTGAATCCTCACTACATTGAGCGACTTCTCTACAGATGAGTGAGCACTAGACCGCAAAAAGCGTCACAATACCAGACGGACATCTCGACACGATGATAATAATAATATTGAGGTTTTTGTACCGCGGCATCCGACATAGCGCAAACTGAGACACTGGCCGCGTCATACTACAGTCAGTGCAAAGCATCAGAATACTCGAATAGCATAATTTGGCACATGACAGTTCTGAAGTTTTCTTCGCCTTCAAACCTACGCTTTGCCTACTTGTGCCTACTCGCTCGCGGCAGTGCAGATATTATCAAATCAAATCATTTATTTGCATGAATACAACATATTATTATTATAAATGTTATAGTTAAGGTATGAGGTCGTAGTATTTAGCCTGGTCAGAAGCGTGCAAATCTTAATTACTAGGTAATAAATAAACATTGACCGGTAAGCGCAGCGTTGGACGTTCCCCCACAAGGTGGACAGACGACCTGGTAGAGGTCGCAGGAAGACGCTGGATGCAGACCGCTTCCAACCGGTCAATCTGGAAGTCAATGGGGGAGGCCTATGTTCAGCAGTGGACGTCCTATGGCTGAAATGATAAAAATGATAATCAACTACCCTTTAAAATTTATATAAATAAATGATATAAAAAGATGTATTAACAAGCGCTCGATTATTTCCGATAAAGTAATGAACGCTGACTATCTTCTTCTCGAATATTTAATTAAAAATGATATCAAAATACAGACATTATTATTGGGATAGGACGGACCATCACAATATACAACTATTCATGAAATATGGCTTCTTTATTCGCAACGAATATTTTAGAAGCCATTTTTAGGGCAACGCAAATTCGAGTCTCAAGTTTTTGAGATTCGTGAATTTCTCTTCGACTGTACCTTTAGAAATCTCGATAAAAACTCCTACGCATACATATGTAACGAGACACGAACAATGGCACATATGTAATATGTTTCACGCGTGCATTGTGTTTAGTTGTGTGTAACACGAAATTGGCGATTTGTCACGCTAATTTCGATGGACACGTTACTGTTGCAAAAGCTATAAACTTGTGTGCCACTATACATACATAGCCACGACTGTTATACCTATGCATGTTAATACAACAGTGCCCGTAAGTAGTGTTAACCGCTGCAAACAAAGCTACTTTCAACCGACTTCAAAAAAGGAGGAGGTTCTCAATTTGACTACATGTTGTTTTTTTTTTGTATGTATGTAACGCGATTACCCCGGGAATTATGAATCGATTTTAATGATTCTTTTTTTGTTTGGTAGATCATACTTCAGAGGTGGTCCCTTATAAATTTTATCAAAATTGATTCAGCAGTTTTTGAGAAAATAACAAAATATATACCCAGATAATGTTTTGGTTCGTGATTCTTGTATCTGTTACCTAATATTTTCAACAAATCTACACCGATTCTGATGATTCTTTTTTTATTGAATAGCTAAGATACTATGGTAAAACATTTCGGAAAAAAAATTACCCCTAAGTGTAGAAAAAAAGAGGATGAAATCGGTGTTTAGCAGTTAGATAAGGATTTATTACTAAAAATAGATGAAAAAATAAATTTTATTTAAAAAAAAACTGACATCAAAACACTAAAAAGCTAAAAATAATCCTAACACTTAAGTACCTAATCAATTACTTTTGGAGTCGGTGCAAGCTGATCAGAGTTTGAACGTTTTCGTTGCACCGACTCTAAAAGTAACTGATTAGGTTTACGTGTTAAAATTATTTTTAGCTTATTAGTGTTTTGAAGTCGGTTTTATTTTTTTAAATAAAATGTATCTACCTTTCGTTTCACTCGTAAGTCAATAGAACAAGGAAAGGTACAACTGTACATTAAATTTCAGTAACATAGAATCAGATGGAGCGTAACAAACAACTGCAAACAGGCCGTGAAAAGAACTTCATTCTTAATCATTTAGTAGCGTTACGAATAGCTAGGCGAATCCTAATGTGGATGAAGAATCGTATTAACAAGCAGTGTTTGCTGCAGGTGTGGCAGCGCAAGCACGGGGCACCTAACACATAGACTATGATGGTGAAGGCTATTTAGAAAAATATCTATTATTGGCAAAGAATAACCGCATTGAATTGATGGGTTGAAATGATAAGACTGTACAGAGTTAATATAAAATTGTATAATATACGTCATCAAACTAACCTACGTCGCCGTACAGCTTTAGTCTGTGCTGCAGCTCTCCCCAGCAAGGGTGACGGCTCCAACAAGGCGCAACACACTCGACTCGCACATCACCTGCGCTCGCGGTTTTTGTGATGAGCAGGGTTGCCAAAAATAGTCTAATCTGATTCTGATCATTTAATCTTAAGGCCTCATAAGAAAATTTAAGGTTGCACAGCGTGCTATGGAAAGGGGTACGCTTGGAATTTCTTTACGATATTGAAACAAAAAGGAGAAGTTGATGACATAGCCCGATGGATTAGCAAGCTAAAGGGCAGTAAGTAGAACTGACGGCCGATGGGGCAGAAATGAAGGTGGACAGACGACCTGGTAAAGGTAGCAGGAAGCTGTTGGATGCAGGTCGTTTCCAACCGGCCAATCTGAAAGTCATTGAGGATGCCTATGTTCAGCAGTGGACGTCCTATGGCTGAAATGATGATGATGGAAAAAAATACTGATGATGCAAATATAGAAAACGGCTGTTAACCAGGCAATGGTACGGTGGAGAGTGTTGGGCGGATATGAAGACCGACGAAAAAAAACTAAGGAAAATGTAAATGAAATGAAATTGTTTCGATGGTCGGTATGCGTAACAAACAAGACGATGAAATATATGTTGTTAATATATCATAGTTTCCTTTAAAGTCTATTGGAGGTGAGATGGTACAAACTCGCATGCGCTGGTTAGGACATGTATTATAAGAAGGGTCGAAGAGTATCTAGTCAAAAGAGTCTTGGCTATCCCTGAGAAGAAAAGAGGCAGATAGCGCTGCTGGCCACGTGGTGGAAACCGTACCCAAAGATTTGGAACGGGCACAGCTGGACCCAAAAACACCGCAGGATAGATTATCCTAGAGCTTAAAGATAAGGAGAACTGACCCTAAGTAAAGGAATAAGGCTAGAATGAAGAAGATGGACAATGTCTTTTAAAATGGCTGAACAAGGTAGGTAGATAAATAATCACGCCAATCTGTACCTAGAAAACAGTACCGTAACTGACTGACAAACCATTAAATTGCCATCATAGTCAATCATAACAGCAGCCATCCTAACAACATCCAAAGTACTATACAGTAGTAGATGAAGTTAACCTTTTTTGAAGTAAAGATATCTGTCAACCAGTAGCTAGCCCTGACTTCTCTAGCAAGCAGCGCGGCAGATTTACTGCGCATTGTCTCCGCGCAACCTTAACTGGAAGTGGCGTGTCGCCTAATGAGGAGCGATAATGGCCGTCCGCGCGTTTCCACAAACAAACGCAAAAATTGCCACCGATCCCGCTTTAAGGACCAATTAAAACTGATAAAAAGAAGAAAAATAAACTAGCTGCCAAGACAACATGAACAGGAAGCTGCCAACATCATCAGCTCATATTCACATATTCTGGTTATAAGCCATCTTCCCCATACCATAGAGGCACTATACACTGCAATCAATTTAAGCGTTACATTTCAAAGTTGTTTGTTGTTAGCACTAACAGGTAAAAGCCATGCGATTCGCTTGACATTTTTGATTGTTCTTAGGTTTTTAGCCACAACAAAGAGTCATTCAGCCAGTAACCAGTCAGCCACTACGATAATCGACAAAGATAATCGCAGTGCGGACTCTAAATGTTCAAGATTACAACCTTTCCCTAAAATAAAACATAGTAAGACCGTATATAATACTTCTTTAAAAATGACATACTACGGATTTATTTTAATTACAAAATAAACTTGTACTTTTATCAATGCATTGACTGAGTTATTGTGTCTAAAAAATATTTAATCAATAACTTCATAAAATAATGTGAACCTCTTCCAGGTGTTGTAACTCCGTTCCGCAGACCGCATGCGGGCTCGCTACGCCAAATATGGTAGTGACGAGCGCGCGCGTAAAATTCAAATTCTGCATTTGTTCCCATTCCACCCTTGTCTCGCGTTTTCAACCGGCAAATTCAATCGAAACGTATAAATATACAATAGCAACGCTGCAACGCCGAGAGAGAGATTTAAAAAACTGAACGAATACAAGCAGTGTTTCTAGAAGCAATTCATAATTATAACAGATTTTATTTGTATACATAGTTCTGACTTTTATTAGTAGATAATAAAGTAGATAATATGTAAGTACTTTATCTTTTCAATTATGTATGATATTTAAGCGATAAAGATACTTAGCGATAATAATAATCCGAGGCCCAAGATTATAAAATTAACTCATTGCCAACATAATGGTCTATAAAATCAATACGATGAAGAAAAAAAACAGCCTATTAAGTTTCCAACAACATCTATTCAGTTATTTATAGTAATCAATAAATCACATTCCAATACTTTACCGATTCACCGAGGGCACGAGCGCGCGCAATAAATCGATAATCGAGAAGATCGCGTGATCGCTCGGTATTTAACTTAGGCCGCCATGATAATTACAATCAATAATCGCTTATACGATACATAAACTGAATACCAACTATTAATCTGACGTTACCAAGTGTTCTCGCATGAATTTCTTCCGAACGCCTCAAAATGAATTGAACTTTAACGCATTTAAAATAAGATTGTAAATATAAAGTTCCAAATAAACTCTATAACACATTTGAAACAATGAAAAGGTATACGCGAGTAAACTGTGATAAATAAACGTTAAGTAGCAGTGCGGCGGTGTGTACGAAAGGGATGGGTTTACGAGGAGTGCTATGTGTGTAAGCAGGACGGTCGTATCGTGGAGATTTAAGGGGTGAACAAAACAAACACTGGGCGGCAATTACAAGCGCCCGTGGTGCGCGCGTCGCCGCGTGCCGCCTCGCTGCGACGAATTTTAGTTTGTTTTGTGTAATTGCCAGTTTTCAAGCGTTCGTATACGAAGCAACAAAACTTTTCGAAAGTGTAATGGGTTGGGTTGTTGACTGACAGAAAAGTTAAGCGGAATTAGGAATGCATAAGATACGTGGAGGTAGGAAACTGTTGATGCAACAACATAGTGACGATGCTCCCAGAAATAATTCAATCGATCATTGTACATCATCGTCATCATCATTTCAGCCATACGACGTCTACTGCTGAACATAGGCCTTCCTTATCGACTTCCAGATTGGCCGGTTGGAAGCGGCATGCATCCAGCGTCTTTGCAACCTTTACCAGGTTCATCATTGTACATGTATTAAGAACTCTTCTTTCAGCGATAGAAATTGCAGACTACTTAAAAAATTACTTCAGAAGTATTCTTTCTCACTCTTTCACTCATTTTATTTAACCATTCCAAGATGTTAAGGTTGGGACTTGTTCTACTTTTACCTTTTTACGGTATCGTATTATTAACATAAGTAAATGATTCACATAGTAACTACCTAAAACATAATAAAAAAAACTATTTTGTAGTGATTTAAATCGATCCTTCAAAGACGAGTACCATCAAAACCACCGGCACTTATCATCAATAAGAACACGATAAAAAAAACAGTACAGTCAGCTATGCAGCCGATATCTCATTTCTAAAATATTCCATTTACTTTTTATTGTAGCATCGTGGATAAGTGATTGAAGACCGGGAGCCGATCGCTCACGCAGCTTCCGATCTGATGTTAATGTTCACCTATGACCTGCGCAAGAGTCGCGCCACAGCCGGGAGAAATAAGCCAGATAATCAACTACAGAATACTGGTTTTAGCCCATCGGATGAATATCCTCCTATTTCATTTTATTGTGTCTACGTGTTTCTGCAGACGAATCTTTAAACGAATGGTTTAAAGATTCGTCTCCAGAAAAAATTTAAAAGTAAAATTTCACTGTTAATCGACAGACAGACAATGCAGATGTTCACAACTGCGGTTATTGCTTCTGTCATTTTTTTCAAAACTCTTCACTCTTTTTAATAAAAAAAGACTAAGTAGGTCCGTAAACGCAGACTTTAGTCAAGCGCAAATAGGGCGAAGCGCTGGTTCTGTTGAATTTTCTGGTTATTCGGCAGATTTTTAGGATTGTTGCTTTTTGCCAGTCCAACTCTACTTTTAATTATTAAATGTTGTTAGTGTTGTAGTTTTGTGATCCACCTAGTTTGTTTTTAGTAACAGTGTTGTTACTTTTGCCTTGATCTGATCTAACATTTTCTGTGATAGTAAATATATAAACTAGAAATGAATCTCGAGCTATCTTATTCTATCAAAACAGTTTTTGGTATAGTTCATTCAGTATGAGTTCTAAAAATTAGAGCAAATGCAAGCAATAACATAACATTGACCATAAAGTAAAGTGGCTGCACTTCACAGGCTGTGGCCCGCTGACGGTATGCTTTGGATCTCATATTATTATTTTTTAAAGGCTAATAATCTCCTGCGTCGTTCTTGTAAATCAAATACCAAGGATGATAGTGATTAGGTTTATGTAGGGTTTTTGAATATTTATTATGCTACTATAGCGATGGATCGAATTGTTTTAAATACTTAGTTTAAGAAGGAATACAAGCGAACAGGTTTCCTTTAATACTTACCTCTGTTAAATAATATCAGGACCGGCTTTAATCAGACAATTAAAGCAGTCTTAGCATAAAATAAAATTAAATAGGTACTTTCTATAAAATTCAAAATGAACAAACGATCTAGTCGAAAAAATATTTTGATGTAAATAATTCAAATCTGGAAGTCAATGAGGAGGCCTATGTTCAGCAGTTGACGTCCTATGGATAAAATGATGATGATGATGAAATAATTTCAAGATAGATAGATAGATACTCTTTATTGTACACCATACAAAGAAGTTACAATTTGTATTTACAGAAAGATGCACAATTTAGGCGGTCTTATCGCTAAAAGCGATCTCTTCCAGACAACCTTCAGGCAGAGGACAGATAACAAGAAAGGGGAAAGTGGTGCGGAGAGCTTAGTTTGAAATTGTTCAAGGTTGTTTTTATACAATTATGTGAATCTAAATAAACAGCATTCCGAAGTTGACACAGACGACAAACAGACGTCGATAATAAAATCTGATTTAAATTAAATGAGACCTTTATCGAGGCATCTGGTAATTTCTCTTCGAAAAATCTCGAAAAAGGTTCTCGGTTTAATTCGGAATTCGGCGAGATCGGAGCAGATACGAGACTCGCCGCAGGGCGAAAATTAGGACTTAAACGGTGGTCAGGGGTCAACGACCTAGGTCCAGCTCGAAAAACTTTATTTTGCGTACCTACCTGCTAAGTTTTTTAATGGTTTTCCTATGGGTTACGCATGTAAGTATCAAATACAGAGAGAGCGAGAGAACATAATTTTTATTAATCGTAATAATTATACAGGTTGGCCAGAAAAGATCGTCCAAAAATTTTTTTTTGTAGCTAAATCTCTATGACCTGTGCATTTATGTATAAAATAACCAGCCCCATAACTTTAATAAAAGTTACTACAAAACTGACCTAAAGTTGAGAATTTATGAAAAGTGAGATCATATAAATTTTCAACTTAAAATTTAAAATCTTAACTGATGATTTCTTAGTTTCTAAGTAGCTTCAGAGAAAGCGCTAGACTAAGCTTTCATAATAATAATAATAAAAAAGTAGTACTTCATAGGCTTCACAGGCTATTTAAAAAAAATCGTAACTCTTAAACTACGAAAAGTCGTAGAATATACTTAAGGGTGAATCAGATACCTCTCAACACAAGGCCTACCTACCTAACCTACCTAACCTACCTAAAAATGTTTAGACGTCACTTTTCTGGCCACCCTGTATGTACATAGTACCAAAATAGCGTTACTAGAAAGGTGCAATAAACTGTTTTCCATTGCAAAAAGGTTCACGATGCTCACTCACACTAGCAACAAAAAAAAGAAATGATAATGTAGAGTGAAAGTTGTTTGAAAAACTGCATTAGTGTGACAGTTACAAGCTGTGAAAATGCATTTAAGGTGAAATGCCGTGTGAAGTTAACAACGTTCATCTTGGGATACAACAACAATGTTAATACAAGATGTCTGGAATGTGATAATTGAACACTTCTTGTATCTGAGCAATTCTAATTTGAATACTTGTCTCTGTGCAGTGGAAAAAAGAAAAATAAAATTACCACAGGCCGTGTAGCTAAAAGTCAAGTGATACCAGATTTGGCAAAAAGACCTCTGTGAGACGGTATTATTGCGGATGACACGTCATCATTGATTTTTTAAAGCTAAGAGGGTAAAGATATCTTTAACCAAGTAAATTATTACATTGGTTCATCATTATTTCAGGCATAGGACGTCCGCTGCTTAACATATAGGCCTTCCCCAGTGACTTCTGGATTTGCCGGTTGAAAGCGGCCTGCATCCAGCGGCTTCCTGCAATCTTTACCAGGTCGTCCGTCCACCTTGTGGGTTGACGTCCTCCGCTGCGCTTGCCGGTACGTGGCCTCCATTCTAGAACCTTTCTGCCCCATCGGCCGTCAGTTCTAACTGCTATGTGCCCCGTCTACTGCCACTTTTCAGCTTGCTAATCCGTTAGGCTATGTCAGCATTGGTTCACTTCCTATATCTTTTTCTCGATGCTAATAAAACAATGTTTTTTAAGTTTATGTTATTATCATGCAAACATACTATTTAAAAAGAGCCTGACAATTGTGACCGGCTTTATGCGCTGCTTCTTCTCGGCCCACAATGTTGTCTCGAAGAATTGGTAGGGTAAAATTAATAATTGGGACGTGTAAAAAAAGCTTAATTTGGGTCTATTTACAGAAATAAATTGGTTTCTTTAGTTTTTATTGGCGTAGTGGATTCCTGGTTCAATTAAGAAAATTAACTTTTCTAAAATCGCTCGCTCGGGTTTGGGTGTCCTAGGTGACGTTCCTTAAAAATATACTAATACATACCTCGTAACACAAGGGTTTTAATTAAGTGTTCAAATACTTATAACGACTTTCGATACGCTATCGACGATTCGATACAATTTTTCACCACGCCATACAAATTTACCAGTTATCGCCTCGAAAATGATGTTTACCATTAATAAAGTTGTTAATCCGAGTACCACCCACAGGTATTACCACATAGTTGAGGTGAGGCCTGTGCCCTGCAGTGGGACATATATAGGCATAGTTTATATCCATAATAGTATTAGAAGACCTACCAGGAAAATGTTTTGATCGATCGGACGTATAAACCTAATAAAATAAAATTACCATTCACTTTTGTCAATCCTTTAACAAAATATGAACAACTAAAATCAGCTGAGAGATTTCTTTAAAGAAATTAACATACTCACTGTGGCCTCTCAATACATATTTGATAATATCATGTACGTACGCAAAAAATTAGATCTTTTTATGAAGAAAAGTGATATTCATTCATATAACACCAGAAACAAAAACAAACTTGTAGTCCCAAACTTTAGATTGGCCAAAACAAGTAATTCATTCTTGGGAAATTGTATTAAATTTTTCAATAATATACCTCACAATGTTACCAAACTTCCTATTAATAAATTTAAGTCACATGTCAAAACTACACTGATGTCTAAGGGGTATTATAAAATTCAAGACTATCTTGATGACAAGAATGTATGGTCAGTCCAGCCTGCACTAAACTGATGTACCTACCTGTTTATTTTGATTTATATTTTTTGTGTGGCAGCTAGTTGTGACTGAGTTTGTTCCGGCGTTTCTTCTCAGCACTTGCCAGATTGTCTGTGTCTTGTCTCGAAGCGCTAGTAGGGCCCAAAAAATAAGGAGACATGTTCTGGCCCCCTAGGGGCCTATAATGTTGTTATTGACGTTCATATTAGGTTTAATACGTTCGAACATTTTTATAGTAGGCCTTCACAGCTGTCCGGGACCAGGACCCTGATTCAAAACCCTTCGACATCGAATTCACAACCGGTGAGTCACGTGACACTAACGCTAAATCATGTAGTGTCACGTGGTTTCCTGGTCGACTACTTTTTATCGAACGATTCTGAATCGAGGGACTGAAGAGAAATCTGCCCGATGCCCCGGATACGATATGTGTAGACAACAGATTATAGTGTATGTGTGTACTGAGAGTATAGTATAGTATACAAAAATTATGCTTCCCGTCAGGGCAGGAATACTGACCAAGATATGTGTGAATAGCGCTTTAGAGAGCATTTATGAAACTTATAAGTATAGGGAATATTTTTATTAACCTGACTCTACCTTCGCAAAAAAGTACGTACCTATATAAATTCCCTGATTGTCATTCAACGGATTTGCTCGTACAATGCAACAGAGTTTACTTTATTGCGGATTTCAATTCAATAGCTTTTAATATCGTAATGTAAGTAAATTTGTAAACTTAAAGAAATAATTTTTCTATACATATTTAGATTTGCAATTTGAATGTAAGTTTTATATATAGATTACCTTTTACAAACTTTTATTTAATTTAATGTTCTTTTATTTAATGTTCGTATGTAACTTTTCCGTTTTATTTTCACTAACCGACTTCTAAAAATGTGAAGGGGTTCTTTCTTAAATTCGTCGGAATCTTTTGTATTTTTAAGCAGCTAGACATTACAATAAATACACTTAGTTCTTTCTAAATACTCATTTATAAAATATCAATTTACTTTTACTAGTTTAAACGTCCCATAAATGTGACACAATAATATACTTCATTACCTATCACAATGAAATTTTAACACCACAACACAATAGAAGATAAACAAAGAACTTAAAAATTTAATGCAATATTATCATTATGCATTTACGTTGTTGTTCGAGAAGATGTCTGTAGCTAATTCATGATCAATTAAGATTTAAAATCAAGATAATATAGTGTTAATGACCCTACAGTGATTGTCCGTTTCCAAAAGCGCCCAGTAGGTGGCGTCCGCCCAGCAGTGGGACGCCTAGACCACACCGAGGGCACAAAAACGCGCATCGCATCTTAATTGTTTGCTCAGAATTCTTTCTATTCGGTAGGAGGCCCATACCATAGTTGTAATGTGGATAGAACAAGATTAATTAATTAATTAAATACGTACGATGATTACTTAGGTACTTCCTGACTTCAGCTTCCTTCAGGTCTAAGACAAATATGGAAATAGAATGGTCCTGCAGTGCTTAGTGTGAATTTTTTAGTACCTGATAAAAGTTAAATAATTCATACATATAGCCGTAAAAATTTGTGCAAAAAGACTTCAATAAAAAATACTTCTAAATTAACTTATTCATATTCTATAACTTAAACGAAAATACGTTACTTGAACTTTTTTACTTCATGCATTCACAATATTATTATAGTACATATTACTCGTAAAAAATTTCAAGTGAAAATATTATCCATCGTACGTTACTTTCCCTACGAAAATAAATAATATCTAACTAACCTCATTAAATTACCATATATTAATTTCTAAAGTACCAGGCGCGCAAGAAACAAAGGGGTCCAGGATAAATCATGGCCGTTAGAGGAGGAAGCGGTCAATCATTCAGGAACGGCTGCGCGACTGGTGGTTGATGGGAGGGCCATAAAATGAGCGGTAACTGCTAATTTTAGCGGGTTTACGTAAAGGTCTATTGTAGAGGGGGAAAAAAATCTTAAAATACTATTTAGCAGACCAGGCTTCTGGAAGACGTATTGTAAAAGTGCGGTGTTGTTTAGTACCTTAGTAACACAAGGATGTTATTTTTTAATATTGAGACCATAGCAAGGTGTGTTGTGAGGACTAATATTAATAACACATAATGCCACTTTTGGACGACATAAGTTTGCCAATAGGTCACACTCAAAGTGAACTTAATCCTACTGAACTACTCGTAAGGTACTCGTATTTTTGTCATACTCGTAGATCATTATCATTATTTCAGCTATAGGACGTCCACTCGTAGATCCAGCTGAGTACTTATATGACATATGCGTCGGACTCCAATTTCTATGGGTAATTGTTGTCAAACTTATAATCTAATAATTTTTGTTGTTATCTCATGCAGTAAACTAGCCTGGTTTCACGTTGATTCTATGGCCCTACAAGCTTTTCGATACGCAGGCATGTCACAAAAACAATACACACCTTTGCTATACAAAAAAATAAAGAACTTTTGTCTTTTGTATTGTAATGATGACGTAAATAAACAACCCTCATGAATGTAATTTTATCCATAATTGTGGTTTAAAAGAATTTAATACAAAGATTTCTTCAAGTAGTTTACATATCAAATATTTTGTTTTTAAATAAACATTTGTTGTTTTTATTTATCAAGAATTCTATAAAGTATGTTCGATTGACTAGACACTATGCTTACTCTACAATGATTTTCATAATACGCAAAAATAACTAACAAATGGGCAAAGGTAATATCAGATATTGGTAGAGCTAATTGAATCTAATACTAGAATGCAATAAAATATTTGCATGTAAAATATTTTATTGTAAAATATATTCATAGATAATGATGACTATACGACGTACCGGTACCAGGGTCACAGGATTCGCAGAATGTTGTATGGTAATGGCATTAGCACTACAAAGTAGATGCAACTAAGTTGCGCTTCGAGCAATATAAACGATGCACGATTTGTAGGGCTGCTATATGATTTTTGTAATCGATTTAAGTAGGTGGTGGTATGTGCTGTTATTTTAGCGCATACATAAGTCTATGTTCTAACAATTTACTATTTTACTTTTCCTCAAAGAGAGAAAAATAATTACTTGACTTTCTTCAAGAGAAACTCTCTTTATTGTTAAAAAATAACAACATTCGTGGGAGTAACTAGTAACATTGAAATCGCGAAAAAACATCACTGTTCCATAGTACTTAAATCCATCATTTCGTAAAATAAACTTTTTTTTGAGTTTTTATTAAGGTTTGCATTGCATTCAAGTAGTAGAATAACCCCCTGGAAATTAACAAACATGTATAACTTAAGTTACTTAGTGGAGTGGCAGCCCTAAAGTGCAATGCAAATAAAATAGGCAAAGGTTAATTTGAGAAACATTTCATTTGTAAAACTACCACCGCTTCGTGGCCCATTTATGGCCTCTAATCTAACCCGTCCCTTTGATCGCGGCACAGAACTGACCTTTGCTGGGACGAATTCGAATGCCATAAATGGAAATAATTTTTATTGTCTCCAATCTACATGTATGAATACTCTTTGCATTTTATAATGAAAAATTACTTCTGTATGAAAATAGTAAGAGAGTGCGCGCACGGGAGACTTTTGTCGCTGCGACGTTTTTGTCTCTCATATCAAGTCCTCTGTTAAGTATGGAGGTGCGCGCACGTTGCGACGCGACAACTGGGAGACATTTTTGTTCGCCGACCAGCACGGGTGACAAAATTTTGTCTTTATTTTTTTTTTAATACTGGGTTTTACGGCTCTGGGTTCTAGACCTCACAAATAAAAATAATTAAACAACATGTAAATCCAAATACTCAGTGTCTTGTTTTGGTGCTCAAACACAACTTTTTCTAAGACCATCGAAATTTCGAAATAAAAACCAATGTATTTTAGTTAAATGAAAAACATTGGACAAAATTGTGTCTCTCCGCCAGTGTTGCCAGATTCATAGGTTAAGAATTATCCTAGTTTTACTGCAAAATTATCGTGTTATCGCATCCCCGGTTAACAAAATTACTGTATTTGTAACTACCGAATCTAGATTTTACTAGTAAAAGAACAGAATATACGGCTCAAAAGTTTAAATCATGTTACTTGATTACTTTTTAAAATTACAAGTTTTTGTTAACTAAATTACTGCAGTACTTACTGCACAAGCATCGAGCACATACCCTAAAGAGCAGCAATACGAACCATCTTTCTCCGAAACTAGTTAGTGATTTGTCACTTACATTTGGTATGAAATGACAACTCCTATTAACTATCGCCTAAATAAAAAAGTACAGATACAGATTAAAAAATGGCAGAAATGTTTACGCTAAAAGTCTATCTCTTTCGTAGTGCAAAGAAATTATATTTACTATCCTGCTGTCAGAGTCAAAGTTGTCCAAATAAAGGTAAAATGTATTCAAATACACAGGCTAAAATTTCATAAAATTATCTTTTACCTAACTGAGCAAAATGTCACGGATTTTCGTAGATTTATCGTGCGATACATTAATATTTTTTCTAGTGCATTACATTCCAAAATATCGTGAATCTAGCTTATTTATCCCACGTCTGGCAGCACTGCTCTCCATGTTTTCTACATACAAGCGAATGACGCTTCGAATTTTAAAAAAAAGTTTCGTCTCTGTCTCCTTCGCGTCGCGTCTCCAAAGAGGGGTGCGCCCTCTTTGGAGACGCGACGCGACAGAGACAAAAAATTTTTTGTCCCAGCGACAAAAGTCTCCGGTGCGCGCACTCTCTAAATGTTTTTTTTTTTTAAGTTTCATCACAGAATAAATAATAGGAATCAGAAGATAAGCTTCATACAATGCGCGCTTTAGCTACGCACACATGCTTAGACATCACTCACGGAAACAAATCTCGGAACACTCTGACAGTCTTTTAGCCGGAGCGTTCCGAGATTTCGTGTCCGTGAGCGATATCTATCTATGTGTGCGTCGCTCTAGCGCGCATTGTAGGAAGCTTTACTTCTGATAACCATAACTATTTACCAATCATTTTTCTGTTATTTCGTTCCGAGGCTTATTTTATGGTTGTATCCAGAAATATGTTTGCGAGAAATGAAATTTTGCAGAATGGTGGTTTGTAGTTAGTATCTGGGCACATATGTACTGATCGTAATATTTCACTAAACCATTTTTACACGAAAACATGAAGTAACTACTTAGTTACAAATTGGTTGCTATGCGCCCATCTCGAAATGGCATATTTAGTTAGTTTTTTTAGTTAAACAACAGTCGTCCAGTTTTAATACCTCAATTATTTAATTATTTATGTACAAATCAAAATGTGTATTCAAAATAAGCCAGGAAACGGATCTAGATCATAAATCAATTCGGCACTAAACTAAACATTGAATTTCAAAATACCAGGCGATTATAATAATCAAGTTGTTAAAAACGCATTAAAGCTATAGCGTCGGGCCAAACGGTTCATAATGCGTTTACAGGTTTTTTCACATCTCCTAACAAGTCTTACAGCCTGGTATAATAAATAACATTAGCCTTAATGACTAAGGCCAAATAATTCTGAATAAGAGAATAAAATAATATAAACATAGATAAGAGTACATTTTAATTATAAATTGTTTGGCTCTTTTATTCAAGCTTCAAATCTGTTTTTTAAAGTTTATATTCAGATATCATTTATTTGACGACTTCTCAGAGGTCCCGGGTTCGATTCCCGGTTGGTCAATGAAGAAAAATAGCTTTTCTATATTGTCTTGTGTCTGGGTACCGTCGTTATTCTGATTTCTGTAACACAAGTGCTTAAGCTTCCTACTTATCATAGGATCAGAGCAATGTAATGTAAGTTATGTTGTCCAATATATAATATTTAAATCAAATGCGATGTAAAAATATATCATGTGTTATGAAACCAACAATCTTAAAACTGCTAATTTCGACTTCGCATACAGACGCAGATTTTCCTTAAAATCAAGCATAGCGGCAGTATCGAAATGACAGAAAATAAATCATTAATTTAACTTGGTTCATCAATCATTGATAAGCTCTTTGTTTTTGACAATGGATGTGGGTAGGAATGTCATGTTGTAACGATGCGTATCATAGTTATTTCTAAAATCGGAGCATGCATTAATAAAACCTACCTTTTCAAACATTATTTAAAGTTACCATAAAATGAGAAAGAAACGTATTTAAAAGGTAAGTACCGTGCGATCAAACGAAAAATAAAAAATCCTTGCACAAATAAAATAAATAAAAAATAAAAAAAATATTAAAATGAAAAATAGATTTTAGTTCGTCAGATTTTTTATAACTAAATTATAATTATTTTATGCGCCAGTCACCAATTTTATTGTCCTGGTTAAAAAGTAAGGAATTAAGACCGTTGTGTTAAGATGGTTTTATTGGTACATATGTATTTGTAAAATATGTCGGTAACACGTTAAATCTATGCACCCACCAACATTTAATTACCTAGGTATTATGTAAGATTTTAGTTTATTTTAGTATTTAGCATATAAGATCGTCCAGGAATCGTCTGGCAAGGGTCAGCAAAGTACCTACGTAGGTACTGTAGCTCATTAGGAGCGTTATCGAGCCGGGCCGCGGGCGTGCATAAACTTATGAGATGCATTAGCAGGCGCGGGGCTTACATGACGCTGCTTTATAATAAAATATAATTGTTGCTTTTAAAATACCGTAAGGCATCGTCGGCTTCGGTAAACCGAATAGTACGAATATTGGGACGAAACTAGGAAATCATAAACCTGTATAAAGCTTGACAGTGAATACAGGGAGTTAAAAAAGTAAGAGCAACATTTTTATGGGGTGGAACGACAACCATGCTATTCTGCACGCGCCGTATCTGCTGAGCGTTTAATCGTTTTTCTTTCTAGTTTCTTACTAAAATATTTGCAATTGATGGATAATGTTTTTTTTTCTGTAAATACTCGTTGATGATTGAATACAAAATTCAATGGATTTTATATTCTGTTTTCTAGACTCGATTCTGAACCTCCCCCTAAACTTTGGCTTGCGCTTTTTTAACACGTTCTTTAATACTCTTAATGGAAGGGCAGTAAAAACAGCTTTAAAATGGCTATGGCTTTTAACTTGTACTAAGTCGGTCTAGAATGAGACTTTTTAGCTGGTAATTGAAATACGGTTCAAATGGTCGGTACTGTCGGTAATATTCGAATAAAATTCGCACACATTCAATGAAGCGAAAAATTTATCACCATTTGACATTTATAATATTAATATTAAAGTATGAATTAGCCTCTCACCGACATGTAAGCCTTCTCTAAATTGCAATCCCATTTCGCGAATGCTTTTAGCGCTATCGGCATCGGCGACATCAAACGACGCGTCCACGCGCATACCGAGCCGACTGTATCGCGCGAACGCGTTTTTATTGGCGACTGTACCTCGCAAGTGCGTCTTATCAACAGAGTCCCAATATTTTACTTGTATCGCGGTAAACTCAGTTTATTTATCATAATTAATGTCGTTAATGCTTTTTAGAGAGAATTTTTCGCCTTTATATATTTAATCGCGCATATTATATTGGTGCTTGAAATAATAAAAGGGCTATACTATATTTGTTGTTGATATGATGTAAGTCCACAGTTCTAATCTTGTGCTTTCTATTCAAAGCAGAGAATACCAACGTTATTAAATACTTGAACTTTAGTATTCATTAATTCTTAGTCTTAAAAGGCCTACTACGAAAATGGTTCGTTTGTTAGGACGTATAAACCTTAAAAAATAAAATTAACATCTAATTGGGTCAAACCTTTGACAATTCATATGCAATTGAAAACTAGCCGGGTAAAAAACACAGCCTTTTTTTGATTGCCTATGAAAATATTTCGCGTCATTGAATGTCGATACCAATGATTTTGTTTGTTAGTACAGAAAACAGCTCTTCAACCTAAAACAAAACTACAAAATTTCTCTATTCAGTATCTAGTACCTAGTACTAATAGTTAATTATTTTTAGCATTTTAGTGTTTTGAAGTCGGTTTTTTTTTTAAAATTAAATTTACTTATTTCATCAATTTTTAGTGATAAATCCTAATCTAACTGCTGAACACCGATTTCATCCCCTATTTTCCTACCTTTAGGGGTGATTTTTCTTTTTCAAACTTTTATCATAGCATCTTTGAAGTATAAGCTATTCAATAAAACAAAAATCATCAAAATCGGCTCATATTTGTCGAAGATAGGTAACAAGAACCACAACCAAAATATTATCTGGTATATATTTGTTGATTTTCTCAAAAAGTTCTAAATCAATTTCGATATTTATATGGGACCACCTCTGAAGTATGATCTACCAAACAAAAAAAGAATCATTAAAATCGATTCATAATTGGCGGAGTAATCGCGTAACATACATACAAAAAAAAAACATACAGTCGAATTGAGAATCCTTTTTTGAAGTCGGTTGAAAATCGTGAGCAAACCTGCACAATGGTTAGTTAGTTGTTGACTATATTGTATGAAATGGAAAATCCGTAAGGTACAATTGACGTGCCTATTAAAGCACTGATTTGCACTACCTTACAACGACACAAAATGAAAATACAACGTAAATAAAGTCAAAAACAACATCTAGAGACATTAATACACCAACAGGCATTACAGCCATCAGCCGTCCGCGCACAGCCGCAGGCGCATCATATTCGCTAGAGATTTATCTCTTTTGCTTTGTTTACTCGGCCTGTAATTAATCCCGCAATTTAGACGGGCTTCGTTGGGGATCTTATGTTTATCTCCTTTAAGTTTCTGCCAGCCTCGTATTGTGATATTTTTAAGCCTTCGTTTTGAGTCATTTGATACGATTGCATTCTGCTAGCCCTGGTATAATATTATTATGTTTCGTGTTTAGTATTGTTTTTAAACTTTACAGTCATTCATTAGTTAGTATGACTGAATTACTTAAAATATCTACAAGTATATGCTCTTTTTAGCTTAATTTCTTTCGCGTTTCTACTTACCTGGTATCGTGATTTCTAGTGACTTCAGTCGCGTGGCTCTGCTGGCCTGGAAGCCTACTACGAAAAACGATATAAGATGTTTCGGACGAAACGAGACAAACGATACGCAAACGCCTAGGCTTACTAACTAAGTAACACTTTTGGATGTCGATGTTTTAATCGGATGCGACATATTTTCGGAATGACTTCGTGAATGAATGAATAAAATGTTATTTATCGTATAATTTCAAAAAATCCGAAGCGTTTCGTAGTAAGCAATCCGAACAACGGTTATCGTATTGACGGATTTCGTTTTTCGTAGTAGACCTGCTGGTATTGCCATGGGTCTCGTTATTTAGTATGGGAGTTTTCGGCTAATATACAAATTCTGATTTCTACTGCCTATTCTGCTGATATTTTCGCCAACTTTTATCATTTGTTACTGTTAAATAAATATCTTTCTTAAGTTGAGTGGTGCGTGTATCGCCCTAACTGTATTGATTTATATTTGCGTAGAAGAAATTTTATGACTCCATTGATTTATGTTTGCTTAGTGAAACTCTACAGACAATTCCTATTGGAAATTTTTTAAAAAGGCTGATCGGAATTATCTGCGATTCGATAATTACATTAACATATGTAACATGACTATAATAACCATTTAAGTTTTCCCATGAAGTGAAATAATATAATTTATTTAGAGAGAATGAAGTTTCTTTAACCTAATCATTTTTGTGTAGTTGGAAGAAGTCAGTTCATTTCCTAGAGTATTTTTAAAGATAACAAACAACATAATCACTCCAATTCAATCAGGTAACTTAGCCCTAAGCTAAGCAGGCTTGTACAGTCAACGGCAGGTCAACCTACCCAAAAAGTTAAAGGTCAATGAACCGATTTTCAACTTTTAAGTCTGACATGTAGAGATCAATATAAATTTCGAAATTTTGACGTTTTGTGGTAAGCTGTTGTCTGTACTATGACGACTACTTAGGTACCATTCTCACATCAATTAAAATGACAGGAATAATAACCTATGTTCAAACTAAACTTGTAGTATCCAGAGATGCTTTTACTAACGAAAAATTACTATTATTAAAGGCTCTGTTTAATATAATTTTTCCAACCCACTCCTACCTACCCCGCCACGAGCGACAGCTTTCGGTTTGTCAGACCCGCTGTCGCGTCCACATACAAGCATCAATTACATACTAGGAGCGAGAGACCCTTCAATGCGCGACGTCTGTCGTAAAACAACCACTTGACATAATTGCTTTAGCATTCGTGTTGATAACGATACTGAATTTTGACTTGGTACGATATAAATAGGTCCCCGAATACAAACAACAACGGTTTTAACTATGCGATCATAGTTAAAACCGTTCAAAGAAACTATTTCTTCTAAAACCTTGTTTATCAAGATCATGGCATACATTTTAGTAATTATATTATATTATAATTGCTTTAAAATCAATTAATAGCTCATTATGGTTGGCTATAACTATACAAAAGTCAACAACGTATTGACTTTTGACATCTCATAGAAATGCAAGTCAAATTGAATGGTACTGGTGTTAACTACCCTATTTTTTTTTCTCATTTTTTTACAATGCATATGAATAAAACCAGTAGGATGATAAAACATTGTACATTTGGGATTGGTGATTGCTGGCGAATTCTGCGCAAGTCAACAACCCGGCGGGACCCGTGGTCCGTCAGACCATCACTCAGTGTGTTTATTTTTCAATTTACTCCGTCAGCGGCGCTGCCCTGAGTTAGGGCCGCCACACACGGTGCAATTTCCTACTGGTTATCTTCCTGAATACAGTGTTAGAATAACACTGTTGCAGTTAGTAATCATCGAGCAGTAATACGGAACCAGTGAAATCATTACCGTACTACTAATACATACCGAAGCTGATACTAGAGAGCGGAAGCCACAAGATGTACTTTGACCGAGCAATACCTACTCATTGCCAGAATTGCACATGACTGGCCGACCGACCTAATATTACTCATGTTAATAAACAAAATAAATTAATATACTTAATAGATGTAGCTGTTCCAAATACACATAATTTAAATAAAAATCTCTCTCTCTTACTAGCTATATATTCCATATCGATGGTCTAAAAGACCAACATGCTAATTACAGACGTACCATTTTTCAGGACTGTTCTTATTGATTCAAAACTTCTAGATACTATAACTTAAAACTGTACATAGAAATGCCTATATTTAGTTAGGTACAGAAAGTGACGGAATTATGGCATTTGGATAAGTGCGAACAGTAGTGCATGCTCATTTAAAATTCATTTGGAATTAAAATGTTACATTATCAAAATTTTGTAATTAGCTCATTTGTCTTCTAGACCATCGATATGGTGGTGAGGTCAGCCTTCCGTATCTTTCTTCTCCACTTCGCTCTGTCCTCGATATCGTCTTCGGAAACCTCGCACTCCCTCATGTCCTTCAGCAACGTACAGTAATAAATAAAATTATTACCGAAAAAATAAACAAATATAATTATATAGAACAAAAAAGAAATACTTAAAATCTGGAAATTGGACAAAGTTCACATTGTGCCACTGGTGCTCCAGTACCGATGTTATTCCAACGTTATTAATGTTTTTTGTACTATTAGAAGCTACATGCTTTTGTTCGGCAACGAAACCCTAAAGTAACATTTGATAGATAGAAATACATTATAGCAACACAGAGAGCAAATTAACCTTACGTCTGTAGAGAAGGACTGGCTCAAAAACGGTGATCTGGGATTTTTACTTTTTACTACAAACTGCACGCTTCCTCCAATCGCTCACTACAGATCTGTATGTTTTTTGGTGAAAGCAATTAAATTTTTTTTTTACTGTACCTACTTAGAACCATTTTTAAAATTTAAGTGAAGGGTTGTTTATTTAACGTCATATTTAATTTCCCATGTAAACAGACCTGTTACGATTGAAAAATATCCTCGTAATAAGGCTCGTTTACATCCAAATAATCGTTTCCTTACTCAATTTTATCGGACACAAAAGGCCAGTCAACAACCGATCTCATGGCATCACTTAGCGTGTTTATTTATTTTTCAATTTGTCCCGTCAGCCGTGAGTTAGGGCCGCCACACACGGCGCCGGCAGGTTACGGCCGCCTAGCCGCGAGATAGCAACCCTGGCCCGCGTAATTGTTGGGTGTTATTGACACAAGTGGTTATTAATAACAGATTTATAATTGCGGCGCGAGACGTACAATTATGAATGGTAAACAGTAATTTTGTTTGATAGTATTTGTGGGAGATATTTTATGAGACAAGACTAGATTATGATTTACTTTGTTGTAGATATTAATGACTGGTCAACCAGTACACTCAAAATCTGGTTATTAAAGTTGATTTATTCCTGTTTAAAGGTTGACTATTCAAGGTAAGGTACACTGAAAAAAATAATTGATGAATAATGAAATATGATGAGTTTATCAAATAACATTATAGTACTGTTTTTATTAAGGTTCGAATATTTTACAACTGATTAACACATAATATGCAACGTAACGTAAACATTGATTACTTTCCATAGCCAAGCATTTAAGGACTGGTTTTAAATATTTTTATGATGCTTAGCGAATATTTAGTTTGAAACGTAATTGCTTCCCATCTGAGGCAGCCCTACTTACGAGTAGAGGCCGTCCGTACAAGGCGTCGAGAACCTACAATTAGGCCCGGGCCAAAAAGACGAGCTCTTACCCACTAATACGCACTTCGCCAGCTAGTTATACCCTCACAAACTTAATTACTTTTGAAAACACGCAAAAACCATCTTTAGCACTTTCGCAAGACGGGCCTGTGAGACTACCGCGGCCATTTGAGGGTTAAATCGCTATGAAAGTTTACAAACTTAATAATGCTGACGAGTGATCAAAACGTATATTCGTTGTTGCGTGGTTAACAACGGAATGGATGTAAAAATAATTTTGCGCGAAGAAAGTATGGGAAAATTGTTGTTTATTGTTTATTGGCACAACGATCGGCGCACTGAGTTATAGCGACGCGAAATAACCGAAAAAGCGTAGAGTAAATTGATTTTTCGCGGATTTCATCACTTGAGAAGATTTATTGCACTGGAATCGTTCTTGAAAGAAAATAATTACACTTCCTTGCAATATCTATTAAATTGAAACGGCAAGTAAGGATGACTCCAAGACTCAAGATGAGTTTAAGAACGATTACAAAAAGGTAAGTACTAAGTATTATTTTTATGGAAACGCACAGCTCGAAATATTTTAAAGATCAACGAATAAGTTAAGTAATGATTTGCAATCATTCTTGTTTAACACATTCATCACAACGAGATCTATAACGATCACATTCCATACAAAACTTTCAACACAAAAAACAAAACGTTTGACTTATACATGGCAAATTTCACGGGCAATCCATTGCGAGTACCAGGACCACACAAGTGGGGGGCGGTGTAGCGGAGTAATCGTCGTGTCGTGACGCGGACGCATCTCCGCGTGGCTGCTGATGCCCTGGTAATGATGTTTGTTTTGCAAATGTTGGGTTTCGTCATTATCATCGTCAAGTTATTTGTGATCCTCATCAGTCTTAAAAATTTTCAAGTAGTTTGTGAGGCCGTTTTGTTCATTCGATATTGCTCGCCATACATCTAATAATCACGAATAATTTAAATATAAGGCTGTCTAGAATTTCAGCAAAATGATATTAAGTAAGTAAAGAATACCTAGTACAGATAGGCTTTATAAAAGATAGATGTTAGAAAGGATTAAAAGCCTACATGGATTACAGAACCCGCAAAGCAACAACTTTAAGTCATGTAACTAACACTGCAATCTAAAAAAAAACACAGTCCCTAAATTAACTCGGTCATATACTACCTATTGAAAAGTCCCGTCGTGGTAGCAACCTCGTTATTGTATTAGGTTTTTTTGCACCCAGAGTACTCAATGTTTACTTAGAGTTTACTCAAACAGACTGGTTTATAATTAATTTCAGCAACTAATTACTAAAAAAGGAAATGAAAAAAAATATGTAAACTGTCTTTCATGCCCTTAAATGTAAGTTGTCTTTTTGTTGCGCCCAAACAAGTAAACTGAAATTTCTGGCACGCCTTATTTATCGTCGACAGTAAATGTGACATGTACAGTTGCCAAAACTCCACTTAGCACAACATTCATTGTGGACACAGCCATTAGCCAATCTGCGTGCGCGCATGTCCATCAGTCACTTGCAGCAATGCACTAAGGGCCAGTTTTACCGTCGCGACCAAACGAACTCGTAAATACATATTATCTAAGTAATTAAATCAATGGAGGCCTTCATAAACACAAAAAAAATTACTTTTTGGGAACTCTATTGTAAATGCCTGCTACTTGTGCCGTTGCTTTACCGGTACAGATTCTTTTGTCACTATATAGTCTATAAAAACCGCCAGCCTAATAACACAGCACCTAACAAAATAGAATGAAGCAGTAAACTTTATATTATTTATAACTAGCTGTCCCGGCGAACTTCGTACATTTCTACCCTTCATACATTTTTTTTCGTAAATATTTCTGTTTTTTTAATTAGTTATTCTGATATTCGGGGCGGAGACAAATTCAACAAAACAAAAACCGGCCAAATGCGAGTCGGACTCGCGCACCGAGGGTTCCGTACAAACCTGTAGGTACCGTTATGAGTAAAAGTTCATCCATCACGACAATCGAGTCATAGTTATGGTATTTTTATTGCAAAATGAAATCCATAACATTACGAAAGTTAAATTGCGGTTTACGATTTATGACGTATTAAAAAAAAACTAATTACTTGATCTCGTTCAAACCAATTTTCGCTGGTAGTTTTTATGGTAATGTACATTATATATTTTTTTTAGATTTATCATTCTCTTATTTTAGAAGTTACAGGGGGGGGACACACATTTTACCACTTTGGAAGCGTCTCACACGCAAACTATTCAGTTTAGAAAAAAATGAGATTAGAAACCTCAATATCATTTTTAAAGACCTATCGATTGATACCCCACACGTATGGGTTTGACAAAAAAAAAAAACGAGTTTTAGTTCTAAGTATGAGGAGCCCCCAAAATTTATTATTATTTTTCTATTTTTTTGTGAAAATCATAATGCGGTTCACAGAATGCATCTACTTACCAAGTTTCAACAGTATAGTTCTTATAGTTTCGGAAAAAAGTGGCTGTGACATACGGACGGACGGACAGACGGACAGACAGACAAACATGACGAATCTATAAGGGTTCCGTTTTTTGCCATTTGGCTACGGAACCCTAAAAAACATAAAAATCGGTCCAGCCGTTCTTTACTTATAAATGGTGTAACTAACCCGACTTTGTTATATATAAATAGATATATAGTTATAACTACTTACCCACAATTGCAGGAAATGTAAGCAGGAAACTTACCTGAAAAAATAAAATACAAATCTGAAATAATCGTTTTAAGTCACGTAAACTGACGAAAACAGTTGTTATTATTGACGTTGTTTATTATTCTTAATCAGTAAGTAGTTAACTCATTACTTAGTCTATCCTACGCTACGTCAACCATTAACAAATTTTCATTTGAACTTTGACATACTGTCAAACATAAAAAAACGTAAACGTGCTGCTGACCATCAATTAAAATCAAATTAACAATTTTCCTGTCAGAAATAATACCCATTGTACCAACTACTTCATTAATTATCAATTCTATCATTAATTTATTAGAGTTGAAATTACAATATTGATCAGTATTCGTATAAAAACGAGTTACCTTACCAAACCATGTCGCATTTTAAACTCTATGTTTGAACATATAAAGTTCAAGATATTATATTGTAACCTCGGCCTATATTCCTGGACCAGCTAAGCTAGCTTTTCTCAACTCTATAATACAATAATAAAGCCTAAAATACATTGACGTTTGGATATCAGTATAAAGACAAGTGCGCACGAGTACAAATCGCAAGCGACGCGGTTCTATGCGTTATTGTTTTTTAATGGCGGCCCGCCCCCGCCGAGCCTACCGCATCCATCACCATGAGATGGACCGCTTTCGTTTTTTTTCAGAGATCCTTACAGAAATAGTAAGACTGTTTGGGACACCTTGCAAGTTATTTTTTGACAGTTGTCTGGTGGTTCTCGGCTTCGCGCTCAGGACAAAACCAGCCAACCGGTAGCAGGTTTGACTCCCGCAAGAGGCAAATGTTTGTGTAATGAGGACGATTTGTACCTAAGTTTTAAATGATTATTAACGTATTTAAGGTCTAATCGTCATAGTACAAGCTTTGTTAGTTTGGTTTGGGCCTAGATTTAAAAAAAAAAAAACTATATTGCTATGTTTAAAATCTATGCGTGATAGTTAAGTAAATTTTATAAAAATAAAAAAAAGACTTCAAAAAACTAAAATGCTAAAAATAATCCTAACACTTAAGTACCTAATCAGTTAATTTTGGAGTCGGTGCAAACAAAAACATTGAATCTCTCATCGGCTGGCACCGACTCCAAAAGTAACTGATTAGGTATTTAAGTGTTAGGATTATTTTTAGCATTTTAGTGTTTTAAAGTCGGTTTTATTTTTTTAAATAAAATTTACTTATTTCATCTATTTTTAGTGATAAATCCTAATCTAACTGCTGAACACCGATTTCATCCCCTATTTTCCTACCCGTAGAGGTCATTTTTATTTTGCAAACTTTTATCATAGCATCTTTGAAGTATAAGCTATTCGATAAAACAAAAATCATCAAAATCGGCTCATATTTGTCGAAGATAGGTAACAAGAACCACAACCAAAATATTACGACTACAAATCCTTGTTCGCAAACAAGAAATTTTCTCTCACCGCCCGAACAAGTGGTATAAATCCGGACATAAACTGCGACCACTATAGTGATATCATAATATTTGTCAGCAAAAATAACCTAAAAAGTTTCCACAAGCGAAATTGTAACATGGAGTAAAGCGGATCAAAATAAACTTGAAAAAGGAATGACCAGACGATGCATCCGATAGAAGAATAAATACGAGTAGCTAGAGGCAAAATTACTTATCCTTTAAAATAATAATTAGCTCTATATGCTTATAAGCAACCTCCTACATTCATATTATTAAAAGAAGACTTTTTTTAAAAACAGTTCATTTCCACACTTGGTTAACATAAGTAGTTTAAATGCCGTGTGAGGACAGCCGTGTGCCATGTGAGGATGGCCGTGTGCCGTGTGAGGAAGGCCGTAAAGTACCGTGTGAGGACGGCCACGGCGGATGGACGGGTATCGTAAGAGGCGTTAACTTCTGTACTAGCACAAGATGGGCAGCAGCGTCTGCGTGCAAAATCTTATATAAAAACTGCGCTCGCCTACCCACCTGCCAACCGTGGCAAGTATTGGCAATCCCCCCGATGATAGGTCATTGGGGGAGGTCTATGTTCAGCAGTGGATTTCCCATGGCTGAAATGTTGACTAGAATATCCCGTAGGAATAAAACTGGTATACAGCGAGTTGTGTAAATGTGAGGAATCAAATCCGGTTTAAAAATCTACGGAACTCTACCCAAGCATTCTACTCCGTCTCGCCCGCTTGTTTTCCAGCATACAAATAAAAGGCACTCGAACGCCCCGCGGCGTCGCCCGACATTCCATGGTTTTTAAAACTAAATATAAATTAATAAAGCCCTATGCGGAGGTTAACGCCCTCGCTTGATATGTGGACCCTGAGCAACTTAGCGATAGTCGTGTACATAATTATAGTGGTTTGTTTAATTACTATAAAACATTTGAGCTCCATCGTTTATTAATAGGAACGGTGTTATTTAGTCCGTATTTTTATTATTTTAATCTTAATCGTGTAAGCTGAATGTAAACAAAACACAATTTAATCTTCATTGCATAGATTTAAAAAAAACTACCTAACTAACTAATTTGGGGTCTAATCTTGAACTCTTTACAGAAAAAAACCGACCATGGGCGAGTCGGACTCACGCACCAAGACACTCTTACAAACGTACGTACGTAACGTACAAACTTCAATAGTAAAAAGTAAATAGTTCGTCTTTAACGGGAATCTAATCTCGAAGATATTCATCGATTTTTCCGAGTTTGGTAAAAAAATATAATTTTTTGTGACGTAACTACATCACGATTTACAGACTTTTTCCTTTACTTGTGCTATCAGGCACTGTTTATTTACCAAATTTTATGATTCTAGGTCAAGGGAAGTACCCTCTATAGGTTTTGATTCCCCTGCGGGTGTCAAAATATGCGGAATAACCGGCCTAAGCAGGACTAAATAACATGAGGCATTTTTACCAGACATATTCAGAGCCTGCCCCATAGGATTTGTTAAGTGGCACGGATAATGAGATGCCATGATCTATATGTGACATTATTTTTTGTAACCTTCCTCATAATACCGTTCTAAAACCAAACTGTTAAATTATTTAAAGAAAATATTTAAAAATATATTTATGGACTATTGTTTGTTATTTGGGATTTGTTCATTATTTCCCATCGACAAAAAACGTGGAGTCCGCGTCCTCTACTGCCATTCACCGGAAAAGATCCAAAGATACATAATTAAATAAACGTTATTTATTTTATTGTGGGGACATTTCATCGTCCCCTATCGCCTGTCATCTATCGTGTCCCGGGGACCGGCTCCGGCGCTTGTCACGCCACCTGTCGTCGGGTGCTGCACAATAGATTCGGGGTTGTTTGTTGTAATCTAATATACTGATGAATATACACAGATCATATTTTTTGGTTACAAAACCAGTTGTCATCGCAAAATTATACAGGTGTCCCGAAATGGCAGGGTAGACTGACACTATAGTAAGCTAAGCTCTGTAGCCTTTAGCATAAATCGCAAGTTCAGGAGACTACCTCCTAAATTAGATTATTTTACTAGAGATTTTTACGTTAAAGGTGATTAACTAAACTATGCAACTTGTACTAGAAGCATATTATTTTTTTCTGATAGGTCTGTAACTCAGCTATATATAGTGTCAGTCTTGTGTGCCATTTTCGGGACACTTGTATAATTTTGCAATGACAACTAGTTTTAATAAAATAGTACGATTTGTGCTGTCTCCAGTGTCAGTCTGGCGTGATATTTTCCTGACACCCTGTATATTATAATTGCAATAGAGTGATGTTTACTTAGGATTTCGCTATACAATAAATTATGACAAAATGTATAATATGCGTAGAAGTATGTAGAATTGTATCATCCTTAAAATACCATGTTTTTTCGCAAATAAAGTTATCTTATCTTATCTTACCTTATGGTATAAAAAAAAGTTTTTCTTAATCCTTCGCGTGCCACAAAATGTGTTCTCTATTTTTATCCATTGTTTTTCCGGTCTGCCACGGGTAAGCGGAACGCGAAGGGCTAATAACTATAAGAACTAGAAAAATATCACTGTTTTTGTCTGATTATTATTTTGTGTATTTGGAAAAGTATTTAAAATTAAATCAATTTTGTCTCTATGATAATGGCCCTGCCAGATTGTGATGACTAAGAGAAAGATTCATATTTTTCAATTTAAAAGCATTTTAATATGTCATAAATAAAATAAAAAATGTCACAAAATAAATAAACCTCATTAAGGTAAATAGATCACGCGATATTATTCAACAGCATTGTAAGTTATTTTTCCGTGTCAATTCAATTAGTTCCAAAAACTGATATCCTAATGAGGTTCGGGACACTTTATGAAGGGCCTTGTGTTTTTTACGCGCGGCGCGTGCGCAAGGTGGGTGCTCCAAATGTGTCTGTCCGTCTGTCAGTCAGCTGACGTCGATAGAGTCAAGTAGATGCATTCGTTATCGATACTTTTGAGGGTGGATGGAATGCATGTTTTTACGGTTAAGAAAGTAAAGCTGATTAGTTGCTTTAGATATACGTAGATACACTACGAAAATAGAAGATTATCATGGGAAGTTAAATGAAGAGAAGACTAGAAAGTTGACTTTAACGATGTTATTTTTGACGATGTAAATGCCCTTTTTTAATAAACCATTGTTTATATCAGGCCCAAATCAAATAAACCCATTCTCACAAGAACCCATACATCTAACTTATTTAACAGTTTCTTACAAAAATACCCTGAATTGCTTAAATAACCCTTTCTCCACGTCAAAATTTCAAAGTAATTGACCAACTATAAATTAACTTTTGCAGTGGCGACATGTGTTGTCGAACTTCGAATCGTTCGTCTAAATTGACTAGACTGTAATCATGATCCAATATAATCATTATTACGTGTTATTATAACCTTACTAATAATGATATTCAGAGTTTATGTTACTCTGGTGAAATTAAAGCATGCTTGTTTAGTATTTTAGTAAAACCTAATAAAATCGGAGATTTTATAAATATTATTCTAGAAAGAATAGCCTAAAGAAAGTTACAATGTTACTTGTATAAAAAAACACAGCCGTATCCCTTCGTGAGTGATACCCCACCTGCCCTGATACGAGCCCGCTAATATGATAAGCTAATGCATTCCTCGCGTATGTATAACGAGGGAATTCATCACTACACAGATACAGAGTACGGTGACACAGGACGTCCACTTTGCAACTGCCTTCTTATCATGTAGGTTTATTGTTGTACCTTCGCTTTTATATTTGCGTTGCTTGCAACGTTGAATGAGAACTAGTATGCTTTATTATGCTAAATATTTCAAAAATTCGTCATTACCATCTGATGATTAATGTAAACGTTCAGAGAAAGTTAAGGTATTTATGATAATATTCCCTTGCTTTTCAGAGATTTGAAGAGACTAAAGAACTAACGAAAAATATTCTGCATTCACAATTAAAAATGTTAATTTTTTCGCGATAATCATCAAGGATGGAAGGGCACATGCCTATTATAATCTATGGACGCTAAGTTGGTCAGTTTTATAGCCTGACATCAGTAAGCTGACACTTTGTATTTACATAAGCGAAAATCAGCTGAGTATACTGACATTCTATTCAGTTTAGAATGTGGTGCAAGTGCAACCAAATCACCACTATTCACGATATTAAACTTTAAAATATAAAGAGCATAATAATTATAGCAATTTTGCAGGACTAAAGAGTTCAAATAGCCTAAGTAATATCATTAACATTTCAGTTGAAGCAATCTATTTTTGTAACAATAGAAATTTCCATCGGCTTTAACGAGAACCACTTAGGGCTTCTGTTGGCTATTAGTTTGAGTATTTATAACATCAATTTTTAAAATACAATACGTTCGTAACTTTCATACCATTTTACAAGGCTATTTTTTATGCTTACGGCTAAAAAGATATTTACGCTTTAAAATTTTAGATTGCTTTAACTTTGTGCTTTCATTGAGTCAATAGGTTTTGTATAGAGCACACCATCTTCGCTTAATGAAATATTATCAAAACGAATTTAAAGATTTGCTTAGGCACCGTTTACTTACCGGGCTTAATTATGCATTTATATTATTTCTTATTAATCTAAATCACAGTAAGTAATTAAATATTAGGAGACTCCACAAGTAGATCAATCTTACGTGTCTCAAAGTCTTAACTCCCAAGTTTTGGACTAAGTCAGGCTTCTTTTGATCGTTTGCCGTGGTAACCCATGTCAGTGGGACATGAATACTCGTAAGTATGAAAAATATGATACGCGTGGTTTCCGAACAGTTTGAAGCTATTGCATCGTTACAATATAGGTCTGTAGTCCGAACCTATTGCCCATTCTTGGTACTTTAATGGTACCTAAATAGTACAACAGGGTCACTCAAGGGTATTAAACGTTAAAAAATCAAACTAACGAGACGAGCACAACTTTTACGACACTTGTATGGTGGCTGTAAAAGTGGCGCCTGTGTTTATTGAAGTGCCCGGACGAAGAACTGAAGTTACAGCCAATTACCGAATATCAATTAGTGATGTTGATATATTGGACGCGTCGTAAATCTGTTTTCAATTTGCAGTGGATGCTGTGCGAGTAAGAAACTCGTAAATTGCTCAATAAACGGTTCGCTATTAGGTAAGTAATTTTCGATCCTTCGCATTGACGTACGAAGTCGTAGAGGAAATGCAGTCATTAAGTGTAGGAAAATAGTTATTCTTTACCTTTTTAAACGATTTTTATGGAGCAGAACCCTTAAATTTTAAAGCCTGTGCGCATATGCGGTCAGGGTGCGCAGCACATTTGCTTGCATTTAACACGCGGCATGGCTGCATATGCGAGTACGGTCTTAGTGCTTTTTTGCACGTAGGTATTGTATTGTGTGCTGAATAGGTCCACGATCTAAAACCGGTGGTTGCGGGGAAGGATTAGATAATAGAGAGAGAGAAAGGGAGAGTGATGTTGCGCTGTTTTGGAGAAGCCTTAGTGGACGCTGTGGCCGAGGATTGGCCGATTCAATAACCTTTAGAGCTCTGATATCGAAATACAAGAACTTCAACGAGCGTAAACTCTCAGAAGTTGCATCAAGCTAGCTGCAGCAAGCCGCCAAACGCATTAAGCACGTTATATTTGTACAGCGCGCACTGCGCCTGCGTGATTGACGCGCCGCCGCGCGCGCACCGTTTTACATATAAATTACCAATTACAGGGCGCGCACAGTATGAGGAAAATTCAGAAATGGCATATTAGGCATAATATTGTAATGAAGAGTTGAAAAAAAGTGTCAGCAGATTCAATATATGTACATATATTTTTTACTTAGCAATATTACGACCTCCGTAGCCGAGAGACAAGCATACCGGACTTGGTGTCGCTATCTCTGAGGTCCCGGGTTCGATTCCTGGTCGGTCAATGTAGAAAAATAACTTTTCTATATTGTCTTGTGTTTAAGTGTCGTCGTTATTCGACATATCTGCATAAGCTACTATCATAGCAATGTGAACAGAGCAATATATGTGATGTTTTCCAATATTTAAAATGAGTTCTCGTGGTCACCCGTCTAATAATCATAATATTAAGGAACTGCTTTTAAAGAACTTAGTCTATAAGATACAGTGACTACAGTATGAATTATGGAAATGTTGGCTGACTGAGGTAACAGAGGCACATATCTGGCTCACAACGAATTGTACGTACTGTCACCGTTTTGGTAAAACTTTGAATTAATTTTTGTCAGGGTTACGTAATTATTGCTTCATAAAAAAAACGGACACCTAAAGACTATTGGTAATTGTAATGAATTACCCGATACTTTTTTGTCATATTTAAAGTAGGTACCTCTCAATTATTATAATCACATGAGTATATTTACTAACAATTAAATTATTAACACTGTAAAAAGAATCAATGACTGTGTCAATATTTTGTTTTATTCTTTAATTTCAGCGTGTGTACAAAGAAAATAGAAATAATTTATTTTCGTATCATTGTATTTTTATGCAATTAAAGTAAAATTATCTGTTGCGTCTTTCTATAATTGGCTTAACCGCAATATTTAATATCTTTTTTCAATGATACCGCCTCTATTGGTTCCTAACTCACAAATCTTAACGGTAGCCACTTTTAATAATGAGTAATGAGATAGTAAGAACGAGCGCAACGACGCTGTAATAGATGGGGATACCTCCGCGAGCTCCTACCCTCCTAGTACAATCTTAAACGTTAAGCAGAAGCCTCATTAAAACTATGATTGATTCTGTAGCAAAACTAATTCAGTAGCGACTACCGGCATTCAAATAATTATCTTTAATAGAATTTTGTGTCATGGTATTAAGAAATAATAATGAGACTAGAATAACTTTGCTTCGGTGTAATTAAAAACCTAATGAAGTAGGCAGTAATCGCTACTATTATGTCATTCATAACCTGTATTTAGATGTCCGAAATATTCGGTAAGTTTTAACTCAGACGTGAGTAGGCTTTAACAATATTTATTATATTAAGTATAATAATCATTTTAACTAAACATCAATTTACATTAAGAAAAAATAGCTATTTATTTACTTTAACCCAAAGGTGATTTTTTACATCTGCGAATAGAAAATAATATCAAATTGAAATAGATATGCAAGGTCTACATTACAGTAATAGCAACCACTTTTCACGTCCATAGAAAATTGCAAGATGGTTGCTACGGCTGTCACCCATCACTTCCTCGAAGGCAGTGCAAATCTTTCACTCAGCAGAACCAGGCAATCATGGGCTGACAGAAGGTGTGTTTAGCGAGACAAACCAGCGGGCCACCCGCCGTGCGGGCCCGGGGGCAGCACGCGCTCGCGAAATCACTGTGTACAAATGCCCCCACAGTTTACAGGTTGCACAACGGTATCTTGAAACCTCCAGCGTGGTATGCCAGTCTAGTACTCTCTTCATCAATAGGTGGTAATTAAGTCTAAAATGACCTGAATATAAACTTTAAGCATTAATTTTTATATTCATTGGTCATAGAAGTATCATGCATGACTAATAATGACGACGCCGCAGAAGCGCAGATGACAACGCAATTTACCTGTATTTGCCAATTTAAAAAAAACCGGTCTTATTGTTTTTTTAAATCAAGTGGTGGTCCACATTATATTATTTTAACAGACTTTTAAACATAAAACAGCTTGAGGTCAAAAACGTTAAAGAATTTGATTATAATTTACGAAGCGAGCGTCTACAAGTCAACGAAACCACGAAACTTCTAATTCCAATTTAAATTTTAACAAATGTACCGTTTTCCCATGGATTAAAAACGCATTAAAATGCTTCGTCAAAACGGCTTTTTTTCTATTTAACCTAGCGCAGTTTCCAGGAACATTTACCATATTGCGTTCACATTGTCCGTACTTATTACATAAAGCAAATGCGATTATTGGCAGCGTAAATGCTTTACACTGGGGTATAAAATTAAAATAAAACTTACTTTAAAAACAAATGACCAAGTCTTCAAAACTTAATGCTTTGTGATTGTTGAGATTTATTATGAATACGATAATATCCGCAAACTAAATGTCAACAGTTGTGCAGTAATGTAATTTCTGCAAGGTATGTATATATGTAACTTGCAAGTAAAAGTGTACAAGTTGCAATATTCTCTACCTGAAGGTTGTCCGATAAGACCGCCTAAAGTATGCAGCTCTAAATGTAATTCGTGTACACTTATTTACTTTGTGTGATGTGTGCAATAAAGGGTAGCTTTCTATGTAGTAACAACTTCTACTAGAAGTTTGTATTGCTCTTTATGATAAGATTCAGCAAAGAGACAAGATTATTGTCAAGATAGATACTTTATCACAGGTCACACCTCATCACATAAGATGGTATGAGTTTTTTTTTAAAATTGAGATAGGTTTTGTTTTAAAATGGGTAGAAAAAATGGTTCAAATATGATCTATGTATACGGAGCGAGCTTGCTCAGAAATAGCCTAAGTGGGATAGCGACTATCGCCCAACCAGTCGAGTCGCCTTCTCATAATACCCCCGGCGATATCTTTCATATCACGTACGCAGATGACTTTATTTTGATATTGCACGCGGTTGTTTATCGCCCATTGTTTTATCCGTACGTATGTACGTGCGTGAATGCGGCGGCGATATGTTGTAAATATTCCACTAATTCACATATCAATATTCGTGGTGTGTGTGAGCATTGTGAAAGCGGTAATTTGAATTGCATTAATAATGTTTTAATGATCAGCTTTTTTGGATGTTCAAGTTTTGGGTTGTGTTTTTTGTTCATACAAATTATGTTTTATTATGTGCATATAAAACAGAAAAAGCTCTATTATTAATAAAAGAAACCATTTAAAGTTAAAGTAAGAAACAGAGCAAGAAGATGTGATTTTAGGGTTGCAAAAATGCACCTTTGTCTACGGGTGAATACGTGTCTACTTCTCGAAGGAAGTAATTCTTACTACTGTTACTTATGACATAAAGTACAAAGCAACTCAAAGTTTAACTGAGCAAAGACGCTTATAGTGTACACACCAGACACGTCTCCGACAATCGCCGATCAGTCGTGTCAGCGTCCGACATCATATTTTTTACGCATTGACGTGTCTGATCGGCGACTTGACGTAAGTGATGTATGCAACACATAATTTATTGCTGAAAAAGCGCAAAATTGTAGCTAAATGTTATACCTATAGGAGCAGACAAACAGCTGCGAACAGAAACCCTAATGGCGTGTATCACACAAATAAACCTGTAAAACTTTTAGTTCATATGCAAAGTTCTCGCGTGTCGTCCCTGCGGTCTGGAAGGTAGCGGATTCCCCTTTTTATTTATTTTACCGCCACCTTGGCAACTGCTAATGTCAAGGCTGTCGAGGATCGATTAAAAAAAATCGATTACGGAAAGCTACGATGTATCGATAACAATAATAGTCTTAATTAAACACTACCTCATTCATTACGTTTTACTCTTTATGTCTCATTAAAATAGTTTCGAAGTAATAACGGAATGTGCGTATGAAATAGAAATTAAACACATAATTTGTTGATGACTGTTTTTTATATAATTAACTTTGGAAATTGCTGTTAAATAATATTACTCGTAGGTAGGTGTTTGGTAGACAATACGAAATCAAAACGGAAAGATATTTTGGAGGATCAAAACCGGATTCGAGCATCTGTATTGTCCTGTTTTAAAAGAAACCAAGTGTTTTTTTTTATGCAACAGCGTAAGCTCCTGATTTCGAGGCAGGATAAAACAGCAAAAACTAGCTGTCGACATTTTATTAATATGCATTATAGAAATTGCGCCCGAGGGACCAACCGGGTAGACCCATTTCCGATCGCTAACCAGGAACATGTGGACGTCCCACTGGTATTTTTTCCCTGATTTTTTAATAGAATATCAATTAGGATATTTGGTTCGGTTCCGCCCGCGGGAGGCCGCATGCTTGAGATGCCGGAACGTCTCCTGCGCTGGTATGCACTCCTGGTAATTATCTTACGATTAAATGCACGGTTTATTGCTTTTGCTGACTAATTAAGACAAATATCGTGATTTATTTTTGTTTATTTTTAGGTGAACTGTCTCGAAATTCAAATGTGTGTGGTAATGTTTTTTGTTGGATATGATAAGTAGGAAGGAACAATTATTTATATATAATTGTATTAATAGATACATAGGTTCCGTAGCTAAAAAGGAAAATACAGAACCCTTATAGGAATTTGTCCGTCTGTCTGTCAAGCCCCTTTATCTCGAAAGGTATAAAGTTATAATTACAACCAATAAGTAGGAACTCAGGTTTACAGTCCTTTAAAGCTGTGAAAAAAAACTTTTATGGTAACATAAAAAAAGATACGGCAATTTATGCCGCAAAAAACAGATATTTTGACACTCTCAAGGGGATCAAAAATTATAGGGTACGTTCCGTTGACCGAGAACTATGAAATTGGGCAACTACCTAATATCGTCTTATAATCCAAAAATATATATCTCTGAATGTTGTATGAAAGAAATAGCTTTAACTTTTAGCTCTCAGTACTTTATCTATTTAAAGAGGTGTGTAATGTGTATCTCACACATAATCACTATTGCTTTATAAATACTTACGGAAAATTAACTAAAACAATAAATTATATCTGCGTAAATTCTATTTTCTCACGGAAAGAGTAAAACTCGCAATAGTGATGTGCGCGTTATCTGTCGATAGATCGCGCTCAGCGGGCGGCCGTATCGTCATCGCGGCTGGCGCCTAAATTCCTCCTCGTCTGTGCATTGTTAAGCAGTCTCCACTGTCAAGTGTCCCAGGGATAAGTAGGGTTGGATTAAAGTTACAATACAGTGATGGATTGAGTTTTGTCTAATGGTCGTGGCTTACGGTAGTTATGGTCAGTATATTAGCTTTACATTTACAGTAAACATTACCTTTAGAAAGAGGTACTTGTAGCTCAGTGGCGGCAGCGCTTTGGTAGTGATTACCGAAGTTAAGCTACACTACGGTTGTGATTGGATGGGTGACCAATTCCAACCAAATTATTAACACAAGTCTTCATGCTTCGAAAGGCACGTTTAAATACAATCTAGGTCCCGGCTAATCGTCAATCGTTCAGACCTGAAAAATGATTTCTTCCTTTCTTTAGGAACAAAATATTTTTTTCTTGCGGTCGGAAGTGATTCCGTCAAAGTCCGTGACACTTTCTTTAATTTTATTTTTTTTGTTACCAGTAAATAGATGAATAAATAATATTTACTATTGTATTAATGCTTCATATACGTGAATAGTAATAATAACAGTACTTCAAAAAGGCACTTAGATAACTCTGAGAGGAAAAACAAATAAATTCTTATACGAGTACGCAACATTGCAACTGAGACCTTATCAGATTTCGTAATCTAAATTAAACAGAATGCAGAAACGACAGGTAGTCTCTATGAAAAACAATTGCTATATAAAATTCAATCTTATGGCCTTGTTATAAGGACCATCATCACCATTTTTTGAAATAAGATTTGTTTATAACAAATGTTACGTCAGACTGTCAGAGCGGGTGCTGTCAGAATGACGTAATATGTTTATTTATGACGGGCGGTCTGTCATTGATGACGTGAGTGAAACGTGAGAACAGTAACTGCGTGATGTTATCTTTTTTAGGTTTTTTTTGGCGTGGCTACTAGTTTATATTTTTGACGATTATTATAAATCTTATTTTTTTTTTTTTTTTATAATTTGCAGTAATGATGCAAGATGCTCAAAGGTAGCCTACTTGTTTTGACACATGATGTTTAAGATATTCAAAATTATCAAATAAATTAAATGTTGTTTCCTTATTTAGAACATTGTGAACAGTTAAATATTAATTATTGTACTTCAGCAATTTATTTAAATGATCATTTAATCCTTAGAATGGATATTTACATAATTTTCTTAAATATGAATGCAGCTTTGTTGTAAATAATTGTGTTTTTATGCTGCAACTCGCTACAAAATGGCAAACATACAATAAAAAACATATTTTATTTGTATAAAATTAATTAACAGCGCGCCGTCTATGATAATAAGCGTTAATAAGCATTAAAATATTAAATTAAAGTGCATTCATGAATTATCGTTAGGAAATCACCGGGCGAGAATCTTTAACATAAACACATAGTTATAGTCATATGGTTCGCATATTATTGCAAATGGAACGTCCACGCGTTGCAGTTAGAAAGTACGTTTATTCAAATCTGTATAATTCAAGCTCGGCATCGTATCAATCGGACTTCCATCTAATGTAGTTAACAATCGAGACTACTTGTGTGGAGTTTCTTCTATTGATAAGAAAAACAAAATATTAATCTGTAACGTTGTGGATTAATTCATTTCGAATCTTGCGCATTTGTCTTTTGGATTTTTGCGCGGATTCTTTAGGTCAGCCATACTCTTAAGTGTGTTCCGCGGAACCCTAGGGTTCCGCGATACCCCTGTCGGGGTTCCGCAAGAAGTTAGAAAAAAAAATCAAAACACCTCTCTCTGGTCGACCGTTCTGTCGCGGCGTATCACGATTCACGAACAATTTTACTATGCCGCCACCGCCGATACCTACTTGTGACCGCGCAATCCCTTTGATAAAAGCCGCCTTTGAAATTAGACGCTATAATTGTGAACAAGCGACTTTCGGCTCTAACTTCAAAACGTAAAGTCGAGATTGCTTACACCACATTTTTTGAATTTCTATTTTTATATCGGCTTTTTATTTATCAAAGACGCCGACTCGAGTATTTTTGAGAATGTTCGAGATTGAGGCTAGGACTATAAAAGCGATGATCAAGCCTTGACACTAGTCAGTCGACGATTAGCGTTCGGAGCGATAAGTACCTACCTGCTAGAAAAAAATTGTGTATTGTTCTACTGCTGTTTTCTGATTGTATCAGTTTTGTACATTTCTTCTTTGGACTAAAGTGCTAAACTCTTCTACGCAGTAACGACCGTGCATTATTTTAACCTCACCATCCTGAAAGAATGGAACGTTGGCTTAAAGGCGTTAAACGTGTCGCAACAACATCTTCCAACGAAGCCGAATGTTCAAAAGCAGTCCGCGTGGAGTATACAGCAATTACCGATCCAGACGATGATGCAACGACGTCAAGTTCCACGGTTTCAAAGGCGAAAAAAAGGAAGTATGATGAATCATATATCAGTTTTGGATTTGTTGATTCCAACGGCTCACCTCTCTGCATGTTATGTAGTAAACTGCTTCCTAATAGTTCCATGGCACCTGCCAAGTTGCGCCGACATTTAGAAACTGTACACCCCGAGTCTAAAGACAAGAATAAAGAATTTTTTGTACGTAAAAAAGAACAGTTATTGGAAAGTCAAAAAACAATGATGCATGTAACCCAAACTATCAATGAAAAGGCCACGGAGGCATCATATTTAGTTAGCTATCGCATTGCACAAGCAGGAGAAGCGCACACTATCGCTGAGAATTTAATAAAACCATGTGTATTAGACATAACAAAATGCATGCTCGATGAAAAATCTGCAAAGCATCTTTCTACTGTGCCGCTATCTAACGATACTGTTTCACGGCGAATTCATGATCTAGCAAGCTACGTCAAACAAGAACTAGTTACACGTCTACAAAAAACACAATTCGTCTTGCAAATGGATGAGTCGACTGATGTCGCTGGTCTGGCTATCTTGCTGGTTATCGTGAGATATCCATGTGAAAGTTCTTTTGAAGAAGACATGCTTATGTGTTCACCTCTACCCACAAACACTACCGGAGAGGAAATTTTTAATAAAATAAATATATTTTTTGAGGAAAATAATCGCAGTTGGAACGATTGCATTGACATTTGTACAGATGGGGCCAAGGCGATGACGGGTAAAACAGCAGGAGTAGTGTCACGAATAAAAAATAAAGCGCCTAATTGTAGTTCCAGCCATTGTATCCTGCATAGACAAGCACTTGCGATGAAGCAAATGCCGTCCAATCTAAAATTAGTTATGGATGAAGCGGTAAAAATAATTAATTTTATCAAATCACGACCACTACAATCCCGATTGTTCTCATTATTGTGTGAAGATTATGGCAGCACACATAAAACACTGCTGCTCCATACAGAAGTGCGATGGCTGTCTCGGGGTAAAACTTTAACAAGGCTATTTGAACTTAGAGCCGAGTTACAAATGTTTCTTTCAGATACTTCTTTTAATTTGAAAGACCGTTTGTATGATAAAACTTGGTTGTTCCGACTGTCTTTTATGGCGGATATCTTTCTTTCAGAAACTGAACGAATTAAATTTATCATTGCAAGGTAAACAGACAACAGTGTTCCAGGCCTGTAACAAAATAACTGCCTTCAAAAGAAAATTAGATTTTTGGATTATTTGCGTTGGAAATAGAGAAATAGAAAGCTTTACGTCACTCAGTGAGTTTCTTGGCGATAACAACTCAGAAATATTTCAAGATGATGTATTTGAAGAATTGGTCCAATATCTCACTTCGATGCGCGCATCTTTTGAGCAGTATTTTCCTGAAGAACAGAATACAAAAATGAAACTGAATTCATGGATTCATAATCCTTTTTTACCCAACTTACAAAAGCCCGAAAGTATGTCAAACGAGATATATGAATCTCTTTTAGAAATGTCATCTGACACAAGTATGGAGTCACTGTTCAAAACGACGCCTCTCAACGATTTTTGGTGCAGAATCCGAAATGAATATCCAATGCTTGCCAAAATGGCTTTGAATATTCTTCTCCCGTTTCCAACAACATATTTGTGTGAAACAGGATTCTCAACCTATGCAGCCACGAAAACAAAATACCGCAATAGACTGGACGCCGAACCTGATATGAGACTTCAACTGTCCTCTATGAAACCTGATATCAACCAATTGATGAAAAATAAAAAACAGTTTCATACATCCCATTAGTTAGATTTTTTTTCTTTTTCAATGTTATATTTATTATTATACTTGTTATGTAAGTAAGTAATAAGTAACTGTTACATGGTACTCTAATTATGCTTATTAATAAAAAATACACTTAAAAACCATTGTTTTATTGTAGGGTTCCATCAAGTATTTTGCTATCCAAAAGGGTTCCGTCACCAAAAAAGATTGAGAACCGCTGCTTTAGGTAAAGGGTCAGTCTTTTACCGGACCTTCAAATGTCAAGTTTTACTAGAGTCAGTTTCTTTAAGTATTTGTGAAAGATTTAAAACTAAACATAATTTGTGGATTAAATAATTAATTCACTAAGATTGCCTTAAAACGTAAATTGCAGTTGTTGTTCCGTTTTCATAAGCCCTTTAAGGTAATGCAAATAAAATACAGTTTAAACGACTGCGATTGGTTAATAAATATTCATTTTGCTAACCTGTTAAAAATAATCTTCCTCAATGCTATTTACTTCTTATTGGCTTGTCAGTGTTACCTACTTGTAATATTATAAAAGCTAGAAAGTTTGTTTTACTTATTGAGACAACTTTTTTAAAGATATAAGCTATTAATTTTACAGACGACACAATTTCGGTTCATAAATCGACTGATCCCGGCCAGTGCCACCCAACACGCATATTTTTTATTTCAAACTCTAATATTAATTCTGTGGCCAATTAATCAAAGGCATAATTATAAAATATGCTCAAATAAATCGTCATCGGGCCAACGGCTACATAGACAGCATACCGAGACTCGAGGGAGATAGGGATTCTTTTGTCCCTCTCTCACCGGCCGTAAACACGACACGGTTAATTAAAACTGTACATTAGCATAAACAAATAAAATGCCCCATTACGAATTCAATTTACAATCTTTGAAATCGGTTGAATTAGTCGCAGTAAATAATGCTGCGGATACAGTTTCGATAATAGCGTTGTGGCCTAAGGTACAAGCCACTGGACACTTGACCATACAACACAAAAATGATCTCTACGATAATGATCCGTTTTTAAATAGCAAATAAAAATACTTATAGCTTTGGCAATAAGTATTTGAGGACCGTTTAATGTAGTTGTTCGTTCTCCGTACTACAAAGCAAAGCAAAGCAAAGGTTCGAATCCCGCAAGGGGCAAATGTTTGTGTGATGAGCACGAGCATTTGTACCTAAGGAAGGACCTCGTGGATGTTTATGAACGTATCAGTTATCTAGTCGCTATAGTACAGGCTTTGCATGGTTTGGGGCTAAGCTGATTGGTGTGATTGTGAAAACAATTGAAAAAATAAATAGACAATGACAAAACAAGTAATGGGTGTAACAAAACTTGATGGGAAATCCCAGTATATTTTGTTTTAAAATGTTTCGTTGATGATAATTATATTATAAAATAAACTATTATAAATGTTAAGCCTTAGTGGTAGACTAGCACAGAAAGCCTCATGGCATTAGGCCTATCTTTTATACGATTTCGACCCGTGCCACTAAGTTTATATAAATAAATTACATAGGTTAAATTTAACCGAAAATTATTCTGATGTTCTTGTAACTTGCGCCAGCACATAAAAAATGGCTACGCCGCACAGTCGGCCGATCGATGCTTTCATTACAATTGGGCAGATGGGTCAATATTGATACTTTTTACCGACATTGGGGCCAAAATTGCCGAAATTGCGCTAATCGCAATTTAAAAAACTTGCCCTATATTAGCAATCAATGCAAATCGAAACGCACTTCGTTTCTCACACACAAATACTAAAAATATATAAAGTCGTGTCGTGCAATTCCTTGTACGAGTAACGTAAGTCCTACGTGCTTTCTTCGAAAAAGGTTTTCACGTCGCATTGTACAAAAGTTAAAGGTCATTTAACCGATTTTCACACGTAGAGATCAATATGAATTGATAAATTTTTTCATTTTGTGGTAGGTTGACGTGCTGTTGTCTGTACTCTGTCGCAAAAAATTTCGTAGGCTTTGACCTAATAAGGTTTACAAAACTTTTTTTTTATGGTCAGTATGTTGATAAAACTTTTAATCAGATATATTTTAGTCGACCTCCGTAGCCGAGAGGCGAGCATACTGGACTTGGTGTCACTATCTTTAAGTCCCTGGTTGGATTCCCGGTCGGTCAATGTAGAAAACATACTTTTGTATAATATTGTCACGTGTCTGACCTAAGTTTTGTAGTTCCGTCGATTTTCTGATTTCTGTTACCACAGGATCAGAGCAATGTATGCGATGTTGACCATTATTTTAAGTAAAATACATTTATGAAATTACTAATACTAAATTAATTACCGCCTGAAATTACGGATTTTACATTTTTGAGTATTTTTAAATCAAAATATTTTGTATATCTCACTACTAGGCAAACGAGTAGTTAGTTAGCCTTAAATAAATACATTTAAGTATAAAAATACTGAGCATGCGCAGGCTGGCAGCGCGCGCGCGGACGTCCGAGCGCGGCGGGGCGCCATTGTGCCGCTGTCCGGCGTGACGCGCCGCCACACGCGAGCTACCCGCGCCGGTATCGATACTAAACTATCGATACACTGTTTTTAACTCACTATTCACGAATGTACATGAATTTTCCGTTTGCTTATAGAGTAAGTTAGGAAAGTGTAAAGGCTTTATTGTAGATATACATATGACAAAACAGTCACTTCCACCGTCTGTACGCTTAGATCTTCTAAACTACGCAACGGATTTCGATGCGGTTTTCAACAATAGACAGAATAAGTCAAGAGAAAGACAATCATCATACATGCATATTATATTATGATCAAACTAAAGACCACGCGAACAAAGTCGCGGGCAACAGCTAGTATAAAATATTCTGGACCTAAAAATAAACTTTTTGTAATTTGGTTCACATATTCCTCTGACACTTTTAAGTTGTTAGGCAGAAGTCAAGTTATCAGTGTCGCCTAACTAAAGAATAAACCAAGAAATGACAATGGGCTGGATATAATGTATCCCGGGTGTAAATCATACCATGGAAAACATGATCAGAACTTACTACTACATTTATTTATTCGATAAGGAAAAAAGATTGTTTAAGATTAGCTGTCTTATTTTCTTCAATTAGGTAATGAATAGGCTGGACTGGAGACGGCTTATCATTGCGGCGATTAAGTAAACGGCATTAAGATTCCTCACTTCTGACGGACTGACGGAAGAGAAAATATGAAGATGAGGAAAAAGGATGAAAGAGAAAAAGAGATTTGAAGTTTATTAAAACTAGTTTTAGTTTGCAGAGTTGCACGGAATGGATCACATTATCGACACTTATCTCGGCTCATCACTACCATGGCGCCTGTTAGGCCGGAGCGCTGCGGGGCTGCATTGTTCGTGCACCTAAGTGCCTCATATTCGGTTACCCGCCTATATTACACGCCTATACACAATATCGATATCACTCTACATCCCGAACATAAACATCCCTAGAAAGTATCCATTGTGAAATAGTTTTGAACTTTGTTGTATGGTCATAAGGTTGAATTTCGGATAGGTGTCTAAGGATGAGTTATGTTATAACATTTTCAGTGTAAAATGATATAATTTTCATTTTACTACTCCTTGAATATCCAACAGGTACAATAAATTATCGAACAAAGATCTCACGTCGCACCTTATTTGAGCCCCGTTTTGTCATACGATTGTCTCCGCTCGGCCACAATTTATAATACTTGTTTAATAGTTATGAAGAGAAAAAAAAGGTTTTATTTGTTAAGCAATAAAACCGACGATTTATGCGATGTATCTTTTTGTTAAAACGTCGTAAAATTAATAAAGAATTTTTGTGGGCCGACAAGTTTAGGACGGTTATTATGACGTTTGGAACGGTTACTTGTAATTGGTGTTTTGTTAAAAAACAGAAGCAATTCACAGCGTGTTCTGTCAGTTTATTGTAATTTTTTCAGAATATTGCAAAATAGATTCTGCGTTCACGCAGTCAAACATGGAGTAAAGTAAGTGGCACATTTAATTATTGTAAACATAATTTTTAAAACCGATCTAAGCACATCACTGTTTCATAATTGATCGATATTGTCTCTTAAAACTTGCTGCACTGTACTGCACTAGTAGCAGCCAGAAACTACATAACACCAAACGTAGCCCCGCTTATGTTGAGGTGACCCAGACGCTACGACTCATGTGCCTAATGAAACCATGCAAAATTAATGAAACCATTGGTCCCGAGATTGATAATTGGGTGACACTAGTCGGGGGTTGTGTGGACCACTTATACCAGGGTACCCTAGTTATGCCTTTTTAGCTTTTCGCTGTCATTAGGAGTCATTCATTAGACCCAAGTTTTTACCTACCTCAGGGTCAATCTTCTTGTACTCCGGATTTTGGGTGCCATTAGTGAGAGATTGAGTGGGCTACTTATACCCCCCTTAAAACCTATTTATCGCTAGCCTTAGGGGTCATAAAGTCCAAATTTCCACCTACCTCAGGGTCAATCTTCTTGTACTCCGGGTCCTCGTCGTCAACCTCGAAGTAGAGCTCCGTGGAGGTGAGCGACACGGTGCCGGGGGCCACCAAGCCTGGCGCCACCAGCCGCGCCTTCGTACTTATGTTCACTGGTCCTGGGGTGAACAAAATATTTTTATTAGATTTATTAAAGAATCCAACAACGTTACAATGAGATGTGCAATTCTTACTATAGATCCTAAAGTAAAGCTAATGACAGTTTTCCCTAATTTAAAACCATAAGTATCTATTTATTCTTGGACGTGTTTAGGTCTTCGATAGAAGCCTAGAATGAATGAGGAACCCCAAGCAATGGTCCAACCAACTTACACCCTCTAACGCCATATTTTTTTAACGATAATTTAAGTGTAATGTCTTTTAAATAAATAAATTAAAAAAAACTATTACCCAGACAAATTATGTTTAAAAATTATTTGACACTAACATGGTCTTTTTGTCCGGTGGTGTTCAATAAAGAGTGCCATAGTTCGATTTCCTCGTCATCATTACTAGTAATAAATCGAAGTTTCTCGCCACATTTGTCTGTCGTCCGTCCTGTCCGCCTGTCTCTATAATACGCAAACCTCCATAAGAATATACGAGGAATATTGACTTCATTCGCAGAGTCGCAGCCTTACATTTTGTAACATAGATTTATTTGATACTTCTCTCACTCTCAGTAGCCTAAAGTCCAAGCCATTCAAGAAATAACTTAATTGGATCTAACCTACCTGTACCAATTAGTTAATTTAGTTATAAATTATATTAATATTCTTAATTATACTGTCTCACATTCGCATGTCACAATCGTTTTGTTGCCCCTAACTCAGGGAGTATTGTTGCAGAAATGTATCGTGTATGTATACTGTTTGCTAACATATCTCCTTATATCACATGTATATTACGCTTTACTTATAAGCGTTTCTATCTACCATAGCAATTTTTGGGCACTTGTTGTCTATTATTTTTATTTTTTAATTTAAGTAATCTATTTTAATGACTGTTTGGTGTCAAAATAGACAGAAAAAAACCACCGAAGGGATTCCATACGATTGTCATCAATATATAAAACTGATTCATGATAGCGGTTTGTGTATAAAACTGATAACGTCCAAGCCTTAGATGTTAAGCGCTCCCGTGAGAAGTCTGGGCGGGTCGTTAATTGTTTATAATGTTTGTTACACATGACAGTGTACATTTTTATACATAATTATACACTTTGTACAACACACTGTATATAGTAATTTAATCTTATCGCAAAAAACTCACAAAAAGCGAGTAATCATAATATTAGGGCTGGCTTTTAGATCCTAATGAAAAATGTACTGAGCGCCTGGTGTTTTATAAGGCGCAATCTCGCACACAAAACATTGCCTGTAACATCTAAGGAGTTTTAGTTTTTAATATATTTTGCAGTCATATATCGTTTTATAGTAACCAAAAAGTGATCTAGACCATTTGAATATTTTGTATTTTATTGATTGATGAGGTTAAGGTAGTTCCGGACGGTCTTCTGCATGGGTAGTGTACCAGCTGTCAGAGATGAGTGTAAAAAAACTAGTGGTAACTGTAGTAACTGGTAAAGCGAGTCATCAACAATTAAGAACAACGATCACTTTCTTAATGCTGACGAAGAAATAGTGTGTGAATCTTCATTCGTTTGTTAGATTCCTGTGTTGTCTCGCGAAATTAAATAAGCCACTCGCGACTGTCACAAAACGGCCGCCACATCGAGATGGCTATCTATAAAGTAGTAGTAAAAGCGTACGATAGCCTCTTATACCTAGTATAGTTGGTTTATCCATTGTTTTGAGTTATATGTGACTAAGAGGATAGGTTGTGTTTAACTAATGCTATGGCGGCTGGTGTGTGTCGTCTCACGTCTCGCGTGTCGCGTGTGTGGGTATGTGTGTGGATACAGTACCGGTGAGGTCCGCGTCGATGTCCCGGTCGTCCAGCAGCAGCTCGGCGTCGTCGATGAGCTCGGCGGCGGCGGGCGTGGGCAGCTGCGCCCCGCGCGCGCCCCCGCCCGCCAGCAGGCGCGCGTGCAGCTCCTCCGTCGCCTGCCAAGGGTTAACACCATTGCTACAACTAGCGGAACGAATGCTGAGTCCTAACACAGTGTCCTTAGTCAGCGATAAACGCGACGCGACGCGAGTATAAGTCGCGTCGCAAGCAGGGTATGCCATTGATTTGATCGCGCTCATCGCGGTTGCCGTGTCGCGTCGCGCGCGTCGCGTCGTGTACGTCGCTGTAATAGCAGGGGTCCCAATATCGATCCCTGCGGTACACCCATGGTAAGAAGCAGAACTGAAGACTCAGTTCCATTTATACATACTTTTTGAGTTCTGCCTGTGAGATAAGACTCCTTTGAAACACCATAATGTTTTTTTTTTAGTAAACTCTAATGATCTACACAATCAAAGGCTTTAGAGAGATAGAAAGTAATGTACGGTTGCTGTTATAAAAAAACAGGTGTTAAAAAAGTGAGCGTGTCCTCACCTGCAGTATGGCGTCGTGGTGGTGCGGCGCGGCGGGCGGCGGGTGCGGCGCGGCGGCGTGGCGGCGCGCGCGCGCGTCGGGCACGAGCCGGCGCCGGCGCCGCGCGTCGTCCTCCCACGAGTCCAGCTTCCAGAACTGCGAGCTGCCGCTGCTCGCCGGGGAATAGAGTACGTGAGTATACACGTGGGGTGGTTATGGCTCAGATCGGGGAGGTATTTGCTAAATTTCTCGAAAGTCTCTCGAAAGAAAGAAAGTTGTGAAGTCTCAACAAAAAACAGACCGATCAGAAAACTGTCGGTGTAGAGACTCGATATTCAGTCAGCGATAAGCTGAAATCTATCATCATCATTATCATTTCAGCCATAGGACGTCTACTGCTGAACATAGCATAACCGGTGCATCCATCGGCTTCCTGCAACCTTTACCAGGTCGTCTGTCCACCTTGTGGGTAGACGTCCTACGCTCGCTTGTCGGCACGTGGCCTTCATTATAAAACCTCCTATTCTAACATTCTTAAAACATTCTAGAAATCTAAACTAATATTATAAAGCTGAAGAGTGGTGCTGAAGCGCGGGTGCGGGGGCGCCTAGCGCAGCTTGTCGAGCAGGCGCGCGGCGGCGCTGTACTGTATGTGCACTCACCCCTGGTGCGGGTGCGGGTGCGGGTGCGGGTGCGGGTGCGGGTGCGGGTGCGCGTGGCGCAGCTTGTCGAGCAGGCGCGCGGCGGCGCTGTACTGTATGTACACTCACCCCTGGTGCGGGTGCGGGTGCGGGTGCGGGTGCGCGTGGCGCAGCTTGTCGAGCAGGCGCGCGGCGGCGCTGTACTGTATGTACACTCACCCCTGGTGCGGGTGCGGGTGCGGGTGCGGGTGCGCGTGGCGCAGCTTGTCGAGCAGGCGCGCGGCGGCGCTGTACTGTATGTGCACTCACCCCTGGTGCGGGTGCGGGTGCGGGTGCGGGTGCGGGTGCGGGTGCGCGTGGCGCAGCTTGTCGAGCAGGCGCGCGGCGGCGCTGTACTGTATGTACACTCACCCCTGGTGCGGGTGCGGGTGCGGGTGCGGGTGCGCGTGGCGCAGCTTGTCGAGCAGGCGCGCGGCGGCGCTGTACTGTATGTGCACTCACCCCTGGTGCGGGTGCGGGTGCGGGTGCGGGTGCGGGTGCGGGTGCGCGTGGCGCAGCTTGTCGAGCAGGCGCGCGGCGGCGCTGTACTGTATGTACACTCACCCCTGGTGCGGGTGCGGGTGCGGGTGCGGGTGCGGGTGCGCGTGGCGCAGCTTGTCGAGCAGGCGCGCGGCGGCGCTGTACTGTATGTGCACTCACCCCTGGTGCGGGTGCGGGTGCGGGTGCGGGTGCGGGTGCGCGTGGCGCAGCTTGTCGAGCAGGCGCGCGGCGGCGCTGTACTGTATGTACACTCACCCCTGGTGCGGGTGCGGGTGCGGGTGCGGGTGCGCGTGGCGCAGCTTGTCGAGCAGGCGCGCGGCGGCGCTGTACTGTATGTACACTCACCCCTGGTGCGGGTGCGGGTGCGGGTGCGCGTGGCGCAGCTTGTCGAGCAGGCGCGCGGCGGCGCTGTACTGTATGTACACTCACCCCTGGTGCGGGTGCGGGTGCGGGTGCGGGTGCGCGTGGCGCAGCTTGTCGAGCAGGCGCGCGGCGGCGCTGTACTGTATGTGCACTCACCCCTGGTGCGGGTGCGGGTGCGGGTGCGGGTGCGCGTGGCGCAGCTTGTCGAGCAGGCGCGCGGCGGCGCTGTACTGTATGTACACTCACCCCTGGTGCGGGTGCGGGTGCGGGTGCGGGTGCGGGTGCGCGTGGCGCAGCTTGTCGAGCAGGCGCGCGGCGGCGCTGTACTGTATGTGCACTCACCCCTGGTGCGGGTGCGGGTGCGGGTGCGGGTGCGGGTGCGCGTGGCGCAGCTTGTCGAGCAGGCGCGCGGCGGCGCTGTACTGTATGTACACTCACCCCTGGTGCGGGTGCGGGTGCGGGTGCGGGTGCGCGTGGCGCAGCTTGTCGAGCAGGCGCGCGGCGGCGCTGTACTGTATGTACACTCACCCCTGGTGCGGGTGCGGGTGCGGGTGCGCGTGGCGCAGCTTGTCGAGCAGGCGCGCGGCGGCGCTGTACTGTATGTACACTCACCCCTGGTGCGGGTGCGGGTGCGGGTGCGGGTGCGCGTGGCGCAGCTTGTCGAGCAGGCGCGCGGCGGCGCTGTACTGTATGTACACTCACCCCTGGTGCGGGTGCGGGTGCGGGTGCGCGTGGCGCAGCTTGTCGAGCAGGCGCGCGGCGGCGCTGTACTGTATGTACACTCACCCCTGGTGCGGGTGCGGGTGCGGGTGCGGGTGCGCGTGGCGCAGCTTGTCGAGCAGGCGCGCGGCGGCGCTGTACTGTATGTACACTCACCCCTGGTGCGGGTGCGGGTGCGGGTGCGGGTGCGCGTGGCGCAGCTTGTCGAGCAGGCGCGCGGCGGCGCTGTACTGTATGTACACTCACCCCTGGTGCGGGTGCGGGTGCGGGTGCGCGTGGCGCAGCTTGTCGAGCAGGCGCGCGGCGGCGCTGTACTGTATGTACACTCACCCCTGGTGCGGGTGCGGGTGCGGGTGCGCGTGGCGCAGCTTGTCGAGCAGGCGCGCGGCGGCGCTGTACTGTATGTACACTCACCCCTGGTGCGGGTGCGGGTGCGGGTGCGGGTGCGCGTGGCGCAGCTTGTCGAGCAGGCGCGCGGCGGCGCTGTACTGTATGTACACTCACCCCTGGTGCGGGTGCGGGTGCGGGTGCGCGTGGCGCAGCTTGTCGAGCAGGCGCGCGGCGGCGCTGTACTGTATGTACACTCACCCCTGGTGCGGGTGCGGGTGCGGGTGCGGGTGCGCGTGGCGCAGCTTGTCGAGCAGGCGCGCGGCGGCGCTGTACTGTATGTACACTCACCCCTGGTGCGGGTGCGGGTGCGGGTGCGGGTGCGCGTGGCGCAGCTTGTCGAGCAGGCGCGCGGCGGCGCTGTACTGTATGTACACTCACCCCTGGTGCGGGTGCGGGTGCGGGTGCGGGTGCGCGTGGCGCAGCTTGTCGAGCAGGCGCGCGGCGGCGCTGTACTGTATGTACACTCACCCCTGGTGCGGGTGCGGGTGCGGGTGCGCGTGGCGCAGCTTGTCGAGCAGGCGCGCGGCGGCGCTGTACTGTATGTACACTCACCCCTGGTGCGGGTGCGGGTGCGGGTGCGGGTGCGCGTGGCGCAGCTTGTCGAGCAGGCGCGCGGCGGCGGCGGCGTCGCGGCGGCGCGCGCACGCGATGAGGCGCTCGCACGTGCGCTCCTCGTCGGCGCGCTCGGCGCTTGTGGTCGCGCACAGGCACTGCGCACGCGCACACAAACACACCGGTTAGTATCAAACTCCCACACGTACCCAGGTCGGAACGCCTGGCCGTGTGCCAGTCCATCGCCGTTACAAGACAAAAAAAATAATTTTCTAAAGTTATTTGTGTTTTTAATAGTTTTGCAACGCTTGAACGTCCAGCTGCACCCTTTGGCTTTATGTCTGCGACTTAGGCAGTTACAATTGCGATAAAGAGGAATGAATAATCATCCCACAGAAACCCAAGAACGAAATATAAATTCAAATGTCCTATGAGGTTACCAAGATCAATGTGTGCACCAAAGGCTAAATCTATCCAGCCGTTAAAGCTTGATCGAGTAATCATCATCATTATGTCAGCCTTTGGCGGTCCACAGCTGGACGTAAGCCTCCCCCAAAGAGCGCCAAAGAGCTAGATTGCCCGCTTTTTTCATCCAGCCACTACCGGCCATCTTCCTAAGACTATATACTACGTTTGTCAAGGCGCGGTCTCCACCTTTCATCGGTTCTACGATCAATGTGACCAGCTCACTGCTACTGCCAATGTCATAAAGGTCTCCTAGTAAAGACACCAGTCTCTCGCATAGACTGCATTTTATTGCTATTTTAACTAAGGGAAATACTTTGTAATGTCTAGTTTCCCGTCAAATCTCATATTCTGGATGTCAGAAGCAGTGCAGAAGCAGTCTGGATGAAAGTATGTTTTGTTCGCCTTTAAACTCGGGTGTCTTAAGTAAAAAGAAAATTCGGGAACTTCCAAAGGTACCACCAACAAACAGAGATTGACAATTCACATTGGAATGAGCTCGTCGATGTACGAAGCTGGGTATCAACGCAGCCTAAAAACCTCAGTAGCTTTCTTTTCTGTATCTAGGCGATAAAAGCAGTCGCTACCCTCTTAAAAAATGGAACCACTCCTGTTAAACATCTACACCCGCGATAATGCCAACCACGAGATCCAGCAAATTCGTTTACGCTGACCACCTAGCATTAGCCTAGTCAAGAAGCTTTGAACTGGGAGAGCGGGTGTTAATTGAGGATCCAAGAACTATAGGGGACTATTACACTAAATGGCGTCTACACCCTAACCCATCGAAAATCGAAGTCTCATCATTCCATCTCACCAATTGCCTGGCCAAAAGAAAACTACAAGTAACCTTTTGCGGTGAAACAGTAAACCACAATTTTACCCCAAAATACCTCGATGTAATACTTGTTCGGTACTTACTTTTAAGCCTCATCTCGAAAACGTCAAGCAGAAGGTAAAAACAAGGATACTGGCAGGTACGAGCTGGGGGGCCACTGTGACTGTTCTTTGCACATCTGCTCTAGCGCTAGTCGAGTACACCAAACCGCGGAGTGATGATGATGATGATCTTTCCGACCGTTTTCGGCCATGGCGACCACTTCGACTCCTAATCGGATGGGCGCTGGTGCGCCCGAAGATGGCTTATGTAGCCGATCTTCGCAGCGAGCTCCCATGCACAATGAGGGTACACACGCTAACACACGTTAGTACGCCGTTTACATATTTATAGTTGATGGCGGCAGGAGGACGGGCCTTTAGCTCATCGCACGAGGTCAGCTTTACGCTGCTCCTCGAACTCGCGGACTTGTCTCTTTACAATCCCACGCCATTCTGGGAGCTGTGCTGCCAAAGCTTCCCATTGAGGGCTCAATGTTGCATCTTTTCATGTGTCTCTTCTGAACATCTTTGTCACGGAGGAGTTGTCCGCCATGCTTTCGCTTACCCTCCTCTAGTTCAGAATAGAAGATGCACTTTGCCACTCTTTCCTCCGCCATACGTGACAGGTGACCGCACCACCGAAGTTGCCGACGCATTAAGTAGGCTTCAATGCCACCGACATTGGCTCGTCGCAGAACTTCGGTATTTCGTACTCGGTCGGACCATCTGATCCTCATTATGGTACGAAGGCATTGAAGGTGGAATCGATCCAAAGTACGAATGTGATGGCGATACACACACCACGTCTCAGAGGAGTTCAAAAGGTTTGGCAGCACAATTGCCATGTGTGGCCAGCTTTAGGTCATGCGAGCAGAAAACCTTGAAACGCAGCTTTCCAAATGCTGCAGCTGTAGCACTGATCCTGCTGTTGACTTCGGCATCAAGGTCACATTTAGATGTAATAGTGCTCCCCAGATAACGGAAGGTATCAACCTATTTTAGCACATTCTCACCAAGCTTAATGGCCAATGTCTCACGACCATGTGTGTCTGAAGACATCACCTCCGTCTTTTTGACACTGACCTTTAGACCAAATTTGCAGCATGCTTGGTGTAAACCGGACATCAGCTGTTGCAGGCCATCTGGGAATTCCGCTACAAAGCACAAGTCATCAGCATACATGATCTCTGTGATCAATGCGCATGAGACTTTAGTGCGCGCCCTAAGTATGGCCAAGTTAAAAAGACCACCCTCAGTGCGGAAGCGGATGCGGACTCCTACAGAATCATTTTGCAGGACCTCCTTGACTACTACCGCAAAGTACAAGGCAAACAGTGTGGGCGCTAAGACACACCCTTGTTTAACCCCACAGGTTACGGGGAAAAAATTTGACTGTTCACCATCAACAAAGAAGCAGCACTGCATGTCGTCATGCAGGAGTCTCAAGCCCTACAAACCTTTCAGTGCACCCTAGTTTTCCTAGCACCATCCAGACAGCTTCACGAGGCACACTATCGAAAGCTTTCTCCAAGTTAACAAAGCAGAGAAACAGCTGACAACCCTGTTCTCTACTCTTTTCTTGTAGTTGACGCACAGAGAAGATAGCTTCACAGGTGCCTCGGTCAGGTCGGAAGCCAAACTGGGTTTCGGGCAGGATCTTTTTAAAAGAGCTCTTGCAAAGGCCTTTCCAGGGGCTGTCAGGAGTGAAATACCACGGTAAGAGTCACAGCCGGAACGGTCACCTTTGTTCTTGTAGAGGGCACTTATGTGAGACACTTTTAAATCATCCGGGACGCGCTCGTAAGACCGCGGAGTACTGTGCACCTGTATGGTTTCGCAGAACCCACAGAAATAAGGTTGACACACAGCTGAACGAGGTCAAGCGCCTGATATCAGGAGCAATAAAATCTACCCCACTTGCATGGCTCCTCGTACTAACGCACATCCCACCGCCTGAGCTTCGTAGATGTAGAGCAGCTTCCAACGATTGGGAGAAATGTTTTCAGCTAAACCGCTCCAAACCCATGTCCATCAGGAAGACATTGGACGAGCTTCCATATTCCCGTCTTTGCTCAATGTCCCCAATCTGGACAGACGAGCGGATTAAAAACCAGCTCGATCTCACGGAGGCGTGGCATTCGGAGTGGGGCTTTTTTTAACATATCAATACGAATCTCGTATCAGACCCCACGAAGAAGCTGTTCGGTTTCGACTCGGACCGTAAATCCTGGACTTGCCTGAATTGATTTCGTTCCAACTATGGAAAAACTAACCACCACCTCCATAAATGGGGATTAAGACAGTCACCTCAGTGCGACTGCGGAGCACCTGACCAGACCCTTTCCCTGGTAAACGAGTGTCGCTTTGCTGTTTTCCAGGTAGAATGTCGAATGAGTTTGAGGTGGTACAAGGTTCATCAGGTCATCTAAACAAACATTGTAGTTAAATTTTTATTTACCTCAAAATCTGCGTGTTTGAGCACGTCATCGGCTCTCATCCTATTCAGAATGAACTCTGCTTCGTTCGCCACTCGGACGATGTGGTCGCGCATGGCGTGCGACAGCAGCCGGCCCTCGTTGATGAGCTCGATGAAGGCGAGCCCCGCGTGCTTCTGCAGGGAGTTCTGCCACTCCTGGGAGCACAGCAACATCACTAGCTCTACCACTGATGTGCTCGACTTGAAGGTTTGCAGACCTAGGAAATGAGAAGGCTTCGTTAGTTTCCGAAAATTCTTGAAGACTTTCTACGCGGATTCAGTGTTATTGTTAGGCAAAAAGATAAAATGGCTATCATATAACTGAGTCAGATGCTAATAGGTGCGATATGACAATTTGCATCGCCACAACTCTTTTCTCTTAAATCTAAAATACTGCTTCCTGCAGTATCATGATAGCATAATACACATTGAAGTTGTTAATGAAGTAGAAGCTCAAGAATACTTAGAAGCAACATAGAACGTTGAACGTTAAACATTACGTTGAACTAGCGAAAAATAAAAACGGAGCTGTGGCATTATTTACAGCGAAAGAGTTTTATTCGTTTTCTTAACCCTTCAATAATTCACGACTACCATGCATACTAGATTAATAACTCATATCAGTAATATACATTGTTTTTATTCATTGTACTTTATTAAGTTAATCATAACCTCGCCAACTATGCCCAGTCCAAAAGCGGTCTACCATGCCTAAAACCGTCTACCTTTACCCTCCATCAGCAGTTCCTGCCCGTGGCTCCCCACCAAGGTCTTGGACAAGAAGGGCGCGAAGTCCAGCATGATCTCCCTGAGGAGGGGGCACACGGGGCCGAGCGCCGTCTCCAGTTTGTGCGTGAGGGACGCCTCCCGGGACACTCCGTCGGCTGTCATTGAGGCGTTCATCGCGCTTAAACCGGCTAGGGTTTCATTGTCCTGAAAGTAAGAAAAAATATGTGGATGATATTATTATATTACCAATAAAACAAGGAAGACTAATGAAGAAAGATATTTAAGAATGACATCGGAGGCGGTTTAAACGCTTGTCTTTTACTCTGGTGAATAAAAAGTGAAATATTAATAGTGATGAGACATAAATGTGCAGTGTGCTTCCTTATTGACATTCTTTTTATGACCTGTCAAAACGCGAATAACGTCCCTTCTTTCAATCAATACATTTGGAGCGCGGTCATAAAGTGTATGGATCTCTAACAAATAGGTACGCATAGCATCAACACTCGAAAAGAGGCGACCTCTCTGGAGATGTATTTTTAAATCACTCCAATTCCAATCCGAATCCGAAATCGCAAGAATCGTATACGAATTCCTAAAACCACTATTTTTGAAAATTAATTGATTTCTGCTACGAATTATTGTCCTATCCACTCGTTTTTCGATATCTACTAGTAGAATGTAAGGAAGATTGACATTGACAAATATGTAAACATATTATGTTGACACTTGGTTGACAGAGCTATGACATTGACACTAACGTATTGTTTTTTTTTTAATCAACGAAGAACGAAGAGAATGTAAATTATTCTGATCTCTAATAATTTCTGCAAAAAACCAAAATCGCTACGCTTCGGGTGATTCTAAAATACGGAAAATCGTGAGCAATAGAAATCAATTACGAATTGTTATCGTGTTCGAATTCAAGATTCATATCTAATGCTACAAAAATACGTCTTCTGTGGGTATATTGTCTAGATAATAATAGCGATGACTTACAGGATGTAAATGCCTTTGCGCAGCCTGAAGATTTCTGTTTTGATGCCTCTGTTGGATGTGGTGGTGTGACTCCGAATTCCTCATATGGATCTGTTTGTCAATGTCTGAAACAACAATAATATAGAACAATAATAGCTTACTATTTTCCAATCCTCGTGTTTTGTATGTGTTATTTATGAGTTGAATAATTAGGCCTGAACTTAAAAGGTCCCGGGTTCGATGCCCGGTTCATCGACGTATTTTTGGCTCGGGTCTGGAAATGACAAAATTTGCAAATTTCATAGTCGTTTACCTCATTCTCATAACACAAGGATTTAAGTTCCTTACTTCGGGGCCTTTATCGTCTTGATATTTGACGAACAGTTTTTTTTGTACATTAAATTATAAGATTTTATGCAATTTACCTTCATGTATATTTCCTTCATGGTCTCTTGTCCTGCCAGTGATAGTAGCGGGTCCTCGTTCCCCATCTTCGTTTAGGTTTACGTCAGTCCAAGATTCATCATTGCTGACCTGCAAAGCATCGGACGTCCTCCGTTAACCCTTGAAAGTTAAAGCCGACACGTGAAGTCGCGCCCTTAAGACATCTGGCATCTTAAGATTTCGGCGGATCAGGGCATTTGAAAAATACTTGGCCTTATACAAAAAGTATTTCAATGTCCAATCGGATTCAAGACGACGCAAACTTTTACAGTCACGCGACGTAAGACAATTTTTTTGGGATGGGTTACAATTTAGCTTACTCTAAATAGGTATGGGTTTCATACTGTCATAGATCATGGTACAATTTAACTTGTAGTTAGACGTTAAAAATTATGAAATGCATAGAAATTGAAGTCATGAATAGAGCATTTCGAGTCGCACGCTCTCATTCTTTCTCTGTCTACTAACCGGGTGTTTGTTGTCATCCATAGCGATCTCGCTGGATGTCTCAGGGTCATTGTTTGTGGTTTCCGTGGAGTTGAGGTGGAAGGAGCCCGCGTCCTCGATCGAGTCCACGCTCTGTTTAAAAACAACTTTGTATATAGTGTATGGATCGAATTTCTTACGTTTTTAAATGTGCTTGATGAACCACAAAATTTGATCGGATTGTTTAGGTACATTATTCCGAAATTATTGCAAATTTTGTTAAATGATTATTAAAGTTATGACATAATAATAATTATAGGTTCACTGGTTCGCCATTTGTAATTCTCAATTGTATTAGCACTTCAATAATTTTAAATGTATTAGTTTCAAGCTTTCTAATAATTAAAAATGTAAACTTGTTTGTGATTCCAATAAATTAAAAAAAATACATACAAAAATAGCTTAAAACGCTAGAAGATAAATGTTACAAATTCTATTTTAAATTTTTTGCGTATATAAATTGCTTGAAAATATATCAATATTTAGAAAGGCTCTTTATTTTCGATTGAATAATACCTGCTAAATATATTTTCGGTAATTTTGAGAAATAATAATTTAACTCATCTACCACTTAATGCGAATAATTCATTTTCAGCTTACCTTACCAAACAGAGTGAAAAAGTTATGAAAATTGATAGTGTGTCTAAGAGGTACATGCAAACAAAGGTGGGGTGGAAGAAGCAAGCGAAGCCACACGGCATGCACTGTGAAACCTTCGCCGTTGCCCGATAATTAGGTCTTATCCTCACCTTTATCCATTGGATTTGGGTATAATATACATAACTAATAGTACCTATATATGAGTGTCCTAAAATATTGTCCATTCAACGTCTAGGCTTAAACTTTGGCGATATATTGTGCCCTCTAAATATGTTTATTAAAGGAAAAGTCTGACGTTTAATCGACGATATGCATGTGGCATTTTAAATTTTATCGAATCCTTATCGAACGTTGTGACTCCAAATTCAGAATTGGTATATAATGTATCATTTTACCATACGAATTATTTTCTACAGTGATTCGTTTTGGGACGTTACTTATTTTCACTTATTTACGCAGCAGTAAGAATCGTTCTTTCAGGATGTATAAAATTTAAATTGCAACATGCATAAAATAGATATAATAAATGGTTTATTTTTAATATTTGTATATTCTAGCTTTATACAACTTTAAAATATTTTTTTCTATGTATGTTGTGTTTTAGCGCAAGTGATGTGTCGTGCTCCGTGCCATACTTTGTTTTTATACTTACCTAATGTCAGTCATAGTGAGCATAGCCGTTGCCTAAAGTTGTATTTGGTAAACATTAATAAACTTTGTTATTGTGACAAGCTTGTGTATCAAACCGATGTGGACATAATGTGTATTCATTAGTTATTGGAGATAAGTTGAACTGTCAAAAAATTTTAGAGGCTCAAAAATTGTTGGATTAAAAAACAGTCAATACGTATAAGCAAGTAAGTTTGAAAACATAAATTTTATATCTTGGCCAATTATTTTGTTTACAAATCTTATAATTCTGGGGTAAATAAATAAATAATTACAATAAGATTACTTTATTTGGTTAATGCTAATACTTTTGTCTTGAATTATCTAAGCAATTGTAATAACCGAATAAGACCTCTCCAATTATACCAAAATTATCTCCAAAAACCAAATATAATGTTAGCACAAAATCTCAAATGTCAATAATTACTTGTTTACAAACCAAATTGACCACAGACACCGTAATCCCAGATAACGTTTTCGACCTCGCGGTGGGCTTACAGGAGGAACAACATTCATCGTTTAGTACAAGGAAATCCAAACATGAACAACAAGATATTGCGGGAAGAGTTACTAAAACCAGGTTAGATTTGGGTTTATGTGAGACCTCTGATTTATATTGATTACTGACTGAAAGTTTTCTTTAATTAAAAATGGACACGGCAGTTTTAAACATCTTTAAAATTTTCTTAGTTTGAAAACTTTAAAAAATACAGAAACAAAAAATTTTATGAGAAAAAATACTTAGATGTTTTTTCTCCTTAACGATCTACAGTGCGAGCGCGAGTTGAATGCAGCCGTAAGGAATGAGCTAGTATGTGACCTAATATTTGATTCTTTCATATAGTCGTCTCAACTATTCAAAAAATGTTTTATTTTATTTTATGATAAAATAAGTTTTATGGTTTAAACAACAATAAAATTCTTGGTTATATTTAGCCAGGTGATAAATATCCCGTTTATTACAACCCCCGGCATGGATCTTAAGCGCTGGAGGAAAGAGTGGGGATCGCTTAGCGCATCTTACGATACGGTCATCGTATCAGAGACACGTGTGCGCGGAGCAAGCAACCAATCCTGGCCGACGGTGCGGGCGCTCCACGCGACTGGCCAATCACGTAATCGTAATTGTTTTCTGCGCATCTTTCGCCCAGCGCTCAATATCCGTGCCGCTAGTTGAACATATGTGTTCCTTTTACAGAATATTAATTATTATGACAATTTAAAAATATATTTTATTTAAGTTGTAGCATTAGGTGTATGTAGCCTGTAATGATAGATATAAGTTTGGTTGAATAAATAAAAAGTATTAAAAAAAAATTAATTACAAAGCGAAGGTCAAAACACTGTTCTGTTGTTCTTCAATAAACATCTGTTGAAAATTTTTCTTCATATAACGTTCTTGACGATAAAAAACACTTTATTTTTGGAATTAACTATGAAGATCCGGATCAGTCAATACATTGAACGAACATAACGTGCCGAATTACTTCATTATTAACGCAAGCAGTAAGCCTACGACATACGTTAAGTACAGCACTAAACTGCAACTGCGTACAACTCGCGCGCAGACTGTATATTGATCTCATTCATATTTTTTTTATACACACAGAAAATCTCACATAAACTTCTAAAATGAAACACTGTTAAATGTAACAGAAACCGTACAGGTCGAAAAGAGGCGCTAATAGATAGAGACAGACTGAGCCGGCCTCACCAGCGCCACTCACCTTGGCTCGCGGCTGCGGCTTGAGGCGCAGGCTCGACTTGTACAGAGGCTCCTCTTTCTCTGACGCGGGCGTCACCGCTATCTCGATCTCTTTCGGTTTTTCAGCGCTCGGCTTCAGTTCGTCTGTCGTCGTCTCAATTTTCGCAACACCCTCTTCCTTCCCACTCGAGTCCTTCATAATTTTATTGCAACAGCAAACAGAACCAATCGTAAGAAGCGTTCACATGACATCACAGTTCAGTCAGATGCACATCGATAAAAACAAATTACAGCAAAACAAATCGCCGAACACAAAATTGATAGGATGATACTCAATTTTGTATTTGGGGATGGGGTTAATGACATGCTCTCAATCTACGGTAATCGGCTAGAGGTCTATCTGAAGTCTAACTTATGTTAATGACTCTACGCTACCATAGAGAAAGGAAATATACTTTGTCTATGACGCTACTAACGAACTAGTTTAAATAGATTTATAAAAATTACTTCGGCTAAATTTGGAAAAAAACAAGAAAAACATGCCATGGAAACGTTTCATTTCACAAAATGTCGTTATCAATGTTAAAAGAATGACTAAAAAAGCTATACCTAAAAATGACAACATTGTGCCCCTTATGGACTTCAGTGTCACTTTTAAGTGTAACAAAAGTCGGAGTAGTTTGAAAACTAAATACCTATTAGATGTCACACCTACATAATTCAAGGAAATTGGTATCAACTGTTTCTGAATGAAACAAAGGAAAAATTTAGGAAAAAATTTAGAAAATTCTATCAGTAGGTATACATGCCTTTTCATCCCTAATACAAATCTAAAATTCTATAAAAAGGTTTTGCACACATACCTTCATGGAGGGCGAATCCAAATCATTTATCGTTGAATTGTTTTCGTCGACGACTATCATAGCGTATTCCACGTCATCCCCATTATGTTCTGTATAGAAAATGTGAAAGAAAACAAAGTTAGATTTTGGAAAAAAAAAGGGCTAGAGTCGCTTTCACAACATTGACGAAGCTTGCCTTAACAAAGCGGGTAGGGTCGAGGTATCCAATTTAAGGTCTACTATAGGGCAAGTCTACTTTATTTTAGTTTTCTGAACATTTTTACTGAGCTCAATAATATTTTTATTAATTTATCATAACTTTTTTAGAGAAATTTTGATGATCGAAAAAGTTTATGAGCACAATAAAATATTCCAAAGTAAGCAACTTATGTAATATCTACAAAACTATCATATTCGATCTTATTATTAAAATTATTACTTAATTAAAACTTTTATCCATGCATGGTTCAAATGATATCACTCGCTAGTGAGTGATGACGCAACTCATAGGAAAAAACAAAACAAATCAAAAGCGGTGCCTTAGCGGTGCGGAATGGTAGCACTGTTTTATCTTTTTAATGGCCTATTTAAATAAATAATATTAGACCTTAAATATTTTTATAGAAATTGATGCTCTTAATATTAGAATTTATGATTATCAAGACAAAACAGTGTAGAAAAACATCGACCACATACAACAATGTAAGTATTCGCATCTTTACGAATTTTTAAACTTTGATCACTTAAAAATCTTTTTGATTTCTACACAGACTTGAAACACAGGAAGGATAACATAATTTACTAAAAAGCGTGAAGCAAATATTGAAGCTTGTTATAAATGTGGGTATTTATACTTCGTGCATTTTTAGCTGTTTTTTAATTAATTAGTGTAGTTAAAGTAAGATGCGAATACTATGATACTTACTACATAGCATGTTTCAATAGTGTTGATTTAGTTGATATAGAAACATGTTGCAGTAAGCAGGACGAAAAGCCAGAGTTATGCTGATTTCTAAGTGTCAGATAGGCGAATATGTATTTTATTTTATGAAAAGTTAACCTTTTGAAATTAATGTAAAATGAATTTATATCCGAGTCCTACAAATAATAGACGTACATATGTACACACATTATAGTCACTATATCTTTCACAACGGTCACTTAATTTCATGTTGAAATCTATAAAATCATAAATTATTATAATAAATCAAGGTTTAGGTTAAATGTATGTTTAATCGAGAAATGCAAGTTCTTTAAAATTTACCGTCGTTGTACACGGCGATAAAGTTGATGTTGATTAATCTAATTAGCAAAAATCTTCATAGATAAGGAATAGTATTTTAAAACGCGACAGGTGTTGAAAGAAATCTTTCAATTGCTCGAAGGTACTGTGAGTGCTGGAGCTTATGATAGCGATTCCATTCGATTCCGATTCCTGAACATTACTTGTATTCGCACTACCCAACTACTAGGATATCAGCACTCTAGCGGCGGTCGATCGGTGTTACCTGCGTGAGCGCGGTGGTAACTAGCGATGCGTGTGTGCGTGAGCGTGTTGTTGTTAATATGTTGGCTGCAGTCGAGTTTGCAGTGTGTGTGAGGGTGGCGGTGAGCGGGATGCCCACCAGGCAGGAACTGCGGGTAGACGTGGTGGGACCACTGTGGGAAGAGGGGGCGGCTGCCGGCTAAGGTTAGAAAGAGACGGAGGGTGGATAGGATAGATAGGCGTAAAAATGGCGAACGGGTAGATAGAAGGGATAGTAAAAATACAAACGAGTAGTAAAAAGTAGAGAATGGTATGCAACGAGTAACGGTAAAAAAGGGCGTGGGAAAGCGACGGTAACGCACGCAAAGAGTATTAGGGCAGCATGACCGGCAAGGATGACGATTCGAATGATGCGGTAGCGCGAAATGACAGAAAGTATCGAAATGGCATAGGCGGATGTATGCAAAGAAGGAAACGAATCAAAATGTAGCATAAATATCAAATAACCGGGTATAAAATTAGGTAACAAAGATTTTTACGTGCCCCAAATATCGACAGTTAATTTACAAAGATGATACATCGGGGGAGAAAAATGACAAAAAATAAATTTAATTTTTAAAATTTTTACACGAACCACACAAATTTTACACACGAACAAACAATACAGTCACGGCAAAAAGTATTGAACAAATACAACATTAAACAATAGTAACAAACAATAGTGTACGTTCATAACAAAAGAGAAACAGTTAGTAGAACAGGATGAGGTGAAGGATCACGTTGATAAAAGACAGGAATTGAAAGTGCAGAAATCAGATTCAACGCGAGAAATAATCGATCGTTGGATGGTTGTTTTCGGCAAATTCCAGAATGAAAAACATCAAACGATCGAATATCGACCATGTGTACAAACGCAGTGCCGCAGTGTAGTAGAATGTTGACGATTTTACCAGTGTTCCAAACCGTGACGCGTATATCAAGCGGCGTGAAAAAAGGAGAAACGACACACTTCAGATATACAAGTCTATTAGTAACCTTCAGTGTACCGCCGCTGTCAAATATTTGGACTGAGCAATGCCATCTTTTTTTTTCCAAATTGGCCACCGTAACATCGATTCTCATTGCCTCCAAAACATGCAAATAAAAAAGTCCAAAAACTATTTTGGTTCAAAAAAATTATAAAACACTTGACTGCGACTGTACTAGATGATGATCGTATTTGATGATTAATTTTATAGTTATTTTTTACACACGTATACCAATATAAGATGTAGTAATAATGTTTTAATTCAAGTGCAATGAAGCGTATAAAGAAGCAAAATAAAAAATATTATTTACAGATAAATGAAATGCTAAAATCTCATACATATAGCTAGTGATAGAAAGAGAAATCAGTCACAGATAAATAATAAAATTGTGTGAAAACTACTAAAAGTGGATGTGGTACTTAAAGTGCTATGAAACAAACTACATTTTTGTATTAATAAATGAAAAATATTGTACAATATATTAGAAAAAAAAAAACTATGATAAATGAAGTGGGCACAAAATAAATTATAATAGAAATTGTATTAAAGGAAGGAATAAACTTGTAACATCTCCTAATATTTATTATTCTATGTCCTATCCATACATACTAGATCACACAAGTATCAGCACAAACACTCCATCTATTAGCTACTTTTTAACTCGTTAAACTCGAACTCGAAAGAATCTCTTGATATTAAATATTGCCGCTCTGACTGATGAGTATATTTTAGTAGTCAAATTATTTTGTTACGCATTCTATGTTGATGATATTTTAGTTTGATCTAAAACTTGAATACAACATTTTGTCAACCACATCTTGTTTCTTTGGCCATTTATAGTATAGACAATAACTCGTCAACCTACCACAAAACGTAAAATTTTGTCAATTGATATTAATCTTTACATTAACGTTAAAAATCAGTTGAATGACCTTTTAACTTTTGAGTAGGTTGACCTGCCGGTGACTGTACAATCCGAAAATATATAAAAACACATTTAAAGTGACCGATTAGCTAGCATTTAACATTCATTTGATTAATTAGCGCCAATTACTAGTTAAATTTTCTACAAAATTGCTTAGGGAACTATATCGAATTAAAATAAGGTTAATAATTAATTTTAAAAAACTTCTAGTCGATGGTCAGTCTCAACTCAACTCCGTTGACCAGACTAGTGAAGTGTCATTTGCGTCTGTTCGTAAGTCACCGTCTCAGGCATGGGAGCGGCGGGACAGGAGTCGAGTCAAAAATATCCGGGTCATGTTAGTTGCACGCTCCACCGTCTTACCCCTTACACACCTCAGATGACTAAATTCTATTTAGTCCGTCAGTTAGATTATCAAAAAATAATTGTATTTTTTTTTTGTCAATCAACCAAAAAATTGCAAAGATAATGGACGACAAAGTTCGGGAGGGAGTGACGTCACTTCTAAGTAAAAATTGTACCAAGATTTCAAATCAATTTAACTCTGTAATATATCGATTATGTGAAAAAAGAAAAAATACGAGTCTAACTGTCAGTTTCACCACTTGCTGATAAATTCCAGATAACCTATCTGGCGTTTTTTGACAGCTGATTGTATGGGTTATTTGTCAAAAGATGTGCCATAGGTTATCCGAAACTTATCAGCAATTGATGAAACTGGCCCTAAATCTTTTGATAATCTACCTATAGACAAAGAAAAAAAAGGTTAGTCGTTATATGGCACAGCCAAGAGCTGAAGAACATACCGTGGTGCTCGTGCTGGTGGTGCGGCCGGCGCGCGCAGTCGGGCGGCGCGTGCGCGGGCGGCTCCAGGATGTCGCGGTACTTGGACACCATCAGCACGCTGATGAAGTACACTATCGCTAGCGATAGGAACTGCGCTTGCTTCGTCTCCTCCTGCGGATTGGTGGTCCATTCAAATAAATAAATTTTAATTAGGAACAAAAATCGTTGTTTTGCATGAGCATATCTAAGTTTTTTTATGAGTACAAAACCATTTCGTAATGTGATTAAACATAGGTATTTCGCTTTGTGTATATCACTAATTGCCCTAACTTATTTAGGGTCGATCGGCTTTAATTACAGTCAAGGGGACTGTAAATAAACACTTAGATTATCAAAAAATAATAGACACATATTTTTTCTTTTGTCAATTTAACCAAAAAATTACCAAGATAAAGCGCGTCAAAGTTCGGGATGGGGCCTCGTGACTATCACTTTTAAGTAAGAATTGTACCAAGACGTGACGTCGTGCAACATTTCAAACCAATTTAACTTGGTAATATTATGATTATGTAAAAAAAATAGAATATATAATTCAATACTTTTTGATATTCTACATAATAGATGAAGATAAAATAGTTAATAGGTTTCATCCCTATTATTTATGAGAAAGGATCGATTGCGGTTTAGCTACCAGGCTCTCAGACAAGGAAAGAAGGTAGTCTACATTTTTGGAAACGTAAATGGATCATTATCCTAACAACAGGTTTCTGCTAACTAAAGTGATTTCCAGAAAAACCCTATATCCTGACCGCTTTAAAGTGTCAACAAGTTAATTAGTAAAAGTTTGAATACTGGGAGATCATAAGTTTACAAGAAGTTGTCTTGGTTATATCTCGAATAATTTAAATATATTAAAAGGTACTTGTAGGTTCAGGTAGGTACTTTTATTTACTGACATGGGTTGACTCAAAAATTTTTGCAACAGTTTTTACATGAAACATTTTAGCTATTCAAGAATATGTACTTACAACATCTCTATAAATGACCGCTCGAAGTCTATTTACATCCATATCTTGAAGTAACCGCTCTGGATCCTTCACAGGACTCGAAGCGTCGGCGAGGCTTGCCACCACACTCTAGGCCGCAAAAACAAACATAATTTTGTATAATAATATCTCATTAATCCATTTATTAGTATTAAATTAATTATTAAATTAAAAAAACAATGCTCTAGTTTCGTAAGTGTGCCACAAAATACCAGGCGATCATAAGGTATTTGGAGTGCTAGGCATCTGTGCGCATAGGAAAGGGATCTTTACCTCGAAAGTTTTTATAAAATCTTGTAAATAAAAAATAGCCTTGTGAGATTTTGGATGGTGAGACAAGGACGTAATACAGTGCAATGTTAAGAATTAGAAAGAGAAAGTTATATCTATTCATAATAGACATCCTTATATTAGTATAGAATTAAAATTTAAGAGCTCAATTGCAACGGTGCAACCATTTTAGTAACGTTAAGAAATACGTTAAGAATAGAAGAAGAAAGAATAAGTAAAGTTAAGAAACTGTAACAAATTACTAGGGTACTATGAGAAGATTAGAGGCCTGGCGATAGACCTTTCTGCGGATATATTTTAATAAAATTAGCAAGTGGGTGAGGCAGTGGCGGGCATTGGTTTTATGTCAAGGTAGGCAGTAGATACTTACCTAAGTGTTTTCATCAATGACACACATTTATAAGTACCTACTGCCTATCTTATTTTATTTACCAGGTAGGCACTGCCTTATTGCCTATATGCACCGCACGCCCCTGGGGTGAGGTGACTACAACAAAAGTCTCATACCTATAAAGCCTCAAGTAGGAATGTATTAAAAACTTGTCGCATGAGGTACTTTTCTCAATTTTGTACATAAGCATTATACCTGGTAAAGTGAACGTGCAAATAAGATAATTGTGTCTTGTGACAATTTTGTAATATTATGTACATTTAAATAAGTAAGAGATAATAAAACATACTCCGAATAAATAATTAATTTAATTTATCATGCAAATTATGTAATTTACATGGTAACTATTAATAAACTTTTGTTAAAATATTGTAAATCGCGATAAAAATTTAAGGATATTCATAATAAAAGTATTTTCTTATATACAAATGACATTCTTTTCACTAGGAGTCCATGCCCATGACAGAATCAATTAGTGTGAATCCTTGTACCAAGATATCATAATCTTTAGGATATCTTTTATCTTAAGGATAAGGCTATGGTAATTTTTAAGACGTAATATGAACAGTTTACTGTAAATACTTGTGTGAGCAAAAGAGATACCTAGCATTGTTTGCTTTTATTGGTTTATATCTTAAAATGTCAGCCAGCGTTACAAAAAACATTAACCTTTAAAATCGTAGACAAAAAACTAACAGCAGTAATAGAAAGTAGACCTTACAGGTTTGTGATTAGATGTGTTTTACCTTAGGGTCGGGCGAGTCCGTTGGGCGGGCGGCTCGGGCGGCGGCATACCGCTGGCGCTCCTTGCACTCGAGACAATTACGCACCGCGCACGTGCACACCTACGCACACACGCACGCTAGCTAGCCTAGAGCTACACACACTACTCCACAACGAACACCGAACTCCTTGAGATTCATTTTTTTCAAGGGCCAGCCTCTTTTGTGTAAATGTACCTTTTATCAACTCGTGGTCTCCTGGTACCCAAATCGATAAGAACGAAGGGGTTGAATGATTTTGACACAAAAAAGGAGTTCGGTATTCATTAGTAGAACTATAATAATAATAATAAGTAGGTACTATCTATAGAAGAAGTAGTAACACGAAAAATTTTATCTACAGTAAATTGCTATATTTTAGTTCACTATCTCTGTAAACTATATCTGAGCTAGGATAGATAGAAAGTAACCAGTAAAATTTATGTCTCTAAGCATCCAACCAAATCATGATATTGAAATTAATGAAGTCTCCTCTTGTTTATTCAAAGAACAATCTAAAATAAAATGATATAACAATCAATTCAAACAAAGAAGTAATACCTACTAGGATTAATAGATAGAAAATAAGTAACCTAGGTTTGGAGATATTGTGGTGTGAATTCTTATCGAAAGTTAATAAATAAATGACCGGTGTCATTGTCAATACTGTTACAAAGCTTTTTACTACTACCAAGTTCTACTAAATATTATACGGAATACACCGTCAGAATAACTACAACATAAATGCCAGATATAAATAATACATAATATTATATTTTGGTTACGTATTGTAGCGGCATTATTACTCGTAAATACCATAAAATCTGCAAAAAAAAGGTAAGGACAGAATCCTTTAAAAAAAAACCCGCCACAACATCTCCAATCCCCTTTTTTCCATATCAACCCTCAGCTCACCAATCGCAGACACTGCCTCAAGATCCCCCCACTGGACATGTTCTTCTCAGCTTCGAGTTCGGCGAAGTTGAGCGCGCTAGCGAAGATGAGAACGTCGGCCATGCTGACCAACCGCTGCAGAAACGTCACAGCTACTTCCACTGGCATGCCTTGTGTGGGCTCGATTACATCGAGTTCATTCTGTATGTGTGGAAAATATGTCAATCTACGTATAACAACACACAACGCTTACCTACTAATGAAACGATAATAATGTCAAGTGTATCAACTGATTCTACTAAAAAAAGGCAATTAATTTGAGTTTTTTTTGCACGTTACTTGTTTAAAAACAACAACTACTATTTAGTAATCATCATCATTATGTCATCCACGTATTTCTAATCATGGTCATAAAGTTTATCAAATCTATTATGACATTATTATAAGTAGAAGTAGAGTGTTTATGAACATTTAACTACATCCATAAACTTTGGGGTTTGGCGACAAAGCTTACAAAACATTTTAACTTCTTCTAAGTATACGGTCTTGGTTGTCATATTTTGTGTATGTGGGCGGATGTAGCTCGCCTAAGGATTTCTTTTTTATACAATCATGAATAAAAATATTTTTAGTTGCTGGAGTCCAGAGTCCCGGATTGAATTATTAATTTGACCAAATAAACTAATTAGTGAACGCAGATTAAGTAGAGCAGAAATACCAGGCTACCATAAACTTTAAGAACTTACATTGGGCGAGGTGGCCGATGCTAGTAGCGGCAACAGACCGCCGCACGCGATGATCAGGTTATCAGCCAACTGGCTGATCAGATGCACCGTATTCACTACGAAGATTGCGTTCTCGCTGCTGTTTACAAAGTCTATAACAGACTTTGTCGAGTGGCTTCGCCACACCTGGAAAGTTATTGGAATGATGTGGTTATATTTTTTTGTGAAATCGTGTTTTTATTTAATATTAGTAAACTCAGTGACTTATATGATGTCTGCCAGTTTCGGGTATCTACTCCATTTTGTTGTTAAACATCATTTATAAAAGACACTATCCGTTATGCCGATCTTACTAATATTATTAATATAAAAGTTTGTATATTTGTCACTCAATAACACTAAAAGCTGAAACCGTTGTAAGGATTTAACTGAAATTTGAAATCTTTATTCATTTACAATAACTTCAAATCTCTCATTCATTACTAAAAGGTTAAGAACCAATGATCTAGCTTAACACATATCCTTTTCTGTCTACATTTTATTCACCAAGGGTCTAGCTAGCCAACAAAATTTCGGGTTTCAGATTACAATTGTTCAGACCTCAAATTTGTCTGACTTTCGATTTCCTAAAAAAGCGGTAATGAAAGATAAAAAAAACAGAGTTGCTGTAAATTAGAAAGAAACAATTAAAAAAGGGGTAGAAAACGCGCTGCACCTACATATAGACAAATTTAAAAAATCAACTAGAGTGCTTGGTCACCATGCGTTCCCTGACCTGTATATCAGTCTCCAGCGAGAACAGCACATCGGACAGCAGCCGCTGGTGGATGTACGACCAGCGGAACTCGGGGATGCGGAAGGGCGGCCGCGTGGGCCCCGGAGAGAACATGGCGCGGGAGCATTTTGACGGCCTCTTTGATTCTGGAAACAGGTCACATTAATGATTTCTTACTGGGTACAGGGTACAAGGTGCTTAAAGCTATATTATATAGACGCGGCAGTGTTACCGCAGTTATTACTAAAGTTGCAATTCAATATAACCCGTGGTCGTGGTGGATCGTATTTGGTGGCATTTATTACTGTAATAGTGCTAAGAAAGTCGGAAACAGCAGATTTAATTTTAAACGATATTTATAACAATTATTATTTCAAAAAATCACGAATGCCTTAGTAGGTCATACTGTAACAAAACGAACATCTTTTATACTTTTATTGTGTGGACTACCATTACTGTACGAAAGTGAATAAATACATTATTATATTTATATATTATATTAAAATAGGGATAAAGCGATCGTAAATCGCTGAAGTTAAAAATATATATATTGCTTCTTTATCCTGCACAGTGACCTATGCGCAGCTTAATAACATCTAACATTATAATAGCATTTGCCTTATATCTGTATCCTCACAAATCCACACTAGGCCCGTAAAGAGTGTGGCCAAAGCATAGTTGAAGTTAGGTTCGTGAAGGACTATGTTGACAACTTTACTAAAAAAACTTACCGAAATGATTTGAGTCTACTTGAGTGCTCGTAGAGGCGCTCCGCGGCCTCTTTGGTGATGTGGACGTGTTGGTACCCTGTGAGGCGACACCTTCACTCCTAGTGATGTCCTGCTTCATCTCACCGTCTCCAGGCAGACTGACTCGTCTCTTGTCTCTATCCCCCTCACGGTTCCGTTCCTCCTCATTTTCTTGCTCCTTCTTATTCGCAAGTGAGATGTTCTCACTAATTGTCGATATTGGCGGTATATCCGGTGTCTTTGGTTCTTCCTCTACAGGCATATCTACTCTTTGGCTTTCGTTTTTCGCATTTTCCTCAGAAACTTCATCGACCACTTCATGTTCTGTTGTCTTTTCTTCTTCTTTTCTAGAATTGACTAAAAATTCCCCATCGAGAGGTAAAACGTTACCTTCGTGAGGATGGTCAGACGGTATCACTCTTTGAGGGCTATTATCGTCTGTACTGTTATTTACATTTTCTTCCTCACTTTTTTCATCTTCTCTTGAAACTACATTACTAATTATATCGTTAACGAGTTCATTGGCAATAGCTTCTGCCGTTCTCTTCTCGTCAATTATCTCTTCGATCTCTTGTTCGAAATCTTCGCGACCGTTTGGTGTGTTGCCTTCAGAGTGTAGGCCTCCCGATATCGCTCCTGAATCGGCGTCATCATCCGTTTTTAATCTTACTGTTTCCAATGCAATTGTTAGAACGTCATTGACAATAGTTATTGCAACGTGTTTCGGATCGTCACTGTCCTCGTCTGGAATGTGAAAGTCAGTCTTATCTTGCGTTTTCTTAGGACTCGTCGTTTCGCTCGGTGTCAAATACAACTCGGACGGATCTGATAGCTCAGATTCTCTTTCTGTTACTACATTTAGCTCGGCAACCCTCTCAGGGCTCGCAGTTTCACTTGCCGACAAACTCGAAGGTATACCTTCGCTCTTATCCGTGTTATCGTCTTTCAAGACACCGTCACCGACGTCTCTAACTGGAATGTAATCTAGGCTCCCTTGCCGCGTCAAAGGTTTATCCGTCTTCTCCGAATTCTCAATAGTTCCGATGCCAGATTCGGAACTCTCTAAGTACTTATTTTCGTTTATAATAGAATCGACTAATTCGTTATCCGCATTGAGCAATTTATGTTCCGGTTCCTCGTCTATCGCGTGTTCCACCTCACTATCTGTACATTTAACTCTATCACAACCATCGGGGGGCACTTCGGTATGCTTAGGGCTATGCACTTTACACACTTCACTATACACGACCTGTGTAGTCCGATCGTCACTTTTGCAACTGCAGGATTCGACTTCTCGGAGGGAGAGGCCTTTGCCGATTTCTGTTTGTGCGGCGTGGTTGAGGACGTTTTGTTTCCGCACGGAGGCGGGGGAGCCCGAAGCGTCCGGCGCGTCCGGCGCGTCCGGCGCGTCCGGCGCCACGCGGCCGTCGGCGCGCCGGTCCCAGCCGGAGATGGTGGAGATGGGCCGCTGCTGCCGCTCCGCCGGGTCCGTGATGTTGTCCGCGCGCCGCTGCTCGTAGTGCTCGTACATTTGCGCGAATTGCAGCTTGAATTCTTCGTATGAAACCTATAATTTCACAAAACTAACTATAGTTGAATTTTAAATTGAAGTCAGTAATCTAACATTGTCACTTGTTTCATGTCACTACGTTTCTTATTGGTCAAGATAACATTTCCGTCGATTTCTATTGATTGCAATGTCAAAATACTGACTTGAATTAAAAAGTCAACTGTAGAGAAAATTTAATTTAATTTTTTAAACTGAGCCGAAGCAAACTTGACGGCAGCGCCATGCGAGTTCTGCGAGTCAGTCAGTCTATTACGGTTCAAGAGTTACAACCTGGTGACAGACAGATAGACAGACAGACAGTGAAGTCTCAGTAATACTGTCCTATTTTTACCCTTTGGGTACGGAACCCCAAAAGGTATATAGATCCTGGTCTAGTTTCATATTCTTCTTCTTCAATCTTTTTTATATGAACTTTATGTAACATTAGCTAGGTAAGACACAAGGGTCGCCTAGGGGACATATCTATAGCTTGTAGTCTAGTATGTGTTCTATGCTCCTAATATTAATGGTCATCTTCGTCTTCGTCCATCTATTGTGATTTTGCAAAAGCTTCGACTCGACAAACTTTTCGATCCCGTCGCTGTCCATTCCCGCTTCAGCTCTACCTTACCTTGGAGTGCACGATGGCCAGCGTGTCGACCCAGACGCGCCAGCCGCCGTACTCGTGCTTGATGGCGTGGTGCAGCAGCATGCGGAACAGGGAGTACACCATGTCAGAGATCTTCTGCTCCTCCGCGTTCTTGGGGTGGATGTACGCCATCGCTATGAGCCATTCCTGGGTAACGAAAATAGATCGTTTATGAAAGGATTTCGTCACCCCAACATCACAAAGTTTAAATAGATTTGTCTAAGGCCATTGACTACCGGATTTCTTGTCTTGCTTCTACTGCTAATAAAATAAATAAATATTGAACAACATCACATACATTGCTCTGATCCTATGATAAGCTGCTAGGCACTTGTGTTACAGAAATCAGAAACATTTACGGTACCACAACACACAGACCCGGGACAATATAGAAAAGTTATTTTCCTACATTGACCGACCGGGAATCGAACCCGGAACCTCAGGAGATAAGAAGATTATATTAATAAGAAGTACATTTAAGTTCGGCCAGCCATTTCTATTTCAATCATCAAAACCGGTCTACCAGAAATCAAGCCACCTACAGTCCACACCAACCACTCCTCTACAACGGGTAAAGGGTAGTCTAACTTTTTTATAGATCAAAAGCAGATTCAAGATTCTATCAAGGCTACACAGAAGTTGATGAGGTTAGGAACACAATTTTTTGTATAGTCAAACAAAAATCATTTATAGTGATGACAGAACATTAAAGTCTCACTTCAAGCGGCGGTTTTGTTTTAGTCTTATCAAGCAAATCAAAAGTGTGATATCGCTCAGAACTCGGTAACCTAATTTCCAGAATTCATGTCATGATTGCAAGAAATTATTTGAGTTTGAGCCTTACCTGCCACACCGACATCTGCAGCACCGTCCTCCTGTTCTCCCGGTTGTTGCTGCACAGCAGTGTCATGTCGGACAGGAACAGCTTCTTCACCTCCAGCAGCTGTTCCGTCTGTTTCGACTGCCTGATTAGCGTGGCCACTACTTTTAGGATCACTGAAAAAAGGAACATTTGTTTAATTATCATCTTATTTGGAGAAAAATTGACGAATTCTTACTTAAAAATACCAAAAATGAATGCGTCTGCTTTAGGTAATTATTGATAGCAAACTCTTAGCAAAATCTTTTTTAACTGTTGAGGTCAAAGCCTGATAGTAAATTGATACCGTGCCGTGTAAGGCCTGCCGTAAAGAATAACCGCCAAAAGGAGGCTTGTCGAAAGAAGCGACTAATTCCTGTAGCAAGAGACGGGCAGCAGCGTCTGCGTGTAAAATATTATAAAAAACTGCGCATGTCAACCTGCCTGCCAAGTTGTGGCGAGTTTAGCAATCCCCCGATGAAAGGTATAAGTCAGTACGTTTAGCTACGTTTTGGAAGTCCTATGGTTGAAATTATGATGATGCATTAAATAGGCTAGTTTCCTGGGTCAAAAAAAGATTATTCTATTTAGTCCGTCAGTTAGAATATCAAAAAATATTGGACCCATGTTTTGTCTTTTGTCAATCAAACAAAAAATTACGAAGATAAAGCGCATTAAAGTTTGGGAGTGACGTCACGTCTTGCTAAAAAGTGTCGCAAGGCGTGACGTTACGCGGAACTTTAACGGGCTATATCTTCATCATTTTATGTTTGATTGAGAAAAGAAAAAATACGTGTCCAATATATTCTGTTGATCCAACTGACGGACTAATTTGTTTTTTTTTAGGAAACTAGCCCATTGACGTTTGGTACTTACTTGAATTCTTTAGACCTTTGGTACTTACTTGGGTTCTATGGACCGTTGGTACTTACTTGGATTCTCAAGCCTAAAGTGCGGCTGCGGCTCAGGGTGGCTGGTGTACAGTATCTGCTGGCCCACGTGCTCGGTGAGCAGCTCGTACAGCGCGTTGTACACCGGCAGCGCCAGCCCCTCGCCGCACGCGCCGAGGCGCGTCGCCAGCAGCGTGTAAAGATTGTGCGGCGACATCACGTCGTATTTCCGTCTGAGGATTGAAAAAAGGTATGTATGGTTAGGCAGTGTGTCCATAGTTATATAGGTATTGACCTATATAACTATGGACACACTGGACTTTTGACATCTCATACTTCTGTCTGATTTTGTGCGCCAATTTAAAACGCCGGAGTGTCCTAAGAACTAATTTTGAAATTCTGCATTATGAATGGTGTAGTGGTTCGCGCTCCGGACTACAAAGCCAGTGGTTGCGGGTACGAATCCCGCAGGGGCAAATGTTTGTGTGATGAGCACGAGCATTTGTACCTTAGTCATGGATGTTTAAAAAAGTATTTAAGTATGTTTATCCGTTATCTAGTCGCCATAGTATAAGCTTTGCTTAGTTAGGGGCTAAATAATTGGTGTGATTGTGAAAACAATTTATTTATTATTTATTTATTTTACGGCCATTACTAATTTCAGTTCCATTGACACTAGGATTTGCATTAGTCAAAATGGCGTTAATCAAATAAAATAAAAAATTGACAGCAGCCTTTGCAATTGGTGGGGTGGATGTACCAACTACTACACTTTAGCGTCGTCACACACGCGCAACTAACCACAGCCTCAAAATGCAGTCATCTGAAGTTTGAGGTGGTTACTAAGCAGCGAATGAACGCCACAAATACATACTTAAATTAAAGTCGGTGGTTGCTTTTTTTTAACCAGTATCATATTGAAGTCGACTCAAGAAAATCATGGCTAATAGTATCAAAAAATACACGTCTATCGACAGTCCATAATTTCTTCTATAGTATCGATTGTATTGCTCCGTCAATAGTATTGTATCGCACCTAGCTATTGACAGTATACTATAATTTCGATAGATCCTAGCGATAATTAAACACTACACACAACCATTGTCCTGCTCTGCTTTGCAGAAGGGCATTTGGAAACTGCGTATGACGTCAGGCCATTTAAGATAATCTTAGACGATCTACTCATGGTGCACGCTTTTTCGGAGTGACTTTCCTAGTTTTGCCTCTATTGTTCTTTATACTTCGCAATGTATTAAATCAGCAATTTCCTTTCGTAGTTAGCAACAATTTTATTTTAGTTTTTTGAATAAGTTTAAATCAGCAAAATGATTACCCATCTATCTATATACAGGCTGTTAGGTAAATGGTATAACAAGCCGAAACTAGCCCATGTTAACATATGCATATAAATGCTGTGTGTAGTCAGAAATTTGATATCAACACATCTTTAAAAAAATTTTTTTATACAAATCGGATTCTGAGAATTAAGTTTTGTATGTAAGTATGCTAGTAAAAAAAAATACTATTAAGAATTGATTTCAATAATTTGGTTATATTGTTAGCCTAAAATAAAGAAAAATCTTGGTATTATGTCCTTCATAACATTTAACGATGGATTATGGGCTTAGTCGCAAATGGTCTCCTTCACAGAATGTCTCTTGCTCACAATGTCCTTTTTGAAAATGTCGCATTTGGAAACATAAAAATATAACTTTTTTTTTTTATTATGGTGGAGTTAACGGGTTCTCGAGTGGAGACCACGTCTTGATAAACGTTGTGTAGGACGCCCCCCAGCTTGATGAACGGACGACCTTAGGGAGAAAGCTGGCAGTGGATGGATGTCTTTGGCGCTCTTTGGGGGAGGCATATGTCCAGCAGTGGACTGCAATAGGCTGATATGATGATTTATTAGGAATAACAACAGCTTATATACTGTTATTTATTTATAATATTTTATATAATAATATTGTTTACCAAGTAAGGCCAACAACATAAGTTTTATAGAATGAATAATGTATTAATGTCACCCTATATATTTAATTAAAGTAATAAGGATCTTGGTGATAAAAACCTTTGCTCTGTAGTCGGTCAATTCAGTATTTTATTTAGTTTACATTTATTCGCAGAAAAGGGTGTTCTTTGATGTCAATACTGGGAAAGATTCTATCTGAGATCGAAACCTTTTTACAGACCCAGACACATTTATATCTAACTCGACTTATCGCAATGTAAAGGATTTCTAAATCAAAGACCAACGAAGTCTGTATTTTAAAGTCTAGCTTTCAAAAGGATAACGATCCTCAGACCAGTAAAGAGATTTCAGTACGCATAAAATTTATTCGTGTAGAAAGTCGTAAAATTTGTCACAAAGGCCAGACTTCATTGAGGATTGAATCAAAGAGGGTACAGACCTCGAAAGATGGTCGATAGCTTTGTCCTTATCTATTGAGAATAGGGGTCAGACTTGTCGGCAACTAGTGTGGTTGATTGTAATACGTCTACAGCTCAACGGTCAAATAGAGATTACAACACAACAAAGAATCATCGATAGCATCTGGTTGATTTTCAATATATTTACTGATCTATCGACAAAATAAACTACATGAAATCAAAAAAGCAACAACAGTATCTTTGTAAAATACAATAACTTTATTATCATTACAGCAGATATTTACTTACTTATTTTATGTTCATTAATTAGTTTTGAAGTTAAGACATATTATTCCATTAGAGCAAAACATTTCAAATAAAACCTTTGCGTTCGATAATAATCTATGAAGGAAGCTGATAGTGACGTGGTAATAATTCTCATTAAAAGGTATTAAATTAATACCTTATTCGTTAATACTTACAATATAAATGTTGTAGTTAAGTGAATGTACTTATTAAGCAATTCCATGATTTTGCCTAAACATAGTATATTTAAAGTCAAAATACTATTTAAAGTCAAGTAAAATCAGACAATGCTTCGTATAATTTCAAGCTGTAAGCCTGAACTACTTGACCAAGTCACGTTAACATCGTTAACATAATTTATAGCAACAAAAGTTAAGAATACTCACTTGTGTGTACTTCTGCTAAGGAAGAATCCAAGAAGTTTCAACGCTTGCAATCTTATGAGTTGGCTCTCGGACGATAGAAGTTTGAAGATCGTCCTCACTCCACCCTGGAAACAACGTACAAAGTAAGTAAGGTACACAAATGTAATATTCTAAGGACTGCCTAAAGAAATGAATTGAGTGTAGATTGCTAATTTAATTTCTTAATTTTTGGCAATGTTTGTTTTTTCGTGTTTAGTTGTTGTTTATCTTTATTTTATTATTTTCTGTCTTGTTTTGTGTGTATGTGTCTGTTTTGCAAAATAAAATTTCCATCTATGTCATATCATACTTACTTTTGCGTCAAAGGCTGGCACCATTGAACTAGGATGTTCTGACATAAGTGAAATCAGCATTTGCAAGACATCGTGTAAATTTTCGTCCTGAAACCAAATAAAATCGTTTTAATATTTTAGTTTAAAAAAACTATAAACAGACTTTCATATTTAAAGGACTCTCGAAACGAATCAAATGGGTCATACCGCGAAGGTCAAGGTAAGGAAAGTTAACAATCCGCAAAAGTGATACGTGTAGTTTTTAAAATTAGTACATTGGTTTATCTTGTGTATCTTTATCCTTACTTCCTTACTAATTATAAAACGCGAAAGTTTTTATGTATGGATGTATGTATGTTTGTTACTTTTTCACGCAAAAACTACTGAACAGATTTTGATGAAATTTGGCATACAGATAGACCATGACCTGGATTAACACATAAGATACTTTTTATCCGGGTAAGGTTAACGCTAGTTAACGCTAGTTTAAAATATTTCTTTCTGTGGTCGGATAAAGTAGGTTAAACTATAACTTACGCTATTGTTCAACAATTTTTTGTCATGCAATTGTGCTTTTATTATTTAAAAAAATGTGTGTAAACACACATTTTCATGAAACAATTAAAAATCTTTCTTTCTCTTACTTTCTACGTTTCGTCCACTAATATTATTTGTATTATTTGTTTCAGAGATTGCAGCGAAGGTCCCATTGAAAAGTCCAACTATTCACCTCCTGACTCCATCATTAGATCAACTCGATCGGAAAAATTATTGTATTATCATCTAAATCACATAGTACCTAACTTACAAAGTTTCAAATCAATATGGCACTTAAAAGTAGGCCGACCTTTAAGATTTTATCACATGCTATAAACGTTGACATGGGTTATTTATTTAATTCATAAACCAACTAATCAAAGTAATCAATCAAATACACCAGGGATGCATACCTCGTGCATAGTAGTCAGGTAGTTGAGTATCGACTGCAGTTCGTCCTCCTTCACGCCGTTGCCGATCATAATAAGTTGCTTTAGAAAGAGAAGGATGTATGCGCGGATGGTCAGGATATCCTTGTGGGCGGGGCGAGGGCCATCTGTAAAGAAACATTTCTTTAGACCCATCGTCTCCTAGTACGTGTGTGCAACATACCGTGAAATGTCTTTGTTATTTGACGTACCTAACTGTTATTTGACGTAACTTTTAAATCATTTATTAAGAGATAAATAAAAATAAAACGTAGGTAGTCAAATATTTATAGGATTGTGTTGATTTGTCCTTTTTGTAATTCATAAGAAATGAATAAGAAAGACAGAGACGAAGTCATAAGTAAGACTGAGAACAACCTATTTAAAAGCGTTAGAAGCTTGGGTATTTTTGAAAACAGCTCCAAACAATTCGTTATCAATTTAAGTTCTGATAAATAAACAAGCGATCGGGCACGCTTTACAATGTTAATAGCATTTAAATGTAAAGCAACTTTTAATCGAGTGTCTTTGTCCGCAATCCGAGACTGCGGTATCTGATCTCCCTTAATGGCTCGCAGAAGCAGTCGTTAACGAGATAATAGCCGGCGTATCATAAAGTTTGCTTCTGACAGAGACAAATCAGGGGAGTAAATATGGACGCCGTTTATACCGATTAGATATCTTTGCGTAGAATCGCAATATAATTATTGAGAGTTGGACAATCTTTGCAAACATTTTCTTAAATGGCTATATTTGCAGAAAGCTATTGATAGAAATATTCTTTAAATATTTGTTTTGCAGTAATTTTTGCTCATAAGAGTACCAATATTGATGTGTTTTGTTAATTAAATTCATAATAATAAAGTCTATTCTTGGAAGTCAAAGCCGTTACATCCAAAGATTTATTTATGTTTAAGAATTTACAAAAGCGTTAAAAATTAACTCACCCAATCCTTTAGGAGTAATGGCACTCTTCGACCGTGGGTTCACAACCCAGTAGTAGAACTTCAGTGTGTGCACTGTTTGAAGCACGGTGCTGACCCTTCTCACACTGCCGTATATGTGTGCGTCAGCCAGGAAGTCTGTTGCCAGGTAACAGTATAACCTGGCCTGCACTGCAGCTGGAGTGTGGATCCACAACGCCGGGTTGAAGAGTATGTGGTCCAGCAGCTGCCATGTCAGAAAGGATTGGCAGAAAGACTGAGGTTAGCGTAGACTTTTTACTGCCCGATGGTCGATAGCGTGTGCTCACTTGCTTGGGTGATATTGTACTGTTTATGAGGGCCTAGTAGCTATAAGATAGTCTTTAAAAGAAAGTACTTACTTAAATAATTGAAGAAAAAAAAGTTTATAAGTTACGGGAATACCTACTTAAATATTATTCTAAACTAAAGGCTTGTAGTTGTATTATATTCGCAAGGTCATTAATTTTGCGGCCATCTTAGTACTTATTTCATTAAATAATTCAAATAATTATGCAACTTGTTACGCATTATAACCCGATTTGTAAGTAAAGCTAAAAGCCCAGGGTGCTGTTAAGCAGTGATTGTTAAACTATTTTAAACCTAACATAATTTTGTACCAATGTCTGTGAGTGAAATGTGTATCTAACACCTGTGACGTGACTTAAACTACCTGATAGGTATTTACAATTAAAATAAGATCTGAATTGACAATCAACTAAACTAAAAAGCATTAAAATTGTACTCGTATTCGCCGTCTAGACTTGAAAAGTTCAATGATTTTTAGTTTTATTTATTGTATTGAAGGGTTACCCTTACACATAAATGAATTGCCATCAATAAAATATACAAAACTTAGTGATTCAATCAAGTGGAGAGTGTAAGGAGTGGGGCTAAGATTGAAATAAGTAATTAAAAGCATTCGATCCAGAAAGTTTCACTTCTTGAAGCAGACTTTGTTTTTAAAAGTTTAGAAACTTGTAGAGTAAGATTTTCTGAATCGAATGTAATTGCGCGAACATGAACTCACCGACTTTATGAAATATAGATTTTGCAAGTTTCATTAAATACAATAACTTGATTCCCGAGTCGAATGAGTTAATATTTCGCTGAGTGCAGAAGGTTGAAGGGGACGTTTGGAAGCAAGGAGCATGCGCTAGCAACCATCGAAATAAAACTTAAACTTAACTTCACAATCAGTTATTTTGACGTGCAGTCTCTACTCAGTTCCTTCCCGATTCCTGTTAATTGGAAACTAGAAGCAAAACTTGCCAACCAAACTGCAAAAGCTATCATCCAAGTTGCAGTTTGGGATTCCGATAAATTAATTGAAAACGAACGAGTTCGGTCGGGAAAAAACTGGAAGGAAACACAAAGAGGCGTAAAAAATCAGTAAGAAATAATTACATCCTGGTTGGGAATTCGAAAATGCAAATTATTAATGGTCCTGTCGATATCAAACTTTACGAAAAAGATATCAACAATTTATTTATAAAATTTAAATGAAATAGAGATTATTATAGAATGGTAGCCAGAAAAGTGACGTCCAAAATTTTTTTTAGGTGACTAGTGTTGAGCGGTATCTGAATCACCCCTATCTATGTTCTACGATTTATCGTAGTTCAAAGTTACGATTTTTTTAAATAGCCTATGAAGTACTACTTTTATATTATTATTATAAAGCTTAGAGTCTAGCGCATTCTCTGAAGCTACTTAGAAACTAAGAAATTATCAGTTTAGATTTTTAGTTTTAAGTTGAAAATTTAAATGATAACTCACTATATATTCTCAACTTTAGGTCAATTTTGTAGTAACATACATTAAAATTATGAGGCTGTTTATTATATGCATAAATGCACAGTTCATAGAGATTTAGCTGCAAGAAAAACAAAAAATGAAGAAACCTACTTTTTTTTTGAAAATTTTCAAACTGATCCGGTCGCAATTTTACAAAAAATCATTTAAAAAAATCGTAACTTGAACACTACGAAAAATCATACAAATACAAATACAAATAGTTTATTTGCCATTAAATAGGGTGATACATAGGGGTGATTCAGATACCTCTCAAAACGAGGCACCTAAAAAAATGATGTCACTTTTCTGTCCATCCTGTACAGATAAGAACCAAGTTATAATAATTCCGGCCAAGAAATAATGCACATCGATGTTTAGAAACCTTATTGTTTTTTTGGTTTGTGGCGTCTCTTTCGTGTCTATGAAATACTATTACCATAGTATTACTAATAGTCTAAGATCCGAACTTAAAACGACTTTCACAGAGCTGATAATAGAATGAAACATATTTTATAACAAATTTAGTATATTATAATTTATTATATCTTTAAAAAATAAATAAAAATAGTCTGTCCAGGATTTTTTAGGGTAACCCATTCTTGACATATTTTCTAATATACCTACTAAATTTGTTATAAAATATGTTTCATTCTATTAGCAGCTCGGGGAAGGTCGTTTTAGGTTCGGATCTTCAAATAATACCATAGTAATACTATTACAATCGGTTAGAATAGGTTTGTAAAGCATCGTCTCTGTCGCTTGTACTATATCATTGACGTCACACAATGACGAGGATTAACATTAATGACAGTTTAATTTATTTTTATTATTCCTTGACGGTCTTTATTATACTAAGTAGCTTATGCTTTGGCAATATAAAACAATTACTCTGACATAAAATTTGTAAACCGTATCGTAAAGTTGCATTAAGGGACTCGTAAAGAATTTTACACATAATAATAGGAGTGGAGTCGTTTTCACCATCTTCGGAGTCCAATGTGCCTATAAAGTGTAACGTAAAACTTGGTGTGTAAAATTTTAACGGCCAATTATATCTCCCTTGGCGATAATATACCCAAGTAGGGCGTCTATACCCAATGAAGCTGGAACTTACCCACCTTCAATAGTTTTGGCATCACCAATAGGCAGCTAAAAGGCTCTACGCTATACCTAACGAATCTTCAGTAAATCCAGTGTTGTTGACAGTATCATTTTTTTTTCTTTTGAAAGAGCGTAGAGCGTATTGACCATTCACCAGTACTTTGATAGCACCCTCATCATCATCATCATCATAGTTAGCTCACCTGAAGTTACTGCTAGATATAGGCCTCTAACAATGCATCAATCGATTCACATGGAGCTTGCAAAATTTAAGCTCTTAAAATCTTACAAGTGGCATCAAAAAACACAATACGTTTCAGTTTTTAAAACATTAACTCGTTCGTAGATCGAAATATTTAAGAGCCGATGCCAAAAGTATGGAATGCGCAAAGCCCTTAAATGAAGTGAGCAAATGAATTAGTGTAAATTGTTTCCCATTCCCTGCGTAATTAAACGCAACAGTGCAAACTATGTATTATCGCAGTGTTTGTTGCGCAAATTGATTTATTTGCAAGCTGTCAAAGCAGTGTTACGAAATAGACCGTAATTTGTGTGCAGCTAAATGCAATTTGCAACGAACCGTAATCCTGTTTAGGTTGTAAACTAATGGAAACGAGCAGTCTGAACAAACGTTATATGTTTTCGCGAAATCTCGCTATAAATTTTACACGAAAGTAATTGTCTTTTTTTCGCGAGCATTTTAAACGACCAAGATATTATGGAAATGCTTTGTACTCCCGCAATTGTGTTAAAACGTTGAAATATTTATCATCCTGCGTAAAGGCCAGTTTAATTTATTTAAGATCTATTTCTTTATTTTGCTCCCACCTTTGAATAACGAAAAATTTACCTCTTTTAAATCTTTTTCAATTATGCTGGTCTGGGTTTACGAACAAGCGATTCGGGATCCAAATCCATCGATTTACTAAACTGATGATTAATTCTTCTATTAAGTTAAATTCAAAATATTCTCATCGCAATCGGTAGTTATTTTTTATTACTGAGCAAGTATTTTTAATACCGAAAATATTGTTCCATAAAATCTGTTCTGATCTGTGTAAAAACATTTTTGGTTAGTAAGTAATATGTTTACGTGGATGATATTCTTGTAGCAATATCCGACTTTGTTTATTAGTGTGCGTGTTTGGCATGTATTTCTAATATACCTGTTTCAACAGCAGGTCAGAATTAGGAGAACAGCATGTCACAAGATGTTTCGTGAGGTGGAGAAAGGAGGCCAGGGTGTCTGGCGTGAGGTGGTCCCGGCTGCAGCGCTGCAGCATGTGCGAGATGACCAGGAACCCACGGCACTGCAGCATGTGTTGCTGCACTGTGCCGCACGATTCCACCAGGGAACACACGAAGCCAAGGAGTTTCGAGCTGAAGGAAGATAAAATTGTATGCAAACATACATATGATAATTAATACTTAGATCTAGCTCGGGTCTTTCGACAGCCTTCCATTAGCAGCTTGAAAAAAACAGACATAATTCGACAGAAACGCAGAAGAGATCTATAATATAAAACAATATATTTCTTTCACCTATTATTTCTATTCAGTTTCAAGTTCCAACTTTTTCCAACAATTGAATCGTTATTTTTTCTTACCAACCCACGCTAAAGCTCCTTTATAGAGTGTAAAAAAGAAAAAGTTCCTTTAAACAGAATTTATTTGTTGCGGAAACTTCCCCTGAGTTGTTTACTTTAACAATATTTGTTCGACGTCTGCATGAGCGAATATAAAACGCAGTTATGGTAGTGTTTTTTTGTTAAAGGGAATTTTATTTGTAAAAAAACACATGGGTGTAGCTGAATCTTTCAATATCACCTTCAAATGTCTAGTCTTTTAGTGTTTTTGGTATACATATACATTATATACATACAGATAAACACGTATAGGGTATATAGTCATATTTAAAAAAAACATAGAATCACGCTCATTAAATCGCGTCTTAAGTTAATGATGTGTGACATTTGATAAAACCAATTTACTGCTTTTATGCTGGCTCTTCATGTTTTTCTTCCACAAAATATAGGCGTTCAAATGCGAAAGTTCAAATATTTACAATTTTCATCAGCCGCCTAAAATCTCGCACCTTACTCGACGCAATCACGATCGCTAAGATCCGAGAGTTGACTCATTAAGTGACATGCGAATACGTACGTGAGTCTAATTCCCTTTGATGTGAGAGGTAAGCTCTACACGGAGGGCGGGACATAGCCCTCTTGCTCTTTGAAATACCATCTGGAGTCACTCTCACGACAAGTTGATCTTTTTAGCCGATTTTACAAAATGTCTCATGAATTTTGCGTTGTTGTTTTGTATTTAAAATAATAATTTAATTCACAATATATCTTGAAAGACCATAATATAATTTATGTTATGAAAGATACTAATTTAATAAGCGGCGAACATAACCCCGCCCTTAAATTATAAATTGTCCCGCAAAATGTCCCCAATAAATCACGACGGGCACGCAAGTCGACACCAGGCAATTAGGAGTTGCGAGGAGTTAGTTCATAGCTCCTATTAACCGGCCGCCTCGGGTGGGCCGGAGTTTCAGGGGCGATTGGGGCACGACAGTGAAAGTGCATTTAGTCGACTAACGCCACGGAGGCTACTTCGAATATTAATGAATAGCTTTAGAACTGGAGACTCGCAAATTCTCACTGAGCCCAATATACCAGTGATTTAGCTCCGTAATCCTGTCCAACTTAATTCTGTATCTAGAGCATGAACTATCGCGCTAACCTAGTACAATAGGACGGGTAACCGAGACGAAACTTTGTTTAGGTAAATTTCACACATCCTTTATAGTCTGCGGGGATTAAACTCTAATTCTGATGTTGGTACTTACCGCTCTCCAACTTTACAATTTTGGCGGGAAGTTGAGCTATGAGCCGTATCATTTATAGGATGTAACTATGGCGTGGTATAGTTTGCCTGATCCTTTGCCGACAAAAGGTCGAGAGGTTTAAAGCGGACGTTATTAATGTTTACTGGAACGAACGAATGTGTATACTTGAAATCCTTTTGAGCATAAATTCTGTTCGGGGCGGGGTTTCTTCAGTAAAAAAATTAACAAAAACACGCCTATCAAAATGGTTGTCTCTAAGAATGTAACAATAACAAAAATTATATTCTTTAAACTAAACTACCAGGATAACATACCATAACATGGGATCTCTTTTGGGATCAGCTGCGGGCGCGTCGTGTGGTAAGTCCAGTTGCGCGAACAGCGGAAATAGAACCTGCACCCCGCCTATTGAATTCAATGCGCTGTGTATTGAATGCGTTATTACCGCTTTGACTTCCTAAAAAAAAAATTGATATTAGTGCGTTGCCAAGGGCAAAATTAGAATGACAAGGAGCACAGGAGATTATAGGAAGTGAAAACTTAAACTGGGCTACTCAGGCAAAATTAATTTTAAGGAGATTTATCAGGTTAGAGCAAAAATTATCTTGAAAAATTACTAAAAAAAGCTTGACACTCAGTAAAAAAATCGATTAGATTGGAAACATACAACTAAGAAAGTATTTCACAGAGCATAATATTTAAATGTATTATATTTTAAATAAACGACAACAACACAAACAATTTTGGTTGGCCAGACCCTAGTTACAATATTTTTACGTATAGTTTTTTAACAAAATAGTTAGTGGTAAAGTAAATTAAGAAATAGGATTTATAGACATTAAATTGTATTTCCTATTCACGTAAAAATTAACATACCCATACAACCCCATCACTAAGTACCAGGAGTGCACAAATTGTAAGAGTTCACCTGTAACATAAGCGCGTGCGGCGTGTGCACGAAGTATGACACGTTCCCCTTAGGCGCGGACTGTAGGCAAAGCTGTCCATCTGTCGCGACCGGGTTGTACATGAACACTATGGCTGACGATAGCTTGCCGTCGTATAGCACCTGGATGATAAAATAAGTATTATTATCAAGAAAATTAATAAATAAAAAAGTGCGCATCCATTTACAAGATAGTAGAGAATATTTGCTATTAATGTGATCGGAAATCAGTGTTAATAAATTTAAAAAAAACTTTTGAAAAATTTAGTAAAATTTAAATTTTCTGTAGTTTTTGCGAGGTTCAAGCGACTATAACTACAGTAACTATAAAAGTTCTATCAAAATACAATGTAGACAAATTAACCGATGACACAAACATTAAATAAAAAGACATTAACTAGAAAAACATAAAATTAAATGCAAACACTGAACATGCAGGACACATAGATTTAGTAGTTTAGCGTCCAATTCAAGCTAACATCTTGGCTACATCTGATTTTTTGTCGCGCCAACAATGAATTTGGAAGCACTATCACATGATGTAACCAATACATTTTACAAAAAAAACATGCAGTATAAAACACAAGAGCTTAACATTACCCACTATTACTACTTACTAATATTCCATTCTGTTAAGAACCAAGAAATAAATAGTTAAGTATTAAAAATAAATAGAAAAGTCTGTATTTTTTTAGCTGTAGGAGATTAATAAATATATCGTATATCTAAACAATGATTACTCTAATGATAAATAGATGATGATGCCTGTAATTAAATAGTTCTAGCGGCATAAAAAATAATAGTAGAATTTTAAAATAATAGATTGCAATGGCAACGTCTGTTTGTATTTAATTTGAAGCTTTATTCGGCAAAATTAAAATGTCTCGTCAGTCACATTATGCTAATAGATCGACTTAGCGTCGTAAGTGTAGAAGAAGCTTCATCTACATTTTCATAGTGGCGTTATTTTTATCCGCCCAGCACTAAAAGCTTTTCTATTAAGGCGCTTTCTGGCGGGAACTTACACAATTTGTGCACTAAGCAGCTTATATTGTTGGCATAAGATGCGGTATCTAGGGTAATTTTGGAGATGTACCAACAATTTTTAGGGTAAACTAAAACAGAAAGTAGCATCAACAATTTTAAATAGTTTATAGCATGATATGGAGCGTACGTAGGTGCGCACGTGCAAGTTTAAAGAAACGCTAGCTACCTAGTTACCTTACCTTCCTATTTTCGGAATAAAAATATTTAAGTGAAAAGTCGGTTTTGGAGCTGAAACATATTCGTCATTTATTGAACTCTCATTAAACGTAATCCTACAGAATATTTAACAACTATTTATTTATTTAAATTGTAAACGCAGACCATATTACCTCCAGAACAAAAAATAGGCATGTTATCAACTTTAAATTGAAGCCACGTTTTCACGATGCGAACAGATTCGTACCAAGTGGTCTGGAACGAGTTAGTAGAGTTGGTACAGAGAGTAGGAACTTAGTTCTAAGGCGTAACAGATTTCATAGAAATATAGCGCTCATTCCATTGTTTTTCAAACAAAACGATGTTGTTAATGTCATTTGACGCCATTTTGTATAGTTAATTTTATCCAAGTTGACTCTTTAAAATAAAACACTGTCAGAGTCAATATTGTTTAGTTATCCTTACCATTAGGCTCGTATATTATATATCGTATTACCTGTTTACAAAATACGTATAGCATCTAAATAGTCATCCGAATTCGAATGACTTCTGTCAGTCTCTAGTCGTATCGTAGATCGCGGTTAAAGCAGCTGTATCTCATACTATTTTTATTTTACATTTCTATCTCATACTTAATTTTAAACGACTGGACTCTGAAGCCTCATTGTTAAGTATCAAAGTTGAGCTAGTTACGTTTAGCGCTCGCTAAGCAAACTTCACCAAGTTTGTCCAGCGTGTCGAGCTTACATACGGCCAATCTGGAGAGCAGCAGTAATGGAGTGCTTCAGCGTACGGGCACTATCTCTTAGAACAACTTAGATGGATTTATGCCTGATAAAGTCAAGTTCTCAAGAGAGTGGTGACGACTATAAAGACACACCTACGTGCAGTCGTTTTAAGAGCATCGTATTTTACCGCTTTCTGTCAAATCGTAACTTAAATAAGCAGTTGTTTTATAAAAATTGTTGTTTATTTACAATATAAGGAACATATTTGACCACACGAGTTTTTTTTTTCAAAATTTTTTCAGGGTCTAAAGTTTCTGATTTTTTCAAGTAAGGACTCAGGCCGGCGTTCTAAAATAAGTTTAATTTATCCAACGATGAAGTCAAATATTCATTTAGACTAAGCTATAATAATAATCGGGCTCAGTAGCGAGCGTTTGTGACAGACCTACCTATGGGCTATGTCCAGCAGTGGACTGATGTAAGCTAATTAATTAATAAAGATCTCTTGCCACTGTGTTCGTGGTCGCACTCCACCGAAACGCTCGACCGATAATTATGTTTTTTTTAATGTATAGAATAGGTCTTTAAGTATATTCGACCAGGCCAGACTTCGCAACTGTGCATTATGATTTTTTTACACAGATAGCGAATTTCTTACCTAACCTAACTGATGGTAAAAACTGCATCAAAATCCATCAAGCACGACCCGCGAATTTGTTTTATACCATTACGGAATTAAAAAACATAATTACCGTAATTATTAATATCAGACAAAGTTATTAGGTAACCCAGCCTGGTGGTTAAATAAGCAAACTTAGTGCGGCTTCACAAAGCGTATACATATTTAAGCTGAATTACCTCAGCCACGTAATTAGAGGTACGCTTAATTATCTCCTCAGGGTTTACTTTCATTAGGAACTATACCTACATCATTCGAATTTCGAATTTACTAAAATGGTTAGGTGTTTTTTGTAAAAAAATATACGGGATTACATGTTCTAAGTAGTCTGAAAGAAATAATCAACCTACTTAAGTTGTTATGTAAATATAACGATACTAGCGCACATGTTTTTAAATACAAATAGCGATAGATAACTGCAATCCCATTGGCATAGTCCCGAAGTTCTAAGAAATTTACTTCTTGCGTTACGAGATACCAGACAATGATTTTTTCGAAGAACGTCTCCCAACACAAACATTTTGTTATCAGTTATCACACTTACATAATATAGGCACAGAATACCTAATAGTACATAGGAAGCAAAAGCTCGAAGATTTATTGTTGTTTTTCAATCACACTAAGCCGATTAATATTACTGATAGATCGTTTCACTCCTAGTTTTCACGCAAACACCATCGCGCCACCAAAGCCAGTCCAGCCATCCAGGGGAAAGTCAACATACGGTATGTAAAATAACAGAGGGCGTTCCTTTTAGCCCGTTTATCTACATCAATAATAGATTTAAATAAAAATATGTATACATTTAAAAATAAATTTAAAAAAAAACGAAACTCCTATAAAAAACCAAAATCGTAACGCAGAATAGTTACTAGCGTAAGTAATTATATTGCGCAAATTGGCAAAATCGCTTTTCTGTCTTACTTGCACGCTGAGAAAAGGGTCGGACGTTCATAATTTTTTACGAAATATTAAATTAAAAACTGTTTTATTTTAAATAGGATTTTTTTTTTTAGTATAAATGGACGCTATAGTATTACGTGTTAACCGAAACGCCTTTCGTTAGTTAACTTATTATTTAGTTTGCCATCGACACGATAAAAAATCAGTACAATTATAGCGCTGTCCCATTCCGCTCGCTGTGTGCAACTGCATTAGGTAAGTATTTCGAGTACTACACTCCAAGAAGTAGCGTAGTAACAAGTCGCTTGTTGAAGTAATGGCTAAGTGAGCTCACTGTGCTGGCTGCGGATCAGTGCTAATGTGGACTTCAAATAGGGTTGCCGAACTTTATACAGATTTCATTAGAATTTACTGGAAGTGTTCAACATTCTGTTTTGTCACGAATTTTAAAGGGTTTGCAAATGAAAATCTTGGCTATATTTGCATATCAGCTTGTACTGATCACAATCTAGTTTAAGGGTGTAGATATGGAAACGTATATTTGAAGCATTAAAACTCTAATTCACTTACGAAATCTCAAAAATACAATCTGAATTACAAAATTCCGTAGGATTTCGTAAGCGATTGAAATTCGAATTTTTCATTTAAAAAGTCTTGAGATCTACGATGCATTGGTGTTAATATTCGGTGTTGTTCACAAATATACGGTCCCCTAGTAGAACTCCGACGATTAACTTAATAAAACGCAGCCTGTTACAAATAAAAGCTTCAAAAAGTAAAAATTATACTTCTAAATGATTTTTATTATATTTAGTCAGGACAGTATAATTTTAATTATGCAGCTGCAATATACCAAAACAATAGTCGCCTTGTAAAATCTACATCAGCACGCCAGGTAGCTTATTCTCACCGGCTTTAAGATTTCAAAACAACTTGCAACTCTTGCACCGGACAGGTCCCGACGAATTTAATATTAAAACACAAGACGTCGCAAAACAAAGAAGGGGTGAAGGGGGAGGGGTCCATCTCATCTCGTTATTCAGATTGTGTTTGCTTTATATACATTGCTACCTTCAGCACAGCCATCAGGTGAAAACCGTCTGGAGGAGAACGGTGAATAGAATTGCATAGAACAGGAATTCTATTTTCGTAATGGCTTTGTAATGCATTTCTGTTTAAACTACGGTAATACACATATATTTTCTTTACTTCAAGGTTCGACGTTATTAGCTGACGGATCCCCTTATTTAACCAGTGTATTATTAAAAACACAAAATATTTTAAATCTGCCTAAATCCATTAACTTTTGAAAAAGCCGATTAAATACACTTAGAATAGTCTTATGAATTATTCGAACTTAATTCAGATTCCGATATCACCCTACCCTAATCTATGTTTGGCCAATAATAATGTTTATTTGCCAAATAAGATGTCAATCTTTCGTAGTTGAAGTAATAATAATATACTGTAACATACATAATAAGCATTTCAATGGCCTCCAGTTTATACAGCAGTATATCAATATCCCGTGACTTGGAAACAGTAAATATTAACAGGACTGACAGGACTCCAACGCCAGTGGCGCCAACTAGTGGGCACAAAAACGTTAGCCCTTATTAACGTTAGAGGGTAATTGAAGTGTGATTCTACTGTGAACAAGAGAAGATAAGTTACTAGTTTAAACAAATAGTCGTTTTAAAATTAAAATACCAGTAACTATTCTAACATTAAACCTTAGTATGTGTATCGTTATGCAAATAAACTAAGGCTAGTTTATCTGAAAGTTAATTAATAGAGACGGTTTATGAAATGGCAACGGTAACGGTAATTAAAGGTCCCTGAGGCGTGGCCGTTTCCTTTGAAATCTTTGCACACTGTTTAAATAAACTTCCTGCTACTACAAAAGTTATGCGTATGTTTATTTACCATAATTTAGTATATTTCGAAACATCGAATTAGCAGAAGGGATAGTGTTATATTTGAGCCAATGTTGTAACCATTGAGCAGCTAGGTGTTTCCGAGAATGATTTAAACCAAAAAATATATAAACAATAAGACAAGGTAACACAGACATGTATTTTTTTTAAAATCTCTTTTTTTAAATTTAGCATTGAGATAAGTGTAGTGTACTCAAAAATGAAGTAGATGGCCAACCAAAATAATATAAGCTATAGTGGTTGGCAATAACTTTATGCCATTAGTATCTTTTCTTAAAAAATATTTTTGATTTTTTAATTTAAAAATTGTGATCATCATATAATTATAATTACGTGGGCTAATGCCTACGTCCACTGCTGCACATTAGGCCTATGCACACCACTTAGCCCGATCCTCGGCTATTTTTCCCCATCCACTGCCAGCAGCAAATTCGGATCCTCGTACAAAAAAAAACAATTGATCGTTACCAAAAGCTTCTTTTGATCACAAAGTTATTCAGACAAGTTTGGTGGCTTTTTTAATTACCATACAAATTAATACTTATCCTCGGGCAGCGCTCGTTATGGGCCCGAATAATAACGGCACTATTGTCCCTCGTCTATTACATCGCCACCGTATTTGCAACTCATTTGGGGCGATATATCTGGTGTGCTGAGGTCTTTGAATTTTGTATGTGGTTGTGTACATGATTCTAATTATGTTCTTCTTTGAAAGTTATTTATAATATAAAATTTAAACAAAAAAAGAACAAAAAAAATTTTTGTTGATGATTTGAATGAATGTTTGTTACTCCCGTATGCGTTCTATCTACTGTCAAAACTTCATCAGGTTTGTCAACTTCTTTTAAGATGCCAATAGTTTTATATGATCTCAAAAAAATCCTTGCAACTTTACCCCGAAGGCACAAAACATTCCCGCTCAGTCAACTTAGCATCTTTCAGGAAGCAAAAAGTAAATAACCAGTCTTAAACTAAACTCAGTCGTGAAACTCCGGCGCTTGAGACAATAGCGAGCTACTGCGGAACACACCAACTTTTATTAAGGACTCTCTGACACCTCCTGCGTCCGGTAGTGGCTATGCCAAAAGTATGAAGTTACTCAGTCAGTACTTAATATATTTAGGTAGGAATCAAAGATTTCATTATAGGAATAAAATAGTGTTACTTAAAACAAAAAAATGCTAAAGATATCAAAGTAGTGGAATGTCAGTAGTGGTTTTAAAGAAAGCAAATATAAAAAATTATACTGAAGAAGGAATTAAAACGTAATATTTTTCTGACAGTACCATGGAAACGTTGTAGAAAGAAGACTGCTAATCTCAAGGCAAGAGAAATAAAAGAAAGAATTAATTAGTAGCTATTTTATCATCTGAGCAACCCCTAATTAATCTTTGATATTCAATTGGCAAAGTTATAATGAGGTTTGAGGGCTCTTAAATCTATTAACGTCTGCTCCGGTCGCCGACGAACAATGAAAAAATCAAGTTAACTAGTTTTTTTTTTGTGGAAATTTAATTTTGTGAGGAAAATCAACGAAATTGGACTCGTCATAGAAGTTTCGGGGCTACTCGCAAATTAAACCAATGAAGAAGTTTCGCGAACCTTAAATTGTACGAATTCATTCTGTCCAATTGAAGTATTTCATTTTGTTAACACAACTTGCTCGTAAACAGCTATAAAAATTCTGCGAAAAATACAAGTTATAAGGAAGTAATAACTAAGTTTGGGCACCACACAATTAAGGGTCGTTGTTAAAGATAAGTTTAAAGAAGAATTTTTGTTGAGTAAGATTCATGGAAATGAAATTGGTATCTAGCAGGACTCTTTTAGAAATTAAACTTGCTCAACAGTTCTCAGTTAATATTTTAACTTCGGATCTTTTAATGGTATAAGTACGCGTTGAAGGATACAAACCAATATGTTACTCTAAATTGATTACGAAATACAAAGTAAGAAATACCGAGGCAAAATAAATATTTAAAAGCAACGTCAGACTGGTAAGGGAAAAGTAAGGACGGTCGTAAATATCTACCTGTTTCCGAGGCTTGATATAAGGCTGGCTCTCAGGCTGAAGGAAATCTTGCGAGACACTCATTAATCATTTCGAGTTCTGTTTCGTTATTTACGACCAAAAATCTAAGTCTGACTGTAAGTGAGATATACTAGTTAATGCTTGAGAAATTTTAAGCGAGTAGCATAGCTTGTTCGAGTAAAATAAGTCTGACCAAATTAAAGTTCCACTAAGGAAAGTAGCTGTGTTCTTGTAACATTTTACTGGTCTGGTAAGTTTAACTGTCTTTAAAAATAAAACAATTAAAAATCTATTATTAGGTGCTATACTTACTACAAATTTTTACTGGCAATGAAATCTTATAACGTAAGTTATGCATGAATAAACTAAGTCTAAATTACGTAATCCGTTAAGTTTTCCCGTAGGTTCAATTTCCAACTTCTTAGTACACGAACCAAGGCAACATAACATGCAAAGCAACTGACCCGACAATGCGCATCCGGCATTTGGAGTTACCCAAAACTTGTGTTACTACTTGTGTTTAAAGGGTAAACTCCGCAAATGGCACCAGCCAGTGCCTTGTTTGTTCTTGTTCCCTGGTAGCCCGTTCGAGCTAATGTCCCCGTCATTAAACATTAACTGCTTCAAACCTAGCACGAACGCCATTTTTATTTAAGAAATATCAGTTAGTTTTATTTATAATTTAGTCCAATAGATTTGAATTTGTTTGTACCTGAAACGTACATTTTGATTTCTAAAGGCAATAAATTATTATTTTTTGTGTCAGAGCCGTTAGAGGCGGTCGTGGGCGTTCTTTTTTGTAAAAGGATAAATGGACTACCTTTTATTGACACTTACAGGCTGCTTTGTAACTTGTTAAATAAGTGGACAAAGGGTTAATTAAACTAAAACTATAAAGTAAGCGAATATAAGACAGATAGTGTTAGTGCTCGTGCTCTTAACATAAAGTAAATTAGCATGTTCATTACCAGTGGCTCTTTAAAAAATGAACTTGATCTACTTGGTTTTTTATTTAAAACGCAAAATTATATGAACCAGCCGAGACTGGTTCGAAAAAAAACCAACCGAATTATGGCGTCGTTTCTAGCCTGATTAACTATAAAGATATTAAAGCCGTCTTACGCTGCTTTCATTCTCTTGGAGATTAAACGTTTCTTGTTTTAGTATCTAGGAAAATAACTTCTTTATTCCCAAATTATGAAATATAATTAATTTCCCAGTTTATCAAAACGACCCGACATGCAAGATTTGCATAAGTTAATGAAATCTTATTATTCAAGAACACTATAAGGTTAGTGGAAGTATCACCGGTGAAGTCCTTCAAACCAAAAAAAAGTTATCACCGAATGCCTTACGTCATGAACGTTCTGTGTGGGGTCGTAGACGAGGTCTCCATAGCGGTCTACTTGGAGGTCCGTAGACGGCAGCAAAGTCTGACACTCGGAGTCGAAACGGAACTGACCCTGGCACCACAAGGACAATACCAAACGGACATTACACATGTTGAAGATATTTCAACAGACAAAATATGTGACAAGGCCAAAGTGCTTGAAATCCGATTGGTTCACTGAAGCAAGTGCATGTGACCATTCGACTTCCATCAGACACAAAAAGCGAGACAAAGATATGAAACTAGATAAGAGCAAGCGGCGCGACATGCTTACACGCTTGCATGCTTCAATATCTACGAGCAGGGAAGCATGCGCGGCAGCGACTTCGCGCGCTTCGTCAGCCATGCGTCGTCCTCGAGGAGTCGCGTCTTCCATGACAACTACACATGCTTCTTCGTTTTCTGTGGTCCTGGTATCTTCATCTTGGGAAGCTGGCTCAGGAGGTGAGTCGGGAGGTAAGGAAGAGTGGGAGGTCTCAGGTTCAGGGATATCAGCACTTTCAAGCGCGAGAGCGGGCTCGCTCACCCGTTTATGGTTCTCCGGCAAACTGATGTTGCATTCGTTGTCAAATCGGAACTGACTCTGTGTCCATGGTTAGCAAGAAAAAAAGCATATCAAGTTAAGGTAAAATTATTCAATTACCACAAGTCACTATTGTAGCAAATTGGCTGTTAGATTAAGATTGTTAAGATATTTGCATCCTTTCCTTTGTTATTTTGCGATGTTTATATTTAGAGTCATAGTTCTATTTATTTAGTTGTATTAGACATTCAGGAAACCCTCCAAAAGTAATAAAATCTTATCCCAAAGTACGACTGTTCTTAAAAATAACTACAGTCCACAATATGTACAATCATCAATAAATCAACTCCCGCTTACCTTATATCCGGGTCCTAGCCTGTGCATGGCGCATATCTGGTGTGTCGTGAGCGCCTCCCCAAAGAGATATATCGCGGCCATTTGCCCGCAGAACACCCTTTCTTCATCCAGTTCTGCTGTAGCACCGATGTAGCATTTGTCGAAAGGCTGCAACAATATCAAGTTCTAGTATCACCAATACAAAAGGAGAGGGAGAGAGGTATACTGATCCGCGATCGTTTAACGTATACTTAAAAATAAAGTCATTTTTGTTGAAACAATTCCCCATAAGTACAACATCTTTTTCCATGGGGTAATATCTATATATATATTTTTACTTTCTTATTCAAATCGTAACAGCTAATCATTTAGTATATGGGGGCATGAAAATTACGTAAACCACCACTCACACAAAATTTGCTTTTTGAGCTATACAATCACATGAGTAAAGAAAGGAAGAGAAGCAAAGCTTCATACAACACTGCTGTATTAGTATCCGCGATTTTTGAGATTTCCGAAGCCGAACGTAGCGACTAGCCGACAGCTAGCGAATGGCGTGGACGTTGCGAGTATTAAACACAATTAACGTCTTAATTCGACGAAATTCATAGTCGTTCTGTAATATTTATAAGGAAAAGGAATGCGACGATTGATTTACATTGTTAGGGTTCGTGACGACTTCCTTACGGTCAATGAGCATCTCTTGTTGTTGTCTGGAAGAGATCGCTTTTGGCGATAAGGCCGCCTGATAGTACATAACTGTGTCTTGTGTGTGCCTTTAATAATACCTTTAATGGTTACTTATAAACCTTTAATGTTTTTGTGCAATAAAGTGTCTATAGATAGACACTTTATTGCTATCTACCTATCTATCTATCTCTTGTGTATGGTATTTTAAGTGTAGTTTTCATTCATAACTACCCCTCGAGCAAAGATTACATTTGCAGCCTATTGTCGCAAGGGTGACGCTGACACACAGAGCCCGAATTCGTGACGATCTAATGTGATAACGTGTATCATCTTAAAAATATACTTTAATAAGGCGTGCAAACGTTTTCTTCATTAAACTAGTGATTATTGTTATAATAATTAATAATGTTTAGAGTTTTCACTTAATAGGAAAAAAACGGATTTAATCATTAAATAAATCCACATTTTCGGTGCTTACAAAATTTACTTAGTACCTATTTGGGAAAAAGGTACCCTAAATCTCTGTTTAGGATCCCAAACGACGTGAAAATGGGCCCTAATTCAAAATTAACCGCTCGGCATCCACCAGCGAGGCCATTATCCGTGTGGGACCATCGAAAACATGTTTATGCATGCCCCAGCGCATTATTTTAGCGACCTCCACTTTTTAGACCATTTGCGTAAATATCCCTATCCTCTGTGGGAACGGACGAATATTTAAAATGTTCGCGCACGCGTGCCAGACAAAGTTTCGAGTTTATCGCTGGTTTCACAAGAGCCGTACTAGGTAGTTTAGTTTCGGCAAAATATTTTGCATTGTCAATTTGGGTTAAAATTATTTGAAGCTGTAGAGCTTATTTCAATAAATATTTTACAAAAACTCAAACATGAAAGAAAAGAAGAAGAAGAAAATCATTTATTTTTATTTTGACATCACATAGGTACAAATTCCAAATAAATTATACCATGTGTCAAAATGTTAAAAACAAATTATTTAGCTATATACAGAACAAGATGAATATGAAAACGAAGACGATATCAATTTCACAAAAAACATCACGAAGAATAAGATACTGACTTTTACTATGTTTATGTTGGTAAAACAAATAACTTTGGAAGTACCTTCACCAGCATTGTAGACCAATTTACTATTCCTACAAACCACACTTTAAACTTGAACATAATACCCGTAAACCTAAACGTAAACGTATCTAAATGAAAGTTGCACGAACCGCAAAACTATTACAGTAAAAGAAGACTTGAGCGGAAAATACTTGTATCCATCGTAATAGTCGTTACAAAGCAAGGAAAAGTAGTTTGTTAGGAGTGGGAGCTTCGGCGCTCGGATGCCGATAACTGCGTTCTTCAGGAGTTTCAAGATCGCCTCTAGACTTCAACTTGAAACTAAAAGAAGTATTTTAGATCGCCTTAAATTCAGTGTAAGTTTTGGTATAGTTTTCGACTGTATCAGGTGAAAATAATAGTCGTGAACGAGAACTAAATAGGAGATAATATGCACCGAACATGGGTTTTCAATATATTGGGCTTGAGAATAAAGTAAACTATGCCGATATTCGTCCCATTGCAGGGCGCAGGCCTCACCTCAACTATAAATAAAATATAAATATTGGACAACATCAATACATTCCTCTGCTCCTATGGTAAGTAAATCAGAAACAACGACCCGGAACCTCAGAGATAGCGACACCGAGTCCGGTATGCTCGCCTCTCGGTTACCGAGGTCGTCATGAGGTGGTTTGGGCCATGCTCCACCACGCAGGCCCAGTGCGGATTGGTTGAGGGGTGTTGTAAGGCGAGTGATCAAACTGTACTGTCAGATGTAGTCCAGCTGGCTTAAGGCTTATGACTAGACTTTACGACTAGTATCAAGTGATATTAGCCGGAACCAGATTTGAACGGAGATGATTGTGATAAATGGCACTAAATATGATCGAAGGGGTCACCCATCCAATCACAACCGCGGCGTGGGTTGCTTAACTTTAGTAATCATTGTCAAAATGTAGCCGCCACTGAGCTACAAGCACCTCTGACTGGTTACCTATCTTATGTTCAAAAAGTTGTTTACCGAATTTTATTTCACCGAAAACTTTTCGACTAATTTTGTTTCGCCTTTTTTCATTTCATTGAAATGACCATTGCCACTGTATCAGTTGACCTATTATCAATTCGTTTTTTATTGTTACCCCGACGTTTCATTTGTTCGAAAATTTATTACAGAACTTGGCTTGGCCGAAATAACATTTGTTCGAAGTATTATGTTTCAAGTACGTATTAAGTATTTTATTATGTTACATACAACATTTGCCAAAGCTATTAATGCTAGATGATTTAGTATCCAGAAAAATGCTTCCAATATTATAATAATTAATCCTGCATCCTTATCCTTAGAATCTATCCTTAGTTTTTAAACGCTCGGCGGCCGCTGCCGCGGATCGCTCGCTCCGTTCGCTCGCCTTCGCGCTGTGTGTGGTCACTGTTCTAACCTAACCTAACCAATTTAGTCTTATTATATACGCAGTATTCTGGTAAATGAAAAAGGTTCAAAAGAGACTTCGGCCAACAGTAAAAAGTTTTTCTGAAAATCGATAAAACGTAGTTCGATAAAATGATACTTATGTCAATAGATATTTCGATGGACTAAAAATATGCCAAATGATACATATAGCAAAAGAAATGTCGGTCTATAATTTTCGGCCAACTGAAATTCTATCAAGTAAATTACAGACAAGTAATCGGTTACCCCTCTGACTTAAGAATTAGGTGATATAAATAGCTTATAGCAACGTAGACAAAGTCAAAACACCCTTTTTTTAACTAACATTTTAAAGCGACAGCGATCGTAAAGAGATTAACACTCAACAATTTACATGCGAGAAGCATTTGAATTTAATAGATATCGACTTGCAAGACACCGCGAGAGGTCGGTAACGGCACGTAAATTCTTGTTTACTGCTAAACAAAGACTTAACCACGTTTGCATCGGAGACATTGAAAATGCTAACATTTGCAACGATGCGATGTTATGTTTATTCAAACAGCGATCTACAATTTCCTAACAAAGTAGATAGTAATTTCTAATTTTAAATATTAAAATCATTAAAAACCTGTGGCTTGGCTCTTCTCTTCTCTATCTAGATTTTAATTTTTTATCCTATCTTAACTTGCCACTTGGAATCAAGTAATTGCCAAATTTTTTCTTAATCACTTTATGATCGCAGTTAAGGCGAGTAGTGCCTCTAAATTAGCGACTCGACAAATGTTAGTACAAATATCGCACGAAAACTCATTTTAAAATACGGTTCATAACGGCGCGCATGAAACGTGGCTGTTGCGACAGTCGCAACGTCTTTAGGTAGCGAGAACTGAGGAACATAATACAAGTACTGTTCGCATGGACGCAATTGTTCGATTAAACAATCTGCAGCTCTATGCTGTTTGTAGCTATTATGTTGGCCTTTCAATCGACGTATAAACAAAAATCGGTTAAGCGGTTAAAAAGAAGAATTTTGAAAATTCTTAGCATGTTTTTTAATTATTTTTCTGATGAACTGGGCTTAAGTAGTGGGCATTTGAAACCACATACTAGTTTACATTTGACGCCTATACTCGCCTTAAGTTCAAGAATCTAAAGAATTATGTTAAATAAATAAAAAAAAACATCTTAGGCATAGGTTAAAAGAAAGAAAATACTTAATTGACAGATATTAAGTACATAAATACGTTACAATAATAATACAAGGAAAATAAGAAAAAGGTGGTTGTAAAATTAAGCAAACCAATGCCAGTCTTACTTTCCAAATCAATCTTATTCTGGACATCAAATCCACCAGGTCATCAGAAACCCTACAGAGATATCTGAACCTCACATTTACTGCAACCAGGTATACAAAAGCGTCAAACCATGGAATTAAAAATAGCATACAATATCCCGGCACGCGCGAACTACCACAAACTATGCGTGACCACGCGCTCTGAATATTCATCGCCAGCAACTCCGAACTAAAAAGCCCTGTGGAATTTAATAACAGAATTTTTCATTAAAAATATCATCGAAAGTTAGACTGAATATTCCAATATTTTTAAAGAGTAAACAATATGTACTACTAACACCGCACATGAGTATATGTGGCAAGCCAAGTTATTTAAAAAAGTTTATCGTGCAGCGCAATATTTAAACATGTCCCGGTGGCCCATATTTATAGTGGCCAAGACATGTCCTGAGCCTAAGGTACTTGACCATTCAATTATGTTTTTTTTTCTTTGTTTGGAAAACAAACAGCTTACAAGGTAATACAAATACATAGAAAAAATAAGTTTTACACTAGCCTAAAAGTTTTCACTACTCATTTAAAATTGAAAAGAAACTAAATAAGGTGAAAAATAAACAATCATACTTAGGTTACACTTATGCCTTTAAAAGGCTACGAAAACGCGCAGGCCTTCCGTGAAATAAGTCGATGTGGTTATAATCACTATTATACTTTTTACAGGCTCTAATAACAAAGCAGTTACATCTGTATTTAGACCGACTTAATGGTAGAACAAGTTTTCTTATGCCTCGCGTTAGGTCTAGAGCACCCGAAAGATAACCTACTTACTAAATAAGGAGATTCAACAATATTCTTTATGATTTTATATAAAAGAAATTGGTCCCTATGTTCCTGTCTAATGGTCAAAGATTCAACTTTATCCAAGGAGGCATTCTTAAACCGATACCTCAAACGCTTGAGAAATTTATCCTGGATACTTTGCAACATGTTTAAATATACTTGGAGTACATGGGGTTCCACACAGTAGAAGCGTATTCCAATTGCGATCTGACATATGCATTGTAAAGAAGTTTTAATGTATTGATATTTTTTAAATCAGTGCTTTGTCGGAATATAAATCCTAGCAATTTATATGCTTTAGCAACAACTTTATTGATATGTGACTCAAAATATAGTCCACAATCCAAGACGGCCCCCAGGTCTCGCAACTCATTAACTCTTTTTAATTCTTTCTTATTAAGTTTATAATCGTAATATATTATTTTCTTCTTTCTACTAAAGGTTATGGTATTACACTTATCGACATTTAGGTATAATTTATTGAAAGAACAATAATTACATAAAAGGTTTGTCTATTGTTTTTGTTTCATAACCAATGTATGTATGTTTCGTATATATTTCTCGTGTATAATCTGTCCTTTTAATGTCTTTTTGCAACAAATATTCTTATCTTTCTCATCTGTATAAACTTTTTTTTATCATTACATTTTATTTTTTTCTGAAACCATAATATTTAAACTTAAACGTTTTTAATTACAAAGAGATATAAACGTAACGTTCAAAAAGTATTTAAAACTCAAACAACGTGGCAACCAAAGTAAATGCGTTAGTAAAAACATTTGTCGGTAGGTATTAGCTACAATAAGTCTGGATTCCCAGAACTGTGCGAGCAAAAGAGCTATATTCCGCTTGGCTTGTAATTGTATGAAAACACATTTCCTCTCTTACTTGCACGGCTCTGGTGGAAAACCAGCCTTATACGTAAACTCGTATTATACCTGTCTGACGATGTTACACAGAACATATCGCCAGAGGGAGCTATCCAGCTCAAATAGATGAAGCTATTAAATTACGTCAGTCGCGTGTCCAAACATTTGAGCGGGACATGAAGGCTATCCCGTACGTTAGTCGCAGCACACCCAATAACCCTGTTTGCTTTGTTTCCTTTAACTAATCAACCCAGCTCAAAAAGTTTTTATTCAGATAATTAAAAGTACCAATATTGATTACCTCCGTAGCCGAGAGGCGAGTATACCAGACTTGGTGTCGCTGAGTCGCTTGTCTCGAAGCGCTAGTAGGACCCAAAAAATAAGGAGACATGTTCTGCCCCATATGGGTCAATAATGTTATTATTGACGTTCATAAATGGCAGTTTTCTGCCCTAAATTGAATATATGATTTTTGACTTTGACTTTGAGGTTCTGGGTTCGATTCCCGGTCTGTCAATGTAGAAAAAATACATTTCTTTATTGTCTCGGGTCTGGGTGTTGTGGTACCGTCATTGTTTCTGATTTCTAAAAAAACACTTACTTAAAAGTGCTTTAGCACTTACTTCAGGATCAGAGCAATGTATGTGATGTGGTCCAATATTTATTTATTTATATTTATAATATCGTATGATGACATTATCAATTAAAACCAATGAAATTAAAATCATTTCTATTTTCTAGACATTCAAAGACAATCACTTCTTTTCTTTTATTACCAATTCATTTTTATCCTAGCGCTTTCTTTCTTTTTGCAAAACTCAAATAAATGTACAGAGATGCCTACTTTCGATTCACAGATTTAAAACTAAGATTTTGACCACTGAACTATCATCGGTTATCTATCACCAATTTTTATATATGTATTAGAAAAAAAAATTCATTGTTTGCCAACCCTAAAATTTTAGGGAAGAATGACGCAAAAAATCTTCATGAACTATCCCCAAAGGTAACCTCTTTCATTGTCATGACCCACGCGTACATCGACCGAAATTTGCATGGCGTTACTTGTAATAAATTGTTCTAACGACACGCACGTGACGACCTAGAGTCAGGGAGGCATGTTCCCTGCAGATAACGAAATATATTATGCTAAGCTCCCATCGAGTTATGAGAGCCTGGTACTCGGGCCTGGATTAAGGAGTTGCATGAATAGCTTACAAAGTATCTTTATTAGAAGAAATGAATAAGGTGTACTTTGAGATAGTAACTTTACTGGCTTCTGACTTATGTGACAACGGTCGTGATTCGTTTGTACCGCCCTTCTAACTGATGTACCTAACTCACTTTTTGCTCCTCAGTAAATAAAAAGCGACAAACGTTATATTTTGAATTATTAGAAATATTAAATTAAAGAACAGTAAAAACTTTTAGTTTGCATTATCTTTTCGTTAACTTGTCTGTGGATGCTATATTTGACAGCTGTTTTAAAACAGCTATAAGCTGAAAATTTACATTCACATAAAAGAATAAAATGAGTTTGTACAAGGGGTGCTACCTAATAAATAAATAAATAAATCGTTTATTTGCACAAAACACGGTATAAATGGTAACATTAAACAATAAAAAGAGCTCATTACAATTTACAAATGTATCTAATTAACTAATTAATCGAATTAGTCAAAACACAATAAGTCGTTAAAGAGTTGTTAACTGACGAATTCATGGTAAAAATTACAATTTCTTTAAGTTCAGGAAATCATGAAGGGAATTGAAGCTAAAACGATCAACTTATAACGAACCGTTGACAATTGACATACTACAGCTACCAGCCTAATGGATTTGATGCGTTCAATACAGAGTTAAGTGGTATAATAATAATATGTGGACAATGATGATTAGTTATTTCATTTGAAACCCAAACATAAACGAGTTTACGTTGGCACCTTGCAAATATTTTTTATAATGTAGGTACGATAGGCGAGTCCCCGCGCACTCTCGATTGTTTCATTACTTTGTGTATACGCATATGTACAAATTTTGATTTAATACAATATTATAGGCAACAAAAACGTTTTTTAAACGTAGTGAAAAAATCAGGCTAACTTTGGTCGGAAATTAGGTACTCAGCGATGGTATTTTACTTGTTTATTTGTCTTGTCTTCCTTTATAGTTTCTTCACACTTAATTAGGATAAATCGGTGTCAGACACCTCATTTTTGCCTAGCGGCATGTACGTCTCCTATGATGGAACACATGCTGGGAAGAGATTTAATGATCATTTATGTTGCAGCTTTCGCTGCCTCGACTGTCCGTCTAGATAGGTGGAAGCATATTTGTTACAAAAACTCAGGCACTCAGGCACACAGGCACAACACAGAATAGAAAACACAGAGAAAATGTGATTGTATAGCTATTTGCGTATACTTACATCGTTGGTGGAGACGAACCAGGCCATCTCTGTGCTGGAAGCGAGTTGCCCGTTCACCAGGCATTTGATCTCGCTCTTCGTCCATCTGTTGTAGATATACACCACTGCGATGGCGTACCACCTGCGTCGACAATGCACAGCAGTGATTTAAGGAAGTTCTAGTGGTACATTTCTTTTTCATAAGTTTTAAGTAACTACATAACTAGTCTTATTTGTATTCTATATGTGCATTTTCTAACTGTTGATATTATTGCCGCATGAGTGAGCGAAATTTTTTTCTTCATGTTCTACAAGCTCACAGTTCTGAACAGCAATGTATGTATATTGACTTTAATTATATTTACTTTAGTATACATATAGACACTTTTTTAAGCGTATAATACATCTCCAAAATATGCCTACCACCATTTTAAAACCAAGTATAAATTTATGTATGGTGAGATTTGTTTGTTTTGCTTCTAGATGTACACATCAGTACATTTAACCTTCAGTGAAACGAAGTTTATTTATAGTGGAATATGATTAATAGAAGAACTGACCTTCTAGGCTGGAATTCGTACTTGACGCAGTGCTGGAAGCCCTTCCCCCGAACCTTCATGGACGTCAGCACTAGGCAGTTTCCCACGAAGTGCGCCGTGTAGCCCACGCCTTTGCTCGTTTTGAAGCTGCAATAAAAATAAACGTTAGAATGCATGGAAGGAGGAACAATAGGGTTTAGAGGTATTATCTCTTCGAGAAAAACTAAGTTATCAGCCTGACTAAGGTAAGGGAATTCTGTACGAAGTTTAAGAGGTCACATAGACTACTCAGGAAAATTACTGAGACTAATTATTAACAAGAAAACACAAACTTGGCTAGCCAGGTGACAGAGAACCTTTAATGGCATTTAGTACTTTATTACGTCACTAACATCTACAACTTTAGTGTTACTTTTGGCAGGTGGATCAGATAGGTAAGATGCGAGTATTTAGCTCTACGAAAAACTTCGTTAATTTTATCTGTTGGTGCCTGGTGGTGTATCCTCGAGTTACAGGTCTGGTTTTGTTAATTTAAAATATAAAATACGCTACATTATTGTGGCGTAGTTCTTCTAATCTAAAACTAGAATAACAAATGCAAATCTGCGTTACATGTAATCAAAAATATGAAACTGCTAAAGTTGAAGAGTCTATCCATAAAATTTACATTTGCGCAATAAAACTGAAGCCCGTGATTTTAGTTTTGAATTACCAGGGCAACATAAACAAACACCAATTACACTTCAGCTCGGATACCACTGCAGCATGATGTAAAAAATATTATCGCAGATAGCATCGGACTAATCGAAATCGTGCGGGTTTCAAGCATGGAGCGATGTAGGTACTCTGACATCGCGGCCGACAACTACAGTTGAATCCGTTTATACTGACATCGAAGGGAAATGACAAACACGTCATTCTAAGCGGACGTCATACAAAGCATTTTCTAGGAAATAAACAATCACCTGTTTTTGTTACTATGTATTTTTTAATTAGGGAGAAACAAAATAGAGATAAATAAAAATTGTACGCAAAAGGTAATATGTACATACATATGTAATGTTTTAACATAGAAATCAATATTGCTTGTTTGCTTTTGCTTTGCCGACACACTGCCTGTTAGTCACAATCATGTCGGTCGGACACTATAACCGGACACCATTTTTAAAATGGGTCACAATAACCAACATGTCACTATAAGCGAAGTCATTATATCCGACTTTGTTATAAAGAATTTTATATGAGAACCAGACTTCGCTGTTTAATGACTTCACAATAAGCGGTTGGTCACTATAGGCGGAGTCATAATAAACGGATTCTACTGTATGTAGATATTAGATAAAAACTAAAAATTTGAGTTTTACCCCCGGATTTGATTTGGTCTTAAGGTTTTCCGAATGTTCATCATAATATCAACAATATCAATAAACAGTTATTTTACACATACACAAAACATAGGTACTTATTTTGATATATGATATACGAGAAAAGTAGAAACCTTTAGTGAAAACGACATGCATCAGCATGAAAATGTAAAATCATTGAAAAATACTCACACATAGACATACACGAAGGCAGAGTACACAAAGTTGATTCGTAAAAACAAATAAAGCGAGTTGCAAACTTGTTAATTGTACTGGGTCTTTGAAGATACAGTCAGATTCGGTTCCGGTAAAACCGTTGGTATTAATTACGAGGGGCGCATAACCGACCAGCAAATACACTTGAACTCGGCTTCCACTCCAATCAAATGAAAAGGTATCCATATCAATGTTGTACTCGTACCGCGTGTCGATGGACGGCCGTTATACGTAGTCGATTTTGGCTCTAACGTACTCACATGGATTCGGATACAAAGTGAATTGTTGTCAGTACATTAGTGAATTGAAACCGGCAAAACATTTCGTTGATTTGTGGATCGTTTTCATTTGTATTGTCGGAATTAATATATTCTGTTTTTGATCAACCAAGTCTGTCTATCATCATTATTTTATGAACATTTAGCAACTTATCTTTTGATGTTTGCATTCTTTGGTCTTTTGCCCTTCAATGTCTTTATCGCTAAATCGGTCATCTTGATCCTTCCGATGAGGTTACATATTTAGAAAAATCTAAGTTAGAATATCTGACTGTTGCAACTTCAGCTGGTTAGCTGGCCCGGTCTCCAGTAAGTATGTAACCATACCATACATATAGGGGTCCTCCTCTACCATACATCAAGGTATCTCCTCGCAATCCTTTGACAGGGATTCTACTAGTCAGGACCAATCGGGACGTGTGTTTACTTGCCATAGACAATATGTATATCCTACAAAACTAGACACAATCTTTTTAATCCCGACCCAGCAAGTCGAATCCGTTTTGTTAGCTTATATATGGGAAATGGATATAAAAACGTAACATTACCAGTAAAGGTAAGGCTTCTCCCGCTCAATGTTGACGGAGTTGATGGGGTCGAGCCGGAACCACGTAGTGAACGTAAACCCGCTCTCGTACGGCCACCGCGCAAGGGGCGGCAGCACTATCGCCTGAAACAAACAAAACAATTCGAAATGGCACTAAAAATATAGCGTCACTAATAATATGATATTGATAGTATAACTTAGCCGTAAGGTCGAATTTTTTGTGGCACGCATTTTTTTGAGACTGCTCTATGTTATTTATTTCAATCTTCATGGAAAACAAACTGAATTTCGCAACGTACGTTGGATGTTTATTATGAGTGCATTCCTTTACAAAATATTTTGTATTTTTCTGTACATAATCAAAAGAAACAATAGCATAGCAACTATCTTTAATAAATAGTTGTTATTCGTCTTTTTCATAATTTATTTTGCAATTCATTGCTTTGTTAATATTCTCGACACATAACAGATCAAGAGCTACGAATTCACATCTTTGTTGTTTTGAACTCGCCTGATCCGTCACAACAAGTCTCATTTACTCGCGCCCCGCGATCGCCTTCTATGAATACAAATTGGAGTCTTTTTGGATACATTTATTGTGTACAACAATACTTTTGCTTGAGAGTTTCATTGGACTTACTATCCCAAAGAAGGTGGAAATAGAATAAAAACAACACGTCACATTATCGAATGAGAGAAAACAATAACATTCATTTGGAAATCAAAACGTTTCTACTTTTTGACTAACCCTAACTCTCAATTCAATAAAACTTGATTAAAATTACTTCAAAGTATGGTCAAAACGAATAAATAAAAGATCAGTGGAAATCTTACCAAGACAAAAAACCAGTGGGGATCATCTTTTACTGGTTCATAAGGACCCATAACTTGTCCACAGCTCAAACGACTGATGGCGGCCTACCCGACCTTACTTTTATTTCGAAGCGAATTTATGCCAACCTGGTATTCAACTCTTGTTTATTGCCAGTCATTTTGTAAAATGCGACCACATTCGCTTTTCGGAATTCGCTTAATACGGCAAAAGTTAAGAAAACTTCGCAAACGGCAGAATCCTAACTTTGTCGTGACTTCGTAATTCGCGAGTTCAAAATCAAAAAAGTAGTTTGTGGAACTCTAGTTGAGTGAGCTTGAATTACTTATTGACTTGTTTTAGAAAAGTAGGAATGATTCAATTGGCTTCTTGTAACGAGACCTATGATAAAATTAGGTTAAACATCTCTCAAGTTTCTGGGTATCATTGAAGAGTATCATCTACGCAACGTATTATATAGATAGATAGATGCTATTGCACTCCATGCAAAACAAACAGTATAATATAGAAGCAAGTTGGTACATAGTTGGACTTCCCCGTATTATTATATATTCGGTATTTATATGCATTTAGATTTCGTTGTTCTTTACTTATGTATATTGGCGTACAATGTTTTTTTTTTAGTTTAATTTGTCAGTTACTTTATGCTTTGCCATAAACTTCAATATTACCTTAAGGTTTACTGGTAGAGAATTCTGTATAGCATTAAGTCCGCCAATTGTTAATTGTTTTAAATGTGATGTGATTACTACCTATATATGACTAATATTATTTGATAAAATCCTAACAATTTAGCCTGTAAAAATAATTAATTCAAATCATGCTCTTTTTTATAGGCTTGGTATAGGGGCTTTTCTATTGAAATTCTTGTTATTTCAATTTAAAAACAAAAGCCGCGATTCAAAGCCCGAAATAAATCACGTAATAACATCTTAACACCATGTTCCTTTGGAACAAATCTCAAGAATCCCAATCTTTTATCTCTTGCGTCTTAAACAAAAACGGTCCAGACGTTCCCGGCACAATACATCGCGAAATTAATTAAAAACGAGCCTCTTGAAGCGGCAAGAAGAAATGATTCAATTTCGGCCCGGCCGGGTTAAGGCAAGATGGGAAAATATTTTCCCAGACGTAGCAGCGCTGGGAAAATATTTTAGCAGTACAGGAAATCTTTCCGTGTTTTTAGTGCAGCCTTGCAATGCTGTCGAATCGGATTTAGTCTGGATGCAATTGCATTGGCCAGAGAGCCTTCTAATTTTCTGTTTGGGATAGCGAAATAACATACTAAAATGTAAAATGACTTCAGCCGGCTTATCAGATTATATGTAAATTTCTATCTTTGAATGCATTAAAACATGTTATGTAAATATACTGGTATTGCACCGACTCCAAAAGGATCGGATTAAGTACTGTGTCAATATTATTTTTAGCTTTATAGTTTTTGAAGTCGGTTTATTGTGATTTGTTCATATTTATGTTTTTGTTGCTAATATAATTTAAACATTACTTAAAGTAGCAATAAATATATGGAGCTCGTATATTTTATTAGAGAAACAGTAATAGAAGTGGCCTCATTACTCAGAGGAATTATCAGGCTTTCATGAACCGAAAATATTCATAAATCACTGCACACATGGGTAATGCTACCAGGCAGAAGCAGAAGCCGCTAAGAAGCGTCAGTCCGCCGTCAGATCTCCGGATAAGCGCGACAGAGAGAAATGGACCGGCCCCAGGCGAGACGGTGATAAATAAGGAAAAAACGGACATACAGATAGCCCAGTATGTCACACGGATTACGCCCGCCGGCCCGTATTTGAATACGAATTGCCAATAAGGAGGGAGCCCGCTTAAAGTGATCTTCCCAAACGTCCTGTTCGCCTGTTATCGATCGAGGTTTAGACACTTGACGACAGACAAAATGGGAGTTTTGTTTATTGAGTGCCGAGGTTAGTTTATTTAAACAAAATTCCAATCAAAGTTTCATCAGATTCTCAAGATTTAAATTACTTTAATTTCGACTGGAGGTCTCACTCAATGAATAAAGTTAGGCGCAATTTTATCTATTACAAAAGCTGAGCAATTAACAAATTCCTGTCTTCAAAACTTATTGTTTACTAAACAAAGAGGAATCGGCATTACAGTTATGTACTTTTACTTGCTTTCTAAAGAAATTACGTAGCTTAACACTAAAAATTTTACTGGTAGTCTAATGTCGCTGAGCATTGCAGCAACAACGTACGCAAGATAACATATGAACTTATGAGAGGGTTATTAGCGCAGTTGGCAAGAACCCCGGACCGTGCCAGAGCAGTGTCGGGTTAAATGCGCCAGTTAAATAACCCTGCCCCGGCTAACGGACACAAATTGCTATGATACTTAACGAAATTTTGTTCGAGTACAGCATAAGGTTAGGTGTGAGCCAAAATGAAGATATAATCATTTCATTAATTACATTGGTCGTTATGTGGTGGAATACGGGCAATCCGATAAAGTTAAGCATTGGTTATATCAACTGTCAATTTATAAAAAGAAAAGCAAAAGTTGCCAAATTTTTCACATAATGCAGCTAATGGACGTCCACTGCTGAGCATAACCCACTACATTCTCGAGTAGAAAAAATCCTACATCAAATGGGCCCTTGAAACTATCAGGATGGCAAAATGATTTTTACATCAAAAGACATATTAATTTTAATCAAAATGACCGCAGCTAACAACGTAATTAAACATGTAAAAGACAAAAGAGTAAATGATAGCCCCACGACGCAATTATTCGAACAACAGGCTCAGCCTTAATTAAATTCAAATTCAAATTCAAATTCAAAATTGTTTATTTGTGATTCACAGGTAAGAATACAGATGTCAAAAACATTTATGGTAGTGCTCTGTGATCTGCCATTTGGCGTACAAATGTATTAATCCTAATTAGTTTAGATTATTCACTTTACAATGCAAATTACATAGATCACAATTATTTAATATTAATTCAATAATTTATAGTCATGTCATTATTTAAAGGTAAGAATAATGAAATAAAATAAATGAGTAACTCGGTAATGTCAGGTGTGTGTGTCTGCTGATATGTCAAATATTTTTAGTGTCAAAAAATTCCTGAACCGAATAAAAAGCCCTTTCTGTCAGATATTCGAAAAGCATTTTCTTAAATGTCAAGATATTATTATCTGTCCTAATTTTCTTTGGTAAGCAGTTATATATTCTAGTAGACATGCCAAAGATACTATTGCTGTAGAGTTTTGTTTTGTTTATATTTTTTTGTTTAGTAGTTACAAAATCACATCGTCTAGCGCTTAAGACACGTGGAAACAAGTCAGGGTGTCGTCTTACATAGAGTGCGACTTCATAAATGTATAGTGAGGGTATGGTCAACAATTTCAGTTTTTTTAAAAATGGCCTGCAACTTCCTCTACTTTTTATGTTGCAAATGGCCCTAATGCATCTCTTTTGAGCTATTAATAGGCGTCCAATATTTACAGCGTTTCCCCAGAAAATAATCCCGTATCTCAACCTAGAACCAACATAGCCATGATATGCCTCAAGCACTGCGCCTCGGTTTACTATCTTGCTAAGCTGTCGTAATGCGTAAGAAAATTGCAGTAATTTAGCGTGTATAAATTCAATATGAGATTGCCATTTCATATCATTGTCAATATGTAGTCCTAAAAATTTCACAGATTTTGTATTCTCTATTTCTACTCCTTGAAATGTTACTTTTGTAGTTTCGTGTATTTGTCTCTGTTTAAATTTCATTAAGTTTGTCTTTGGTATGTTTAATTGTAAGTTATTTTGTGTCAACCAGTTTGCTACAGACTCCAGGCTCGATATTATTTCATTTTCGCTGTTACATACAATAGTACAATCGTCTGCATAAAGTATCATTTTGTTAGTTATTGACTTTGGTAGATCATTTATGTAAATAATAAATAAAAGCGGTCCAAGAACAGAACCCTGCGGGACTCCTTGGGTGACCGATCTTTCAGAGGATAGGTAAGTCTTTTCAGTTTTTGTCTTAACCTGTATCTTACTGGTAAACGTTATTTGTGTCCGGTCAGTAAGATAGGAAGCTAATAATCTTAGTGCCACGCCTCTTACACCATACGATTCTAACTTATTCAAGAGTAAGCTGTGTTTTACATAGTCAAATGCTTTGGTCATGTCAAGATAGATAGCAAACGCAGGTTGTTTTTTATCCATTTTAGAGTAAATTATGTCTAAGAATTCATATATCGCCGAAACTATACCTGTATTTCTACGAAAACCTTTTTGTGCATTAGTTAATATGTTCTCTTTTTCGAAAAAATCGTAAAGTCTTTTATGAATTACTTTCTCAAAAATCTTTGAAAACACTGGTATTAAAGCCACTGGTCGGTAGTTTTTCATATCATATTTGCTATCTTTTTTGTGAATAGGTTTCACGAGTGTAGTTTTTAGTTTTGATGGGAAAAGACCTTCTTCTAGGCAAATATTTATGATGTGACTCAGGACTGGAGCAATATAGTAGGATACTTCTTTTATGACTTTTGTAGAGATATCGTCTATACCGGTGCTATTAGTATTTTTTAGATTTCCAATAATAGTAAATACTTCTTCTTGGTCAGTAGGTTTTAAAAAGATTGAGTTGTAGGAATTTTGATTTTGGTTACAAATTTGCCTTTGCTCGTTATTGCCCACACTAGATGTCACAGGAAGGTCAAGGTAGTAGTCGTTAAATGCTTGCGCTATTAGTTTAGGGTCTCTTATATTCCCATTATCAATAACAATTTGACTTACGCTCTCTTTTGGCAGATTGTGCTTGTTTTGTTTTATAATACTCCATGTAGCTTTACCCTTGTTTACAGAGTTATGTATATAGTGATCATTTTGCGCTTTTTGAGTTAGTTTAATAATTTTGTTAAAAGTCACTGCATATTTTTTAAAATCTAACTTATCATTAGCGTTTTTTGACAGTCTATATTGCCATAAGAGAGTCCGTTTACGTTTACTACATATCTTAATACCCTTTGAAATCCACTTTGGGTTTCGTTTCGTCCAATTTTAAATCATAGCTAATGGAACGCCTGGCGCTGTTTTATATTTACAATTTTGTTTCTTTCAATTAATGTTTTTACTTCCTTTGAAAGATTATCTACCTATAAAGTAAAATTGTTGAAACTTGAAACACGTTTATTAAGATATTTTTCTTATAATATCTTCTCTGGCACTAGTATACCTGGCACTAAAATACCATGGTAGACACAGGTACTCAAATGGTTTGATGTATGTTTAAGTCGTTCTGTAACAAATTAAATTCTACAATAAACTTTATTGTGACTGTGTGTTGGTTGTTTTAATGCATCATTCCGAACAGAAACTAAAAGCAAATCCTTTAATTTATCAACATTATGCACCGAAGGAATTATTTGCACAAATGAAGGCAAAAATTTCCAACACATTTTATCGAAGGAAATATTCAAAATTCCTCAAAGGTACCAGGCGATCATAAATATTGAACGGCAGCGTTTGTACACCGACGCCACTAAATAATAAATAGCCCGTGCAAAGTCTAATATTACAGGGAATTTGAAACATGGCCGCTGCATCATTACATTAAGGTGGGTCCACGAAAATGTGATTAACGTAAACGCGTTTTATTTACTTTAAATTCTGACAAAAAAATATTATAGTTATTTGTTTTATCCCACCAGGTAAACGATTGATTTAACTTTATTGCAGGGCATGAATGTCAAAGATTAGTTAAAATTGGAACTAATAGGGGTTTTTGTTTGAGATATATCACGTCATTGGGGGATACCTATGTTCAGCAGTGGACGTAGTATGGCTAAAATTATGATGATAACGACATAACGCTAAAATAAAAAACATTCCAAAGATATTTGCAAACATAACCGATTCTCATTATAATTTCAAAACCTTCTTCTAAATCGCTTTTGTTGGGACGGCCGTAAAGAATACACTTCCCCACCGTCCAACAGGAGACGTGTCGTAAGAGGCGACTAATTCCCGTAGCACGAGACGGGCAGCAGCGTCTTCGTGCGAAATCTTATAAAAAAACTGCGCTCGCCAACCCACCTGCCAAGCGTGGCGATTATTGGCAATTCCCCCCGATGATAAGTCATTGGGGGAGGCCTTTGTTCAGCAGTGGACGTTCTATGGCTGACATGATGATGATGATGAAACATCATTTTTACAGTTTTAACTAGTATATACAAAACTTAGCACAAACAGGAAAACATCTGTGAATAAAGAAAATAAGCATCCAAGAACACTAAAGGTTAACTAAAAAAAAACTAAGTAAAGTTTTTAGTGTAGATATATAAATATAAAACAAAGTCGGGTTAGTTCCACCTTATAAGTCGAGAACAGCTGGATCGATTTTTATGATCTTAATATTGTTGAATTTGTCTCCACCCCGAATAGCAGAATAACTATAAAAAACTGAAAAATTCACGAAAAAAAAAATTATGAAAGGGGCGGTACGAAGTTCGCCGGGACAGCTAGTTATAGATAAATAGTGTTGCTAAATCATCAAAATATCTTTTTTTTCTGCTTAAACGACATTCCTAATTTAAAAACCCCGCGTAAACAAGCTACCTAGTTAAAAATAAACTGCCTGTTAATATTGCGTCATTAGTCTTCGTTCATTTGAAATATCGCGGCCGCGGCAGGTGGCCGAACTGTTCAGATTTCCAATGTTCGCCAATTCCCACAAATTCCAATGAACGCAAATTTTCCAACAGACGCCAAGTTTTCTGACGCCCCCAAGTCGCTGCGCGTTCCTGCGTAGGGTTGACACATCGCACACCTAGATCGAAAGGGAGCTAACTAAAAAAATCAAGCCAAAAGAATTATACACACTATCGAATTCCTTATTCAATAAGGAATTCGGTTGATTGCATAACTCAAAAATTTTGATTTTTTGATTTAGCTCCCTTTAGATTTGTTTTTTTGAGTTAGCTCCCTTTAGAACTAGGTGTGCGATATCATGTTATGTTGTTAATTACTTGGACTTATTATGTAAGTGAGTTTCCAAAGCTCCAAAAGCTAAATTATACATTCTGTACTTGACTTAAAACCACTTTTTTTTTTGAAGAAGTTAGAAAATCGTACATCAAAAAGTCACAAATAGAAAAAAAAGGCTGTTTTGGATAAAGATTTGCATATAGTCCATTTTGCGTAACTCTTTAGTTATTCCCAGTTAGTCCCACGAATGCTTCAGATGAACTTTCAAATGAAAGGAAGGGTTAAATAACTTAAAATAAGTTAAATGAAAGTGCCAACCCTACGACCGCAGTTCTTGTCCCCGTTCATAACACGGCAAAGTTTCTAAGATTGAATTCACAACAGAAGATGGAATTTAAATTCCAGAGACACCGCTCGGATCGGCTGGCGTAGACAACAGTCGAGGAGGTAGTAGCACATCTACCTATCTGTACTAAGCTTCTGTAGGTCGTATAATTAAATTATTATTATTAATTATTTTATTCAACTGGACAAAGAAAAAACTTAGGCCTGGCAAGGCAATTTAAACGAAATTATGGATATCTAGTTTTTTTTTCTAGATTGATTTTAATGTACCTACCGGGCGAAAGTTTTTGCGACCGTTATTCTGCCTGTCATTTATATTCCACTAGCTGTGGCCCGCGACTATGTTCGCGTGGTCTTTAATTTGTTTATATAGGATTTTCTGTGCAACTTTCTTAATTTTTTCTTTTAAAAGGACCTTCTTCTGACTATAATTAACACAACAAAAAAGAATTAACGAAATTGGTCCACCCGTTCACGCGTGATGCGATGACCAAGGGAAATAGAGATAATTTTTTAAAACAAAATGAAGCAAACTAAAGCAGATTCTATTATATTTAATTAAGACTAAGAAATAGAAATAACACTAATAAAAATAGGTATTTATTTCAGGTATCGTCAACTTTTATTGTAAATACATCCTGTATTCAGAGCAATACACAGCTGTAACAGGCGACCAGATCCATTGTTGTTTTTTGTGGCGACCGTAAAGTTTGTTTTATAGACCATAAAGATCTCTATCACCGGGCCTTCGCCCAATATGGACGTTACACTAGAAAAACCTTGTATCACTCACAAAAAGTATTTTACTTAGATTAGTCACTTAAACAAACATTTTCTCTATTCTTAACTAACATGAGTTCTGATAATATCATTTGAGACCTTTATAAGATCCAGTCACGTCCAATATTTTTATAACTTGCAAAATATACTGTTTTTAATACACGCAATTTGTTCAGCGTAGTCAAAAGAAATAATTAATAGCTGTTGTTCTTGCAATATTGACTTTAATTCAGTAAAAGAATATGTCGCAATTAAGGTAAAGCGTCATCTGAGCGAATTAACTATTGCATTATTTTAAACTTGAGAAACAACGGGGGCGTAGCTCAGATGGTAGAGCGCTCGCTTAGCATGCGAGAGGTACCGGGATCGATACCCGGCGCCTCCATAGAAGATTTTGTTCATAATATTTTTATTTTTCCTGGAACAGTTGTAGGGTTAATCAATTCAAAAAATAATTTAGTGAAAATTCAAAGGGATATTTTGTAATTTCCTATTGTTACCAGGCGACTATAAAATACTAAGAGAAATCTGGAATTACGCAAAAGGCAGGAGCATCCCGTTTAAATAAAGGGTTAAACGTGTTCTCACGCGTACTAGCATAACATAAATGTCGAAGGGGATTTAAGGATATACTGGATCCAAGCAGTAACAAAAAAGATGCCTAACAGCAAATATATTTTTTATAAAGGTGTTTGTGTGACTAACATTGTAAAAGCGAGCAGCGACGCCGCTATAAACAGTGATTAAAACTACTATTATATTATATACTATTAATTATTAGTCTGGTCAACAGACCTAAATTCAAATAGGTAATTAAGTTAAACATTATACTAGTACGACTAATTATTGGTTAACAAAATTTTAGCACCAGAATGATTTTTTCTTTCATTCATGCATTTTAGTCAGTTTCTCCGAAAGAGTTGTATCATTGTCCTCATCGGTACCAGGAAATAATAAAATAGTTCAAATGTTTTTGGAAGTAACTAACAATATTCGAAGAACAGGAATCCAAAGGGTTGAAACCTATTCTCACGAGTACCAGGGCAACATAGAATGAAGGACAAGGAGAGCGACGTCCTTACGCGAAAAACAACAATTTTACCATTACTTAGCAGCAACTTAAGATACTTATATTAAAAAAATATATAATATGTAGACATCTGTTCATAAACAAGCATTAGTTCACAAAAAATATTTATATTAATTTGCTAAGTACGATGTAATATGATAGAAGGCGTCCAGTGACGGCGCTCTTAGAGAAAATCTTTTCTATAAAATGGGCATAACATTTTTATTGGGAATGTTTTAATATGAGAGATTTCTGTTAGAAGTGAAGTTATATGCAATTGTAAGAATGTCTAGCGAAAGGCGAACAGACTTTAATAACGTAGGCTGTCCTCGCCTCAGGCGGTGCGACTTGAAATTTAATAAATACACTTTCTGGTACAAAGGCGCAGTGTGATTCAGAAACTGTTTCACCGGGGGCGTAGCTCAGATGGTAGAGCGCTCGCTTAGCATGCGAGAGGTACCGGGATCGATACCCGGCGCCTCCAATTATTTATTGCTATTAATTTTGTATTTTTACTAAATTTGCAAGCTTTTAAACCCGAAAATCAAGTACTTTTTCATTCGTACATCATTTTTACGTACTCAAAAGACTATACAACTATACGATTATAAAAAAAACTTAATTTCTACCTTTTTTTCGATTTTGTCCCATCAGACTAACTAAAGGCTTGACGAGTACTTCTTACTCGTAATCGTGATATCGAACAACATGACGACTTTTAACATAACTTCCAAACCACGGACATGTCAGAATATATCACTAAGCATGTTCAAAATGGTCACCCATCCACTTCAGACCGCACCGAGGGTTGCTTAACTTAGGTGATCACAAGAGAGGCGCTACCGCTGCTGAGCATGTACTACCTTTAAAAATACAATAAAAGTCAATCAGTACTCACGGAACCCTTCCTCCCCGGGAAGCTGAAGAAGACGTCGGGCCCGTTCCGGTGCGGCATCTGGCGCAGCACGTTCAGAAGCTTGGCCGAGTGCCGCGGCTGCAACCAAATAACGAGTTAGAAGTTTCATTTTAAAGTTGAATCTTTAGTTGACGAATATTGTAAATAATCTTGGCATGTCTTCTTACAAATATATCAGTGTAAAAAAATAACGCACTGTTAGGTTATAAAATGTAATATCAAAATTGTTTAAATTTTCGCCAAGCAAAGAAAAGCTAAGTATACATGTTATGATCTAAGACCATAATTACCATGTATTTTTTTAATTCATACTTTGGATTTTCCTATTTTATTGATTGATTGTATGATATAAAATATATTTATTTTGCATGCCACATAATCTGGCTACACATAAAATCCCCGTACCATTTTAGGTATATCATGTTTTAAGTAGTTTTCTCATTTCTTAAGTAGACAAATAATAATTAATATATTTTTTTAAATTAATTTATTTATTAAAACATTTACAATGTCATGACAGTAAATTCCAAAACAACATTGCGAGAAATTTTTTAGTATGTAGATGTAGTAATCAAACACGTTAGTTTTACTAGTACCCATCAAAAACTTTCTCTGTTCACCTTCTAGCTGGAGCCCGTTGGATTTACAATACAGTAACTTTTTACCAACCAGCTGATTTGATGAATTATTATACGAGCTGATTATCAATGAATTATCATTTGGAGTGGCAGACAATAACCATAAAAAAAACTTGTGAGATTTTTGCTTAGCAGTGAGATAACATAGGCAAAAAAAACACCATTCGGAGAACTATAAAATTTGTAAAAATTTTAACTAAAGAAAATAACCTATATTATTCTACAGGTATTAACCATGAATGATGACGTCATCGTTTTTCATTAGAAGTATGTAATGTAGTTACTAAGGTTAGAGGAGTATGTAAACACTTTTCTGATTTCAATGTAAATCAATTTTAGAACAAGAACCCGAACAATCCATAAAAACTTTTTGGCCTTAACATAGTTTTTTTTAATACTGAATTTTCCGATCATCTACGCAACCGGAGCCTGCGAGGCATCCGCGAGCAATGCAGCAACAATGCAACAAAAATAAGTCAACATTATTTTGGAATTTAAAATAAGAATTAAAAATGAAAAATCTGCCAACCACTGACATAAAGATTAACAGTTCCACAAGAATAAAGTATTGTTAATTTAAAAGCTTTTAAAGCATTCATTCGCATGCTAGAATTTAAATATTTTTTCCTACTAATCCCCCTCCACGCTCGCATCGCAAACCGTCTAAAATTATCCCCCAACTCGGGAATTAAGCTAAAAAGCATTTCCTGAATTCCGTCTGCCGCCCCCGCTTTAATCGTCAGTTTGCCAGATCCGCATGAATGCGAGGAGGTGCCACCAAAGTAGCGACAACGCGGCCGAATGTACGAGTCGCGGCTACCCGTACAATTAAGTCGGCCATAAACGCTTTTCGAATTTGTAGCGTGCGGCGGGCGGTAATCAGCCAGCTAACGGCTCGGCTACTTCGTGTTTATGTTTGCCTGGGAATTGGGAGCGGTTGTTCTCTTTTTTAGTCTTTTTTATATCCCATTGGAGTTACGGTACTTTTTGCGAAGCACAAAGGAAATAGAGACTTTTATTTATTTACGCTATTCGGCTCATTGATCAATTGAGGGTAGGTATTTTTGGAACAAAAGATCGTTATATTTTACGTCCATTAGCGACTCTTATTTCAGTGGAAATATAAAGTTCAATATTATCCTGTTGTATTTAATTACGCCCAGAGCTTTCAATAAACATAATAAAGTTGGAAAAAAATAGCAAGGGACACAACCTTTTAATGAACATTTGTAAACACGAGGTAATATGTTATTCTGAAATTAATAAAAACAGAACGTTTTAACTAAAATTTCTTCCTGCAGATAGGATAACCCTTCTATCGTTAAAAGTTCTATCGTCTGTCTCGTATTGAGCTGTCACAAATCAGCCAAAAATTAATATAGGTTACCCCTCCTAACTTCTGATAAATTTCGTTGCAGTCCTAAGTCGTTTAGGTTTAGGCTCTTAGCTGTGCCTGCCACTCCGGTCACACAGATCTCATGGTGTGATAGGAACGAGTAATAGTAAGACGTAATGTCTTGTATGCTCACCCATTTCCCGTTGACGGCCTTCATCGCGCTGAAGAGTTGCTTCAGTTCCTTCACCGTGACGCTGTAGCTGGCCAGCACGCCTAGCATCTCGATTAGTAGGTCTGCAACAATTAGAATATAAAGCATAAACAATATCGTATTCCACATAGAAATAGGTACATCGTCAGTTCTGAAAAATAAGTATGCCTAGTCATTATCTAGTCTCCTACAGTGCAAGTTATGCTTTGTTTGGGCTCCTTGAGCTGTGAATTACTGGTGTGATTGTTAGAAAATTATGTTTTTATTACGACGTTGAAGTACGTTTATTTCTTTCGCGACGTTATTTTTAATGTACGACGTTATACAAGATTTTTACAAAATTAAATGTAAGTAATGGTAATAAATGTATTTATGTAAGCTGCACTGTGCTGGGTGGACGTGGGTCAAAAATGTAAACTCTTTAATTGACTAGCCATAAATGGCCTGATAGGGTGAAATGACAAACAATTGGCATCTTTTTTTGTGCTCTGAACTGAACAAAGCGCTAGTTTGTTCAGTTTCTAGTCACGCTTCGCTTGACCCTAGATCAAGACTGGTTTTGGGGGGATGCAATGAGCATCAGACTTCCGTAAACTTAGATTACGGCTACTTTAGAGTTAAAAAAAAAGAAAAAACATTTATTATACATTGTCAATGTAAAAAAATTACTTTTCTGTATGTCTCGGGGTGGGTGTTGTGGTACCGTCGTTGTTTCTGATTTCTGTAACACAAGTGCTTAAGATACTTATCATAGGATCAGAGTAATGTTTGTGATGATGTCTAATATTTATTGATTTATTTATATATAAGGTGCTGTAAAAATATCTGCAATGGCTGAAATGGGTTAAAGTATTGCTTATATAGATTACGATAGTAAAGAAATTTTATGTCCAGAACATCATTAATTTTTTTATTTAAAAAATTATATTAAATAAACATTAGGCTTTATTCTGTCTCAAACCGTCCACATCTGTCCAAAAATGCTAACGTTTCACATTATACCGCCCGGCGGCCAAGTCAAGGGCGGATGACGAAGTGTGTTATGCAAATTGAAGCATGTAACCATTTATTTACTGTCTTTTCGCAAATAATTAATTATCGATCCGGGGCACGTAATTCCTTCACTATCGTAATCTATATAAGCAATACTTTTACCCATTTCAGCCGTTGCTGATATTTATGAAGCACTTTATATATGTTAGCTGCATAATTCCTCATGATGTTTCCCTCCCAAAACCGAACACTGTTACCGAAAAATCAAGAGGCACATACTGCGATTCGAATTCAGGAACCAATAGATATGAGGTAAGAACCCGAACATTGAATCACCAATCTTAGTATAATATTTAAAATGCATATGTTTGGATGGATGTATGTTTCTTACTTAATCACGCCAGAACAGCTAAACAGATTTGAATGAAATTCGACAGAAAGATAGATTATGGTCTAGAATAGAACATAGGCTACTTTTTATCACGTACAAATGTAGGGATTACCGTGGGATATTTTTGTTTTATCTTTACAGAGCAATAGATCGACATGATTTTTTTGCATAGGTAGTGGTAGTTTATGGGTCACAGATTAACATAAGCAATTTTTCTAAATCGAAAAAATGCACAGTTCCTATAGAATAGTATTACTATTGTGTGCAAAAACATTGGCTGCTATTTTTAATTAACTTCCTAAGGGAGTAAAATAGAGTGACAAGCCGTATACCACGCGGGCGAAGTCGCGGGCACTGTTAGTGTTCACATAATTAAAAAACTAAACAGGTAGGTACCCAAATACACAGTATAATATGACGTGAAACCGTAACCTCTCCTCTCGGTTCAAGTTTCAATCCCCCTCCGGCGTATCTCGCTCCTCACGCACCGCCTCGAGCGCTCCTGCTAATTAGCCGTTCCCAAATTATTAATTCTCGAAACGATCCAACTGCGACTGATACGGGATAATGGATTTCACTTAATTCGTATGTAACTGGATTTTAATCTTGTAGGAGCTGTCGTATTGTGTATCAGATCACAGAGGAATGTATAAGTTGATTTAATTTTAAATTGTGATAACAGTAGCGATGTTTCTTTCTCTCCTGAATGACTGAAAAAAGACTAACAGTAAAAAAAGTGGCTGTGACATACGGACGGACAGACAAACAGACAGACAGACAAACATGACGAATCCATAAGGGTTCCGTTTTTTGCCATTTGGCTACGGAACCCTAAAAACAGTCAAACAATTATGAATTTCTTTGATTTTGTCATAACGTTGATGTATTACTGTCTAAATAATCGAGTTATGGGTAGAGATGCTAGATTTTGAAAAAAAAAAAAAGATAAAAAGATAAAAAGAGATGCTAGGTTTAACAACTGTTCAACAACTTTATGCCCTTTCTTTTTTCGTTTACTAGAGAAAAAAAAACGTGCTGTATTTAAGGTTTAACTACGCACAAACCTTTATCATGCATCGGTCTATCATTTAGTGAAAACCGTATCAAAATCCCTATCCCTAGATAAGCCTGCAATGCGCTAAAGTGGTGTACTGGTTTGTCTGCCCGTGACAGGACGGAAGACAGACGAACGCAGCCAAAGACAATGTAAGACTTTAATGTAATTAAGTTACTGAAAACGTTTTTGTTCTTGACCGACTAAGGGCCGCTTTTTTAAACACCAGATAGGGAACTTTTATCTGACGAAAAATTGACATTTTGACACATTTTCTATACGAAAACTGTGAACATGTCAAACTTATTCTTCAATTATAAGTTATCTGGCTTTTGAAAAATCGGTCCCAATTAAATAATAACCTTAGCAACTTAGCATGATTATATTTATAGTTAGACAGTTGACCTAAATAAATGAAAAATCATGCATATGTTTTAGATAACACAAAACAATAACTAAGCCATTTGTTTTTATGATAAGCTTTTAATTAACCTCAATCTTCACGATAGATAATTATCAAGGCTATAAATCAATTATGAAAAAAACCTCTTACTTTTTTCTGAGTTCCCGGTACAATCGTGAAGGTGGAGCCCGGAAAACACGAAAACGACAGCGAAAAATGATGCCTCCAAACTTTTCCAGAAGTTTTTGAAACGCTGAGTGGAACATAACGATGACTAAGCGCAGTTTGAATAGTTCTCTCTCTCCAAAGTTGAAGTTGAACTGGGAGATTTGGGTATTTTTAGTCCCGTGATAAACAGGGAGGAATCTTCAGCAAATCTTGCAATACTCTTAGTAAGAAAATAAAATAATCCGAAGAAGGGATTGAAGTTTCTGCTTTACTTTATACACAAGCATCAAATATAATCTTAATAGTTAACTACATCTTCAACATCCTACTAAAATTGACTACGATAAGCAAAACGAAACAGTCAAAATAAACGGACCTCTGTTTCAGTTTATCTCAAAATTAGGAATCTAAGGTTACACTTACTGGTACCTCGTTATGTCTGAGTGAACTATTATTACCCAAGTATGAATGTCACCCGGCCCATCTTAATTTCTCATCAAACAAACCAGGAGGTCATAACCACATAGGCGGTTTAACCTTGCGTAGTTTGCCATTGTTGCTTGCGGAAACGCCCCTGTGGGACGGTGTGGGACAGTTTAAGGCGGGCTATCCACGAAAATATAGGCGTTTAAGTTAAACAAAAGATGAATACAAAAAAGTCCCTCGTCTATTACACGATTGCTTTAACTTTACTGCAGAAAATTAAATTAAAAGACTGATCTTAGTTTAACCTAAACATTAAGTTTTATTTTGGTTAAACAACATGGTTTTTAATAGACAAGACACCGTACTTCTTCATGCATCATCACTACATTAGGACCATTGACTACAAAGATATAGTAAGTCGACTATCCTCGCTTGCATTTCTAGGAAAAACGAATAGTCGAAACAGTTGGCAGCTTGATACGTCTATTATTTATAGCCATTTTGCACGCGCTGCTAGGTAGACCAGGCTATATGCAGGATATGAATACTAAATGACATTTATTCATTTTAACTTTATTGCACAAAATAAAATCGTACAAAAGGTGGACTTAATGCCATGTGGCATTCTCTACCACTCGACCATTAGGCTAAACAGAGATATTAACTCTCACGATCAAGTTATCTCCATTTTGACCAACTAAACAATGTTGTCTTCAGTTTGACTAACTCGATTATCTCAGAGACACTATAAATAGTTACCGACTTATGACACTCCTAAATAATTTAATTTAACTTAGCTTCGCCCCATACAGGGTGGTTCTACCAAATATTATTGTGGTTATATGCAAACATCCGTGCCCGTCATACCCGGCTGGTGCTTAAGGTATTAAATATTAATTTCATAAATTATCAAATCGATAAGCACAGTGCCCAGTGACGATCAAATTTCATTGACGTGATACTCTTCAAGCCATCTTCGCAAAAAAAATTCAAGGATGTTCTTAATTTGTAAAACGTTCAAACGTATTGTCGTCATCATAATCTATTGCCGAATGTCAAATCTTCAGAACGCACCTATTTGGCTAATTCGTTTTTTTGTTGTGTTCGAGGTTGTTACAAAAAGGTTTGTTTGGAAAGAAAAACAGGAAAAGTTTTCTAAAAATTTTTTTAATTTGGGAAAAACTGAACGTCCTTTTTTATGAGATTATTGCTACTGCCCGTAGTAAATCTCTTAAAAAAAGGACTCTCGAAGTCATTTTACATTGTCAAACTTGGACAAAAAAAAGCTAGTAATAAATAAGTCGTATTTATATTGAAAACAAAAATAATGTTTTTATGTTTGTAATAGACAAAATAATAGTAACAGTAAAGGAGATGCGAGTAAGTTAAAAAGCTTTCAAGGGACATATGACCAGTATGTAATATTAATTTTAACTTGGTACCCATGCCAGAGAAAAAGGGTCTTGACAGATAGTAAACAAAGTAATACATACTGTAAGAGAAATTTTTTCCATTTGATAGAATAATACGATATTACAATAACATGTCACGACGGGATATGGCTGATTACGGCTGCCTATGTTATTAAACGTTTAATAATACATGAAATAACAAGAATATTAAGCAAAAGTAATCTTGCTCCCGTTGTTTTATGTTTGTTTGGTCCTTTAAACAATAAGAACAGTAATTTCAGTAGGTACCAAGGGCTGTTACCCAAAACACTGCCTTTTACACAAATTGCGTATCACCGAAAACATTATATGATTACACTCTCACTAACAAAAAAGGACAAAAAGCACTCTCAGTAAAAAATAATTATACTGTATACATTATTTTATTTGTGCCGTAAACAAAGCGTGTGATGTGACGACTGTTTAGGGCAAACGATGTAATTGTTTCGGCCCAAAATACCAGGGCGTCATAAGTAATGGAGTGCTCTCATTTTGCACTGCATTAGCGCGGTGAAGAAAAGTCAAATAGCGTCAAGCATTATTGGTGTATCCCATAACTTTATAGCTAATAAAAAGAGAATGAAGGAATTACAAATATTTCCTACGTTCAAAACTCAGCTCATACCTACACGCATTAATAGGCACTTGATGAAAAGTACCTTAATTATTTAACATTCCTATAAAAATTACTTTCTGAACACTGCTGAATGCGAAACATCGAGGTAAGGAAACTATGATACGTTCACGATATAAACTTTTCCACAAATCATTGGGTCTACTACTCGTAGTACAGAACCGGCTGAAACTGGAAAGTCCATCTGTCAGCCGGAGCCGGGGCCGGCGTTGTGCCGTAATCCCGCGTCGCGGTTAATCCCGTGAGCCGGGATCCCGGGGCGGCCCGGGATTGGAGCGGAACGGGACATTAAGATTCTGTGCACTGTCTAGAAGTTTATTAGTTGCTAGATTTGAGAGACTTTAAGGCTAAATTAATGTTGTGTACTGCAGTCGTGTAATACATAGTAGTATAGTGTAATTAAAAGCGATACTAGTTTTTAACCGACTTCGAAAAAAAGGAAGAGGTTCTCAATTCGGTTGTATGTTTTTTTTTAAAATAAAATGCAGTGAGTCAATGTAAATTGTACCCGAGCATTTTTATGTTATGTTTAGTAGAAGGGTTATTAGTAGGTATGATTATCCTTTATCTAGTCAACAAAGGTTGTTTACCATAATGTATTGAATACTAGCTGTCCCGGCGAACTTCGTACCGCCCTATTACTATTTTTTTATACTAGTTTTTAACCGACTTCGAAAAAAAGGAAGAGGTTCTCAATTCGGTTGTATGTTTTTTTTTTAAATAAAATGCAGTGAGTCAATGTAAATTGTACCCGAGCATTTTTATGTTATGTTTAGTAGAAGGGTTATTAGTAGGTATGATTATCCTTTATCTAGTCAACAAAGGTTGTTTACCATAATGTATTGAATACTAGCTGTCCCGGCGAACTTCGTACCGCCCTATTACTATTTTTTTGGGAATTTTTCCGTTTTTTAAATAGTTATTCTGCTATTAGGGACAGAGACATATGCAACAAATTACATAAAATCGCTCCACCCGTTCTCGAGCTATAAGGTGTACCTAACCCGACTTTATTTTACAGATACACATGTGGTTACACGGTTTTTCTTTATTTACGAAACACCCTGAATATACATATATCAAAATGAATATGCTCAACTAAAGAATAGAATAAACTATATATAAATATAGAATAAACTAAAGAAAACAACATGAAAAAATATATTGTTTTTTCTATATTTATAGGAAAATATATGAAATCATAGTTAGAATGAAATTATAGTAGTAATAACCGTAATACAGTAATTAGAAATTGCGGTATACCTATCTCTTTCGACGTGACGTAACGGACGTGTATCGTGACGTAAATGTAAGTCAGGTATTACCAATATTTTTTGAAAATTCTTAGTTTTATTAATTATAATTAAGTACTATTTATTTTAAGACCAGATAAAAAAACGTGCATATTTCCCATTATATTTTTTATAATTTTTTTTTTGTCGATAACTTTAGTCTAGTTTCACCCCCATTCAGGATTGCACTTTATCCAGACACACTGTTTTCAAGTAATATTTAATTTTGTCAATAAATGAGAATTTCTTAACTTTTCTGAAGTACATCCACGAAAGTAATTAATTTAATTTGTTCCGAACCCACCCAATTTAATTATACATGCAATTTAATTTTAAAAGTTTCCTAACTTTCTCAAATTGACTCTTATTTACAATTAGTGTAATAAAACAGGTTCAAATCATTTACACAAAAGGGTTAGTAACCGAGGCTCTTTAGTTTCAAAGTTCTTTGATACATGACCATTTAATATAATGTTATGTAAGGGCTGATATATGAGGCTAGATATTAGTTACCAGACTATATACTTATATACTTAGTGGTGACTGAGTTTGTTCCGGCGTTTCTTCTCAGCACTTGCCAGATTGTCTGTGTCTTGTCTCGAAGCGCTAGTAGGGCCCAAAAAATAAGGAGACTGTTCTGCCCCATATGGGCCTATAATGTTATTATTAATGTTCATAAGTGGCAATTTTTTGTCCTAAATTGAATAACTTTTGACTTTTGATATTTCTATACCTTCTATATTGAAATAACTAAAATTGGGAGGAACTGGCCCCCGGGGGACAAACGCCCTAGTCAAGGTTGCTTGAAGGCGCTTAATGGTAACGGCCCCGAGCGGCATGCTGTGGCGTTCTTTCTGTAAGTTCATCATTCTATCGGGCCTATGTCCAGCAGTGGACTTCCAAATGATGATGATGGTGCAGAATCGCTTTTGACTAAAATTGATCAAGTAAAGAGAACTCGACTTTACTGCGTTATGTTGTACGGACATACAGCAAACGGATAACGAATACCGCCCCGTGTGTATCAGCCCTAGTACAGATCTACTCAAACGCATTCAAATGTTTAGACGCTTCATCAACCCACACGGGTACAAGTCATATATTTACTCAGCTTTGTAACAATCACAATACGCGAATATTGACATATTTGCTTTCATGTACGGTTGTTTATTTTAACTCGACCGCGGACAAAGCAGGCTTAATGAACTTATCAATTTGTTGACAGAACCGTCCCCCAGGTCTACCCCTCCCCTTGATATGTGAAACAGCAATTATTAATGGTTGCAAATTGAATATATCAATAAGGATGAGTATTAATCATTTTAATAAACTTTGTCACTCACTAATCAGTTTGATAGTAAAATTGTGATTATTAAAGTATATACATAATTAAGCCTAAATAAATAATTACACATACGGAAAACATAACAAAGAAGAGATCTTTTACAAAAAAAGATATCATCTACTCGGTTCCACCCAGAAATGGGCCTATTAACATATCACGCTCAAATTCAGCACGTAACAATACCTAAAAAAGCGAAAGAGGCTTCGAAATATCCGGCAATTCCTTTAATCAAAATCTTTTTACTCTGTATCGTTTTTTCTCTTTCCGCCTCGTAGCACACGAAAGAGACGAATATTTATGAAAGAGGACAAAGCTAACAGACCTGTGTTCTGAATATTGCATTGTTTTAAATTACACGTTTCCAGGGAGAATTATTACTGTAATAAGAGGTGGAACTAAGAACACAATGCAAAAGAAAAATGCCCGTCCCTTCAGGTAGCCGTATCGACCACCTATCTCTTCATGTTTTCCTAGTAATCAGTCCTAATTTCGCACAAAATTTCGCAATTTTTTTTGACAACGCAACGAAATTTGCAAATCTAAACAAAGAAAAGTTACATTGTATCGCCAAATCCTTACAGATTGTGTTGAACAATAGCTGTGCTTTTGGAATTTGGTCACTTCCATAACAATTATTATCTCCTGGTATATATGAGCATTTTCCAAAAAGGAATCTTATTGGAGGCGCCGGGTATCGATCCCGGTACCTCTCGCATGCTAAGCGAGCGCTCTACCATCTGAGCTACGCCCCCGATGGTTGAACGGCCGAATTACCTGATATCTATTCAAAACCAGACTAATTATTACATAAGCAAACTGGTAGCGCAAGTGACATTGAAAACCTGATGTAGTATACGCCCGTAATGAACTATGATTTACTTTCACTTTCGCGCCGTGTTAAAGGTATGTTGACTGTGCAAACAATAGTATTGTAATATATCTGCTGGATCAATCAAAAGCCACATGAAATAGTCTACGTAAAATTAATGCAGATTAACTAGTCAGCCATCACAATATTTGCAAGCTAAAAATGATTACTTTTGAATAGTTGTTTTGACAGGCATTAATCGTATTTTGTTAGTGTTACTTTTATCAAAATCACAGTTTTAAATGTGCAAAATCTGAAGTCCAAATTCCAATGTGCGGGATCGAATACACGGTGCTCAACATGGTGCTTTGCCGTACAAAAAAGCACAAGGGAGCAATAAAATTTGGCACTATTCACCGTACAAAAATTTAACAATACGCACCAAATATAGAGTTTCAAACAGATATAATGGTATCCTGAACCAGTGAAGTGTGTAAACGTGAAATATTTGGAAAGACAAACATTTACGAAAACTTTTAGGCAATACGATCTTCATAGAGTTGACTGATGATAAATTGTATCTTTTATAAATCGAACATGGAATTCAGGATTTTTCCAATATAGACAAAGGAATAAACGAAACTTTTTCAAACGATTTTGGGTTCGAATCTCGCAAGGAACAAATGTTTATTAGATGACAACAGGCATTTATTTATACAATGTCTCATTAGTTACATCTATGATAACTTTAAATTAAAATTACGAATTAAAAAATCTTATTGGAGGCGCCGGGTATCGATCCCGGTACCTCTCGCATGCTAAGCGAGCGCTCTACCATCTGAGCTACGCCCCCTGTTGGTAAAACAGTCGAATAGTACGATATATATCTGAAACAATAACGATAACATTACAAACACACTAGTAGCGCAAGTGACATTGAAAAAGCCTGACGTAGTAAGCATAATACGCAGTACGATCTACTTTCACGTATCCAATGCATTGTACTTGTACGAGTATGTTAATGTTTATAAAGAAACTTCACGACGAATTCATCGACAACTGCAAACTTGAATTTTTTTTAAATTTTTAGACAGTCATTACAACTTTTAAAATGTTAATGACATTTTCCGCATTAAGTTTGTTTCGAGATGAATGCACTGCTGTAAGCTATGCTATATTGTTGCATTACACATACAGTGTGTGTTTTTAATTTCGCCAAATAAACTTAATTCAACCGAATGAATGAACAAATGTTTTACACACTGCTGGAATTTTACTATTAGGTACATAATCTTCATCCCTTATCCTACAAAGTTATTACAGTGGTTTTAAACTACAATATAAAATTTAGGCAGTTTTAAATTTGCGAAGCGAACTCCTCCAGCCAAACTTTGGAGAGGACATCTATAAACAAAATGAGAGAGGTGGTAAAGATTTAGTTTACTCATAATTTTCATAATTTAGTAAATATCGTATCTGCTGTTAGGTACAATTGGCGCCCAACGTGGTGCTCTATCGTGACATAATTCAAAAATATACATATCGCAAATAAAAATATTTGGCAGATTTATTTAATTTCATATCTTATTTTCTTAAAATACACAAACTGCATTAAAAAGCATATTATTATGAAATAAAATGACATTAAAAATCTTATTGGAGGCGCCGGGTATCGATCCCGGTACCTCTCGCATGCTAAGCGAGCGCTCTACCATCTGAGCTACGCCCCCGTTGATACAAGTATCAAATTGCTTCATACCTATCTGAAACAACTGTGACTCAATAAACTTGTAATCTAATTTAAGTGACATTGTGACCGGACGACTATGATGTACTTTCACTCACGCGCCGCGTTTTAATGTACTTGTTTGTATGTTAAAAACCATATCACTAACAAACGCTTTGACTCAGTGACTGACAAAACAGAGTCTGGTTTTAATCTATCTCTAACTATATATAAACTTTTTATGTAAAGCACACACGAGTATAGTATAAGTACCAATTATTATTGTTAAGACAGAATAGGGAGGAATTTAAAAAAGTAATTAGTTATTATTTTATAGATACCTTTAAGAACAGCAATAAAAATATTAAACTCTAATTTATTTGTTTCGTTTTATTTTATTATGCTTGGTTTGATTTAAATATTATATTTTAATTATTTAAAAATTTGTGCCAAATATGTTGCCTTGCACTAGCCACATTTATTTTTATAAAAGAGCTAAATATTATATAGTTAATTATTTTATTGGTCAAGTCATAAAAACACGGTTGTTAAGTCAAGTCGTGCGTGGACGGGGCTACAAACTAGCGATCGCGGGTTCAAATCCCGCAAGGGACAAGTACTAAAATAAAAAACACGATCATTTGTAGGTACCTAAATCATGATTCATGTCTATAAACGTAAAAAAGTATATTTATCCGTTATCTAGTCGCCATGGTTGGTACATGCACTGCTTAGTTTAGGGCTCGACAGAAGTAATTCTTGAGAAAATATTATTTCATCATCATCGTCTAGGCGGCGTAAACGCCGAAGAGCACGACCCACTTTTTTCATTCAGCCACTGCCAGCCATCTTTCTAAAGTCGTCGATCGATCGCGATGGGAGGTGTCCTACACTACATTTGCCAAAACGTGGTCTCCACTCGAATACCAGTTTACTCTAACTTTCAATTCAATATTATTTATTTATTCAAAAAAAATATTTATTGGAGGCGCCGGGTATCGATCCCGGTACCTCTCGCATGCTAAGCGAGCGCTCTACCATCTGAGCTACGCCCCCGGTGGAACAGTCGCCGAATCAGACAGCAGACTTACGCAAATTCAGGTGGAATATATTCCGGTTGCATCGTCTCGGGCGCGAACATTGCAATATTTATGGATCTGCATTGCTCAATTTCGACTTATAAAATATTTCAACTACTCTCAACGATTTTTTTTGCTATTCTGTTCTGCAGACGTGCTCATCGGAAGCCTGCAATTCAGAGCAGGATGTTAAGGATATTGTGATAAGGCGCCGCGTGTCTTCAGGCCTCCTGCGGGAAGCCGCTGGATGCAAACGGCTTAGAGGTACTCGCTGTGGCGTTCTACAGACAAGGCAAATATCCAATAGTAGACTTTAAAAGGCTGATGCAATGCTTCCCAGACATTCTACTTAAAAAAGGGGGGTCCACTCTTAAGGCTAGTTCGCAACCGCAACAAGTCGTTGCACGCCATTGCCGACCGCGGGGTCTGTCCACTACTCGAGCACACGTGCCAAACTACAAGCACAAAGTTATTTATTAAGTACTAACATGGGTGATTAGTCTTCTTTTTTGTTCACATTTATGAATCACAGTTATCTGATAAATTAATATTTTTATTTAAAAAATACTTAAAATAATTAAACATTTCTTATTATATTATTAAACATTAAATAATTCGCTGGTAATAATTTTATTAAGAAACTCCTTATGATAAGTAAATGTATTGGAATAGAAAAAACCAAATAGTGGTCCTATACAGTATTTTCAGACAATAAAACAACTAACGCTTGTGATGCACTTATATTATAAATTAGTTTGACAGAAGCTTTTAAAGGAATTTGTTGAGTGAGATCACGTAACTTTTTCACCCTTTTTTTGGTGTAATGAGGATTTTAAAGTTGGTTCCATAAGTTAGCTGTCAAAAAACACATTATTTATTCCGTCAGATAAAATAAAACTTTTAAAATAATCTTATTGGAGGCGCCGGGTATCGATCCCGGTACCTCTCGCATGCTAAGCGAGCGCTCTACCATCTGAGCTACGCCCCCTGTTGGTATTTACAATGAAATTTTGATAGCAACTACTCATTCTACGTATGACCTTACGAAAAAAATACTTTTAAAATTGACCCCTTCCTGTTATAAACTTAAGAGCCAGAGACATAGAGTTGACTTTCGAATAAGCGGAATGCTACAATCATTGTCAATATCACATATGCCATAAAACAATATCTACTAATGAGATACAAGCCGTTATTATCAAACATAATCAATAAGACAAACAATCTAATGTTTGTGGAAGTCTATAAACCTGAATCGTATTGGATTCGTATACCTAATTACATTACATAATTTAATATGGCATATTACAGTATCCTAACATAATTTGATTCACCAGAAACCTAATACATTTTTATGAGGAGTATTCCTTGTGTGTGTGTGGGTTCATAAATTACACTTTGATATTTCGAGATCAAGCTTTTTGCGGGCCTTTCCGTTAATTATCCTGTTTTTATCCCACTATATCCTGCCAATTATGTTACCAAGCGGATTACGATAATAAAATGGTAGTGTCCCACTTGCTAGGTGATGGCGGGTGGAGCAAACGCCTTGACTAAATGGTGGCTGTAAGATTGACAGGAGTTGTGTGGACGCTATAAATACTTGGGATACCTGGAGGATGTTAAAGTGGGATCAAATTAGCTGATTGATATACTGCCAATACCATTGTGAACGTAAAGAAATTTGTTACTTGACCACGATTAATAGGCTGAACAGATTTGATTAAAGTTTGGCATTGGCATGGTCACAACACAGAATATTAAACAGTTGATAAAGGTACTTATGCGATAGCGTATTTCGTTGTTATACGCGTGGGATGCCGCGGGCAAAACCTAGATCAGCTATCCCCTATCCAAGATGTCTCAGGTAGGGAGATTTCTTTTTGACGATAAATTTAAATAAACAGGGAAACCCAGGTTAGAACAAAAGATACAGTTTATCTAATCATACAAAATATATTTCTAACACCAGATAAATTTGGTAGGTGTTATGCGTGTTTCTAAGTTATATTTCTCGTAAGTGAAAGGCACCCCAGCTTAAGGCACGCGTACGTCGATTTCCGAATAACCTTACTCAATGCATAATAATTGATCTAGTTTTAATAAAGTGGCAATGTTTTACGACAACTATAACAACGGGGGCGTAGCTCAGATGGTAGAGCGCTCGCTTAGCATGCGAGAGGTACCGGGATCGATACCCGGCGCCTCCAATAAGATTTTTTAATTTGTCACTTTATTTTTATTTGTTGATCATATGCTTTTAATGCAAAGTTTGTGTATTTTAAGTAAAATAAGATAAAAAATAAAAAAATCTGCCTAAAATTCTTATTTGCGATATGTAGGATATTTTTAATTTTGTCACGATAGAGCACCACGTTGGGCGCCAAATGTGCATAACAGCAGATACAATTTTAATGCAATGTAAAAATTATAAGTGAACTAACTCTTTACCACTCTCTCTCTCTCTCTCTCTCTCTCTCTTTCTCTTCTTTCTTTTTGTTTATAGATCCAAAGAGTCCTTTATCCAAACTATAACAATGGTTAAATAAATGATTACAAAATAAATGGTCTCCCAGAGAGAATTCGTAGATTTTTAATTATTCGATTTGATATAAATGAGAATATATGTAATAACGAACTTGCTCTATTCCATTTTCCAAACTATTTGGCCAAGGCAAAAAACTTCATTTTATTCATGAAATGTTTATATTAACTAAAGGGTTAATGTTACGGTTACCAGGGCAACATACAAATGTAAGCATTAACATGTTGAGCACGTGTAGGATGCGGCCAGCAGCAGTTAAAGCATTCTCTCTAACTAGGTACAGTTTAAATAGGACAACAGCGCCTTGCAGGAAGTTGCATTTTTTTCTTTGTTTGTCTTATATATTACCTACAACACAGGTAGATAGATACTATAAGGAAACTAAACAGAGATTAAAAGAGAATTGTTTTGTTGCTGTATTTATAGAAACCTGCAATTCCTTTGTAACCCAAGTTTCATTTTGATTTAATTAACTATTTTTAAGTACACCAAGATGATGGCAACAATTATCATTATCAATAGGTCATACAATTTTATTTTCTTTTAATAATGTACAATCACCTTATGTGCTTTCACTCATTAGAATCATAAAAGTACAAGTAAGAAGAAAGAAAAACAAAATTGTGCCACATTCTACGCCTGTTCATTTACCGGGGGGCACATTGACCTCGTTCCTGCGCAAAGGTAGTGAAAGAGCAGCGAAATCAAGGGAGAGACGTACCTACCCGGCGAGCATAGCGACACAATAGGTGTGCATGGAATGACGCATGGAAAAGACGTGTCCTTTTATGCACTTCTAGTGATGTGCATAAATTGTAACAGTTTTCTCCTATGCTAATTTATTTTAATTAGGTAAGTAAAGAAATGATTTTTTATTAGGAAAACGAAACTAGGTATTTCCAAAAACGTTCATGGAAAACGTACACTAGCAAAATTAAGTTGAGATAGGTAAGTTGTTTGAACACATTTGTATTTAGTAGAACGACGTTTTTGCTTAGCTTCAAAGTTAGTTTATTTATTTATAACATTCGTGCCTTTAGGATGAAGATTTTTTTTTCAAATAGTCAACAAATTAAAAATTAAGTATAAGGATTTTTAATGGATTTTACTCTCAGCGCCTACTTTCCCATGAGCGGATATTTTGCTCGCAATGATAATCTATTTGCACAAGAGCGCAACGGATGGATGTTTAGTCTGCGAGAAGCATTTGTATTATCTTAGGCACGTAATAAAAGTCGGATTAGTCGACGCTAAATGCTCAAGGTCACTTGCCTTACCCGTCGCCTTAATCTTACTGAACAGAAAACAAGCACCGGTCGATACGCGACCTTCCTTCAATACCGATTTAAGAAAAATTTACGATTTGTCAATAGCTTGCAAATCTCTTGCATAATAGGTACTCACTATGAATGAAAAAATACTTATGGTGCACATATTCCAGCAATTGCATAAAACGTAGCATCCAGTTAAATCCACTCAAATAACATTTTCCACGCAACCTAAAAAGTAATGTGACAACGGATAAAGACAAAAGCACACTTCGTCGGAGTGGAAACAATTATACGAATTTCAATGGGCGCCATTTCTCGCGCGTTCGCCAAAAGAATGAAGCCAAATTTTTCTGACTCGAAAGAAACCTTTACATAACGTACTTGTATATGACACGAGAAAATTACCTGCGCCAAAATTATGAAGCAGTTTTGCATCAGCTTGTGATAAAACTGACTTTGAAAGGAATATAAACACATGACACAATTTGTATGGATTCATCGTAAATTTGAAACGATGTTTTTCAGGGAAAATGTGGAGGAAACTCTTAAACAAGGATATTTGCATACATTTTCCGCTAATAAAGCATATTATGTTCATCCAGTATTTTGTTTTGTTGTTACTCGCACAAGAATGATACTGTTTTACAACATGTGTACTACGTAAACTGATTAATGGTACGGTGTATTTCTATTTGTTGCAGTGTCAAAGGTATTTGTAAAATAATTAGGTACGAACCAATTCCTAAATTATTGATTATTATCTTGATCTTATCTTATCTTATCTAAATATCAGATTACTTTAGTCAGAGATAATACATTAAATGAATCAAAGTTTTCGTGTGAAATATCATCTTCGATATAAGCTTAATACATGCATTAATAACATTTAACAATAACCTAATAAGTAGGTATCTTATAGTCAGAGTTGCATGTGGTCTGATATCGTCAGGTGTAATTTAATCGTAGAGACGTAACATATATTCTTATGAAAAAATACTTCAAAAAATATTTCTTCTACCTACCTACTATCCCAGTAGATTAACCCTAAGCCTATACCTTCTACTCCAGGGCAAAGGTCTCATCTAAACTTTGAGTTGTTTGTTGTTGTGGAAGCGTGCTGTAAGTCAAGTGACTACTAAACTTACTTGCTGACAGATATACATACCATACCCCAGCCGTGCCGCAAACAAAAACTACATTCTGGTTATTTCCGGGATTTCAACCTCCAAGGTTTGATGACGTCTTGGTACTTTAAAAAAATTAACATGAGTTTATCTGTGAGCCAAGATAAGTTCTTGAATTGGTTCTATGTCTGTGTTTTGTGACAACGACAAAAGTTGTATTAGGAAATCACAAGGGAAAAGATAATCAGAAGATAATTTTCTTAAGTTTCTCATAAATACCAAGGTCCCATACACTAGTAAGATACGTTAAGAGCCTCATCTGCCTGAACCACATTCACAAAAAAACGACAATATTTATTACCGCACAACCCAAATCGTTTACCTGCCTACCGGACTTCTGAGGGAAAAAGCATCCCTTAAGCGTACGTGTCGATCAACCAGGGATACAATCTACCCTTCGAATTTATGCAATCCTAGCCACTTGTGATACATATTCAACTTATTATTTTTTAATTATAAATTTTCCTCAAACCCTTGTAGTAAAATAAAATATTAAAAAAATAATATTACATTTTATACTATTACTCTCAAATTTATAATATCGTATTTCAATATTCATACTCTTGTGCCTTTAAGTTCACATAGCTATGTTACCTGTGAAGACTTAATTTACAAAAATGGTAACCGTTTTCCGTTATAAATTACGCCATTGTACGTTCTACAAAACCCTCATGATCTCAATTAATCTACATGACTGTCAGATCTTAAATGACACTATTCACCAATAAGAGTCGTTAAGAATCTCATTTAGCTAAACTTTTGCCTTTACCTGTAGGCTTCGTTCGGATGGGAAAGGGGGTGTATGACAACAACTATGGGAATGGGAACACAACCCTTCGAATTTATGCCATCCTGGTAGCTGGTGATACATATTCAACCCTTCTCACTTAAAATTAAAATTAAATCACATCATAAAACCATTTTTTTTAAAAGAAAATATTGAATAACTAAAACAGGTTATGAAACTGAGAAGCAGTTTCCCACTTGCTTGATATGATCTCACTTTGTTTCTGTTTAGCTGCAGCAGCACTTCAATAAACGATGAAAATAAAACGATTAGTGCACAATGCGTGAGAACGTAACAACCACCGTGGTAATCACATCTGCCCTTCGAATTTATGCCATCTTGGTAATCGGTGATACATATTCAACCCTTCATCTTCAACTTAAAAAATAAACTGCAATCTTTTTGTCCGCAAACTAAAAGAAACTGATATTGCGGTACCTGAATTCTGATTTGACCTTATTATTATCAATTGAGAACCTCCACCTTTTTTGAAGTTGGTTAAAAAATATTAGGCAATCTTGAGATGATGAAGATCATCTATTTAAGTTTCTCATGAATACCAAGATACCATATTCAAGTAAGAGTCGTTAAGAGCCTCATTTAATCCTCATTCCCAACGTATAAACCGGGCATTTTTTTCTGCACATGCACGTCAAATCGTTTAACTGCAACAAGGTACGGAAGGGTAGGGATGCATGAACGTAACGACAAACGTGGGAAAACAAATTGGCCCTTTGAACTTATGCCATCTTGGTAACTCGTGATACATATTCAACCCTTCATCTTTAAACTGCATAAAACAATATTTTTTAAAGAACGTAATGAAAAAATCCTCAAACGAAAACAGGCATTATGAAACTAATATTATGCAGTTCCTGATTTGACAATATTTTTGTGTCATGCATGTCACAATGAAAAAAAAATAGGAATACTCAAGATGAAACTTAATATTAGCAAATCATCTACTTACTTAAGTTTCTCATGAAAACCAAGGCACCATACACAAGTAAGAGACCATAAGAACCTCATCTGAAACTCATTCCCAACTAAATAAACAGGTCATTTTTTACTGCACGCGCACAGCCGTTAAATCGTTTACCTGCAGAAGCTTTGTAAGGGATGGCTGAGAAGGTAACGACAAACGTGGGAAACAAATCTGCCCTTAAAATTTATGCTATCTTGGTAAGTTTTGAGACATATTTAACCCTTTATGTTTAAACTCACATTCAAAGTCAATTCATAGAAACACATAACTAGTTCTTTTAAGAATAGATTAGATGTTATCAAACTAATATAAGGGCCGATCGACTAAACACAAAGTTATACCAGAATAACTGTTACGGGTATAAGTTGATTCCTTAAATTTACTCTTGATTTTTTTTTTCAAGTTAACATTGTACAATTTATAAGTATTCTATGGTTCAAGTGTGAATGATAATTGTAAATAATAATAATTGATTATCGAATGTTAAAACCTTCTAAATTCGAAGTTATAAATAACTACTTACTTCCTTACTAATCAATTATTTTCTTGGTAACCTTGAAATGTCACAACAATTTAATTTTGTAGAATAATACTGTCAATGATAAAATGTTGACAACTTTCGCATTTATTTATTCTTAAAAACTTACTCCAGCTTGGTCGAATCGGGAATAAATTAAACATCAAATCCGATGATGCCTTTATGAAGAACTCACGCCCATTTTTCACACCCTTACTAGGAGAACAAAAACACGGAAGAAGTATGGAACATAATGTTGGTTTTCTCACGTTGGTGGTTATTGAGTTCAGAGTTTCAAACCGTTTGCTTTGTTACGTACAAGTAGTGGTCTGTCACATACATGAACGTCCATTTAAACCATAGTTTCTGTGTTATTAAGTTTACGTCTTAAGTTAACCAAAACTTATTAACTTTAAATTAACCATCTATTTTCTGCCCCTAATACTCTTGGTCCAGAGTCCGCGATAAACTGGAGATGAACTAGGGTAGTAGAATTTAAGAGCTAACACATTTAAACTTTCAAAGAAAAGCGATCACCGTCTTAAATTTCTCAGGAATACTGGGACATCATATTCCAAAAGAAAGTGCAAGGAGTAAAAAGATTTCTACTGCACAGCAGGCAAACTGTTAATCTGGTCCTGCCCCGTGCTCTTGTAAAGGGTAACCCGAGAACAAACGAAAAGCGTGAGAAATCCATATCCTATCATTTGATGTTTTCTTGGTAGTTTGTGTTACAAACTGAATCCTTTATCGTTGATATCGTTTATATATTATTCACTCACATTGCGTATCACGCAAGATCTTTGTTTTATATGAATAGTCAGCCTTGGTACACACTGAATGTGTACATTATTTAGGCTAAAATTAGCTATTCTATCCAATAAACCCCTAAATTGCTGTCATTTTAGAAAAAAGTTTATATTATTGCTTTTCACTTGGTTATTTTACACCTACAACACCGCAACAGTTAGAATTTTTGTCTGATTAAAAAAAAACATGTAATGAAATGAAATGTAATTTATTTGCATATGAAATAAGGTACATGAAGGGTACAAGGGTAAAAACTTCTTGAGAGTCCAGCCTGCCTAGCATGAGCACTAAAAACACGATATGATATGATATCATAAAGCTAAATATGGATAATAGTTTCAATGCAAAATGTTGACAACTTGTCAGTTTATAGGTGACAAGAGTGGATTTGACCAGTGACAACTTTGACATTAACGTTTTCTCAGTATATTCTTTTCTGTGTCACAATCACCCGTTTTAAAATCTATTAATGATTTTAGAATCTTAGATTAGTAATTGGTAAAATGCAAAATCAGCTTACTCTAGATTAAGCAGTGGTTTACTCTCGAGTAAAAACTTACTCTAGCTTGGTCGAGGCGGGGCTAAACCTGATTATGTAACACTTTCCCAAGACAACTAAGATAATATAAAAACGTAAGAGAAACATTTCAACCATCATTCAAGAGGGTAAGAAACGGCCCGTTAACGTACATCGCCGTTACAACAACCCTCGCGGATGCAAAACCGTGGGAATTTCAATTCCTCTTCAGCGTTGCAGTCCTGGTAATCCTGGGAAAGAAGACACTTCGGTTGAAGAATCATACTTTCAACTGCACATTTGAGACAAACATATTTGAGTTCTAAAAAATGTATGTATTTTCACACTCCAAAAAATTTTTTTTTCTTTTCTGAAATTGTATGCAAATCGCAGATATTAAACCAAATTGTGTCATACAGAAAGACACACTTAGTCACTGATCATAAAACCCTGACTACGTTGACTTCAACCAGTACTTTATTATACTTTTCTGAAAAAAATAGGCAAAATAAGTTTTTTTTTAAATGGGTGTTAAGCATATACTTGATCTGTGGTTAGCTCTCTCGTCCAATTTAAGTAATTCCCATAATTCATGATTTGAGGACTATCATATTCACCTAAAATATTTCCTAAAAAAATTACAAAATAGTGACGAATACATTCCCGTCTCTGTGCTGGATTATGAGACTTAAAACTGTACATACATAAAACTGTCGTGTAACTAACGAGATTATCATGAGTAACAAAACTATGGCAAAATTCCCAACTTTCTCAGGATTACTAGGATAGTAGCAATATAAAAGAGCATACAAATTTTAACGGCCTTATATTAAAAAAACAGACCGTTAACGTATATCCTGTGACAACACGGCGGCTACGAAACCCGTGGGAATTTTGATTGCTGTTAAGTATTGTTGTCCTAGTGGCCGTGGGACAAGTTACGATATATACAGTTTTATTGCGTTTATTTTTAAATAGCACGTAGATTCACAATATTCATAAAATCATCTCACAACTATAAAACCTAAGTTTATTTAATTCACATACACCTTAACCAGGGTATCACAAGGGTAAAGGTTATGTAAAACATTTTTTTTATTTGTAAGAAACAAGAATAATTATATTTATAGATTTTATTTTATTTGGGATAAAAACAATTGTACAATTCTAAGGCTAAACAATGTTTTGTAAAATAGTTTGCGTAATTGTACAACCAACATCATTATCCACGTTTTATAAATATGATTTAATTTAACTTATGACGTGCGACTCTGCAGCACAACCGAGGAACCCGAATGCTCAGCAGCACGTCGAGACGCACGGGCTGGCTTATTTTATTAAAATAAAACTTATTAAGTCTGATGGACCGCTAGGCATTCTGCCTCCGCAACCGCACAGCAAAAGAAACAATATTTATGTCATTGCAACAACAAAAAATACAAAACAGTACCTATTCATTTTCCAATTGATAAAGTTAAGTTTATAGACAGAGCAGAAATAACGGAGTTTATATAAGTATATAGTGCAGAATTGCTAATATTTGTGTAATAGGACTTGAGAGACATGTTTTTTATATAATGATAATGAAAGACCGAAAATGTCAACACAATGACATCATTATACTGCTAGATAATATAGATAGGATAATAATTTATAAAGGAGGATAGTTTACAACAGTAACACGCGATAATCCTAGTCACACGGTTACCAGGGTGACATAATCTAACAGGAATAATTATTCCCATAGTACACTCTTTTTTCTCAGGCTTAGCTAGTAAACGATGTGGCGTATCATCTAAAGGCACAAGATTTTCAAATCTCTCTTCACTCAGGGCAATTTATACTTTCAGAACAACTTTAGTCATTTTATATAGTTTTTAATGGGAGAGTTAATGAAGTGTAATATATCTCACGATTACCAGGGTTGCATTAAAGGACAAGAAATAAAAGTCCCCATGATCTTATATGGTTCTTAGGCTCCGTTCCAGGTAGAAGTTTTTACATAAGTTAAAATTTGTAAAAAAAAAACTAAGGGATGTTTCCGCCCCTTTGCTCGCTAAGAAATAATAAATTTGAATCATTTTTGCTCTTGTTGTTGTCTGTTCTCCTAGTGTCGGTGGGAATAGAGCTGAATATGATCATAACAAGAAAATAAGATTTTTGATAAATAAGTTTAACAATAAACACTTTTACATTTCAAAGGGTCATGGGCATGTTTGTGAGGAACAACAATATCGGGTACACTGGCTGATAGCCGTGCGCTTCCTATAGTCAGATTTTTTCACCAAAACGACAAATTTATGAAATTCCACTTGTAAAAGCGTTTTAAAAGTTACTAATTATGTTGAAGAACCATTATGCAAGCCGACTTGAATCACGTTAAACTAACTTTGGTTTAATTTTTAAATTACGAGTACCAGGGTAAAATAAGGTAGAAGAAGTATAAGCAAACGAGGGATGATAAAACCCAAGAGCGTTAGAAAAACGCAGGTATGAAAGAATTTGGCAGTACAACTTTTTTTTAATGATTTGAGTTGTCCCATTTCTAGTTCCAACCCAGTTGCCTTGCGTTTTAGGCTCACTCGCAGATTTATTTTTGCAAAAATTCTAGTGTCTTAGTAATACCCATTATGAGCCCAGACCTAATAAACTTGTTACGCCTAGATTTATTTCTAAATATCATGTTGACCAGGGGCTCGTGTATTAATAAGAGGTAAAAAACAATAATTAAAACATTAAAAAACACGATTGCCTTTAATAAAAGCTAAAAAAAGAAGCTAAAAAGAAAAAAATACAAAATATAGTAGGAATGTTTGCAGTCGGGGCAATTATAACCATTATTTTACAACTATACACAAAAGACTGCATTTTCGCTATTTTTTTCTTTTTATTAACATCAGTCGTATTTTTAATATTTATTTCATACTTTTTTAAACAATTGGCTATCGATATTTAAGCATATAAGGTGTATTTATTTTTGTAGTCCCTTTAACTATAGGTATTTAAATTTTTTTCAAACTTTTTAGTTTATTTTTAGTAACGGCAGTCTTGTTTTTTAATTATTATGTTTATTTCATGCTTTGTTAAACAAACCGTTATCAAAAAGTACATTTAACGTGTATTTATTTTTGTAATCCCCTTTCAAAATCCCTGATTTTTACATTATTGAGATTTTAATTCGGCATTTTGTTTTTATTATGACATTACATAGCCTATGTTATCCGAGAGAAACTAAGGATTTTGATCGTCCCACGTAAAACCAGTTAAGGCGTTAGTCGTTATAAATTAATAAATAAATATAATAATAATGGTGAAATAAAGAAACACACACATTTATACATGAACCCTAAAAACATAACATTCCTTTTTAATCAGTCGTATAAAAAAGGCTTTATCCTTTTACCTGTTCATGAGTAGACAGAATAGGCAAAAATATTGTTATGCCATCAGGTAATAAGGCCTCCAGTTTACAAGATATTCCAGATGAAATTTGTGGTACTTACTCTGTGTCTCGAGAGTACAAAAGGTAGAAAAAATCAAATGCATCTTAATGCAATACACTTCAAAATCCAAAGGGACAGTAACAACCCCGGTAGTTTTTCACTACCATAATATCACCTCTGTAGAAGCCTGAGAAATATTAAAGGGTCATGGGAATATCTTGCACCTGTTCACTTATGCAGCCTTGGTAGCCGTGGGATATATTTAGAATTCTTATCCCGAGTTTTTCAAAAAGTTTTAATTTATTATAAAATTTAAAAAAATAAGGTTATGAAAGTAGACAAACAAACATATCAAAATTTTATTTGGCCTCTTTTCGATAGACAAGGGACGCTTTATTTTTTCCTACCCAGCTTGAGAAATAAGAGGGCAGCTTGGGAATGTTTATTTCTGTTTAGTTATGTCGTCCCAGTAAGCGTGTGATATATTTTTACGGTTGGCTGAACATGAACAATATCTTATTCATCCCCTGTTAAATCAAATAATTTGCATTTTAGCGAAGGATAGACATACCAAAGCGGGCTTCTTTTACAATTGAATAAACTGGGTTAAATCTAGCCAAAAACAGAATAGCCTAAAGGGCAAGGTTGAAAATTTTCCGTTCCGTTCAAGGTTCCGTTTTTTGCCATTTGGCTACGGAACCCTAAATATACATATTTTTTACTGCCGTCATAAATGCCAGAGTATCGCAGCAGGTATTAAAGTAACTTCACTTAATTTGAAAATGTATGTATGTATAATGTAATATGACGTTAAAAAGAAATCAGTTACCGGCAAAGAAAATAATTATTACCCTTAATGATACAACACTAGTGCCTCTTAAATAAACAGTTTATTGCATAATGGCGTTATTACATACAAAGAATACAATGTTTGATCGTCTCTTTGTGAACTTGCAACAGATACCAAAGGAATTAAAGCTGTCAACTTATGATTACCAGGACAACAACATATAACCAGGACAATATATTTTTCAACAAAAGGTCCTAAAACTTTGAGCACATATTATTGTAAGGCTAATATGCACTTTCCTAAGACATTGTATGATTTTTAAAATATTCTTAAAACTACTAGGCTCTTATGCATAGGCAAGAGGTTAAGTAATATACGTTTAACTTTTTGTTAAGGGGCTTCACGGCGGGTAAGCTTTTAACCCCCTTTGTTTGCATCGTGGCATTCTTTGGAACCCAGAAGAATTCAAAACAGCAAAGCATATAAAATGAGTCAGTTGATTCTCTGTGTCACTGTGACCCTAGTAGCTGTGAGAGAAATACTTACGATTTCGGAAACGTTTTATTTTAAATCGTGAGAAAAAAAAAGTTGTTTAAATTTAAATCCAGCCCTTTCTTGTAAACTTGTCTATAGATAATTCTTAAAATATTCCTTTATTAACCAGGGTAGTATGCACAAGAAGGAGGTAGGAAGAAACCTTATTCGGTACCGGTTAATAAGGGCGGGGCTTATAAAGCCCCTTTTGATGTGGCACTTTAAATCTCTACAGGAAATTCAAATGTCATAATAGCTCCTATACGCTTATGCAGCCTCATTTACCATAAGACAATTTTGTCAACCTATTTGACGAACGAATGATTTAATTAAAAAATAAGATACAGTACAGACACTTATTTTTAACAGTGTTAACACTAAATATTAAAAACGGGGCTTTTATTTCACATTTATATACGTTTTCCGTCGATAAAATTAAGCATAGAATTCCTAACTTTAATATGAGCACTTTATGAAGACTCACACTGTATTGTTCGTTATGTGACAAGTATTCTTCAATTTCTCTAATTTAATATAATGTTGAATGAAATAATAATGAGGTCATCTCTAGACAAGTAAGTAAGCGCTACAGCCACTGGGCTTATTTTGCCCATTGTTCTTCAAATGGAAAATGTGTTTCTGTGAACACAGCTATTAAATCTTAATCACACGTGTTAATTTTTATACCTTGTGTGACTCAATATAAATTATTCAGGTTTGCAATGTGTTATAAATACTTTCTGAAAGTCAGGTATATCAGTGTTTTTTTTGTCGCTTTTAGTCAATAATAATAATAGTAATGATTATAATACATAAGTTGTAATTGATAAAGAAAATTTCGAAAAATACTATAGACGATCAATTCCGTAAATAGATCATTAGGATGAAGCTTCAAGAAGTTAACATTTTACATAACGCAGTGTAAGGAAGTCTTATCAAATTTTTAGGGTTAAGTTTTTAAGGTTGTATTTTATTTCTATTGTACCTGTAGTTCGGTGGTGGGTGCGCTATGATTACCAAAGTTATGCAATTCGTTCCGCAGTTCTACCCCATAGTTGAGGTGAGGCTTGTGCTCTGCAGACGTGTTCAGAGTTTAGACTACTACACTGTTTTGCTTAATTTTTTTCATAAATCATCATCTTAAACCCTTGCTTCTCTACTTTCCAGTAATTGTCATCATATTTATGTATGTATTTTGTCTATGTAGGTATTATATTATTTGGCTAGGAATTTATGTAAAAAAATTAACGTTAAATGAAGGTTGTCTGGAAGAGATCGCTATTAGCGATAAGACCGCCTAAATTGTACGTTTTTCTGTAAAAATCATGTGTAATTTTAGTAATTTACTTGTATGGTGTGCAATAAAGAGTATCTATCTATCTATCTAACGTCATGTCGCACCGCCAACAAGACATCTCTGTTTAGCCTAATGGTCGACTAGCAGGGAATGCCACATTGCATTAAGTCTACCTTTTGTAAGATTTTATTGTGTGCAATAAAGTTTAATGGTTCTCGAGTGGCGACCACGAACTAGAAGATGCCGCGTGGGCAGGCCTCCCACGCGGTGGACTGACTATCTTGTCTAGGTTGCGGGCACCCGCTGGATGCAAACGGCCCAGAGCCGCTAGCTGTGGCGTTCTATAGGGGAGGCCTATGTCCAGCAGTTGACTTCTAAAGACTGATGATGATGATGATGATGATGATGATGATGATGATGATGATGAATCAAGTTTAAATAAAAAATAGGAAGACAAAACTTTTGCTCTTGAGCCCACGTCCAACCATAAATAACTAGACTTAAAGTATCACGTAGCATGTAGAACTGACGGCCGATGGGGCAGAAAGGTTCTGAAATGGAGGCCACGTACCGGCAAGCGCAGCGTAGGACGTCCACCTACAAGGTGGACAGACGACCTGGTAAAGGTTGCAGGAAGCCGCTGGATGCGGGCCGCTTCCAACCAGCCTATCTGGAAGGTACTGGAGAAGGCCTATGTTCAGCAGTGGACGGCTGAAAGTGCTGAAATGCTGATGATGATGAAAGTATCACGGAGATAGGTGAGTCACAGATTTCGATGAGTTTGACTACTATATGTACTCACCTGCAACGACGGTCTCGGCCTTGGGCAGCCTTTGCAGCACGTGGTGGATGAGCCCCACGTCGGTGCACGCCTGCAGGTTGCGCACGCTCTTGCGCAGGATCGCAATGAACACCGACCAGATCTCCGCCTGCAACAACGCGAATGGAGACATTAATAAATAAATCATTGAATAATGACACATAGAATGATAGTTTGGTACCTACGGCGATTACAAAATTAAATTAACTAAACAGTTTTGTGTGCAGACGTTTTTAAACACGCACACCTACTCTGTAAAATAGTAGTTTTTCTCATCTAGACTGTCATGCTTTTGGAGCGGATTGACAATTAACACTACGGAGCTGTCAGGTATAGGCTCCAATTTATTTACTTTAATTATTTTTCTGCGCGGGTTACTTATCTATGTGTCATTAATCTAAGTAATAAACACATCCCCTTTAAGATATAAGACCGCATATCTTTAAGTATTTCCTGATCATTATTTGCTTTGGGTGGTATGCAATGAAGAGTAGTGCTGTAGAAAATTGCAGTTTAATATAACATTTAGAAAAAAACTACATTATGTTTTATATCTGTAAAAATTATTAAAATGTCTGAAGATATTATAATAATATATGAAAAAGCAATATGACAGTGTTGAGTTATTGTTCGAAACTATCAGATATTGTTAATATCTAATTTGCTAGATATTAAAAAACAAAAGAATGTTATTAAAAATGTCACCTAGGTACGTAAGTTGAATTAATATTTTTATTGTAATATCAAAATTTTTCAAACGTAGAATATTGGTAGCTTCCACAACAAAAATATAAAAAAATACTGTATTTATTTCATGAAGGATGATATTTTTGCCGTATTATAAGATTTATAAACATTGTTTGAGTGTTTATTTATTTTAAAATAACATTACAAGACAACATATTTTACCTAGCACCTTCACAATGAAATAAAAACGGCTAGACTTTAAACGGAGATAATCTAACTGCTGAAAGGTGATCCCGACACAACGCGGCGCATTAGCTCGTAATCCACTCGTGAGCTGGATGTTACCGGTTTAAACCGCTTTTGTTTATGGTTTAACTTTGCTGGATATAAAACTAGACATAAGAGGAAATAAAGTAAAAGACTTAACTAAAAAGATCACCTCTCCTAAGTTATTTTAAGCAACGACAATTTACAGTTGAATTAAAATTATCTAAAATCATAACACGCAGCGTAGGACGTTTACACCCACACGGATGGTGGTGCTAATGAAGAAAAAAAAATCAATAAAAAAAATCCACACTACACAATGTCTGGAGAGGTTACTTGTTTCACCAATTACTAAACATACACAATATTCGACTGATACTTGTGTCCTCAAATAAAGTCAATTCAATCCAAAATTTCAAGTTGCGGACTGTTAAAATCACACATCGCTAGATTTACACTGTTACTTGCAAATACAGTTTTTCATGTATTGTGGCACAAACAGTCATTAAATAAACAGTGTCGTTTATAAATAGTTATTATGAAGAAAGACAAAAGCAGTGCCGAAACTTAAGTAAGTATGTAGGTAGTACATCTAGAACTTGTTGATAATTATTAGTTGATTGATAGATCATCGTTGATTGAAAAATTAAAATATAGACTAGTCTGTTGAAAAATTACGTTTAAATTAGTTATTGTCATAAGGTAATAAAGCTTTTACTCTAAAGATTTGCAAAGGGGTGCCAAATCTTTAGAAGTGCCTCAGAATCAGTAACTTAATCGAACTATGCTAAAAACAACAAAAAAAAAACAATTTAATTATTCCTATCCGCTGTTAAAAATAGCACGCGTGGATAATTTAACTAATTCATGAGAAAATTGCACCGTATGTGCACTGCGTAAGGTCCTTGTAGGCTCGCCGTACCTATTCCGGTTCTGGTAAAATTGGAAAACTTCTTTATACTGGCTCGAGTGTGGGTGTGCTGGGAGACACCCAGACTCGAGCCAATATACTTTTCTGAGTGTAGTGTATTGTTGGCTCTATATTTATTGTACGTACGTGGCTGTTACGACAGTCGCTGCGTCTTCAGATAGCGAAAATTAAGGAAAATAATATTTTTCGCATGAACGCAATTGTTCGAATAAAAAATCCTATGCTCAGTTTGTAGCTATTACCTATGTTGCCTTATCAATCGACGTATAAACGAATTAAATCGGTCAAGCAGTTAAAAAGAAGAAAGTGAAATAAGCATCTTTTTTTTGTTAGTTTTTCAATGATCTTAGCATTTATTTCTCCTGAAGTATAGGTACTAGAAACAAATGCTATGCTCAGAATGTTGTGTAAGTTTTGATATTTTTTTGCATATTTTTTAAATATTTTTCTGACAAACTGGGCTTATGTAATAGGCTTTTGAAACCACATACTAGTTTACATTTGACGACTATACTAGCCTTAAAATAAGTTAGAACAATGTTACCATCAACGGAGCAAAGTGCACAGCAAAAACGTTCCGACTCCTATCAGGGCAAGATACATTATCATAAATTAGCGGGAATTAAGCCGCGCGCACAGTGTTGTGTAAAATTAAAATTACGGGCACTCCGGGAAACAGACGTTTTCATTAAAAATGTTCCGCGCTCCCGCTGCGAGCTGCAGTCGGCTTGATTATAAACTTGCTTTTAACTTGCAAACTAATTAATGTTTTTTAAGATAGATAAGTACTTAATATTATTTACTTTGTATGCTCCTGCCGCATAGATACGTATTTACTTTTTTGAGCAGTCAAAACGCAATTCTTTCATAACTTTTTTATGGAAATAGTAAACTGTTTACTAAACGCAATTGACAAACTATTGTAATTGATATCAGAGTAATTAAAACTCAATTTTACAAACCAACAAAATAACGATTTTTTGTCGCATTGCGATAGAATATGTTGGAAAAACAATATCTTTCATCTTTGTATTGAACCATATTCTGGCAAATAAATGATTTATTTATTCATTTATTTGGTCATAAGGTGATAAATAAAACTTATCTTGCAATTATTTTTCAATGGTGTCAACATCTTAAATGATAAAATAGGCCCATTATCAGATACTAAAATGCAACGCATGATTAAGAATTGTTTTATTAACAGGCTGTTTTAAAAATAATGTTTTCACAATCACACCAATCCAGTCTCCAAATAAGCAAAGCTTAAGACCACATAATGCATTATACATAACTAAATACGTCTATAAATTTTATCGACGACTTTAGGTATAATACAAATTGCTCGTGCTCATCTTTCAAATATTTGCTCCTTGCGGGATTCGAACCCGCAACCGCTGGCAACAAATTATGTTTTATATATATTTAACACACACAATTATGGTTAACACTTTCTTACCTATACTAGGACAGCATAACTAGTAAGGCGATCTTAAGGAAGTGCTTATTATGCTCTGATACCTCATTCAAGTCAATACCAGGACAGCATGAGCAAACAAGAGATTTTAATTTTCTCGTGTGCAAAGGTGAATTGGCAAAAGACAGTTCAAAACAGTGCCTAGGTAAATCACCCAAGTAGCAAATAACGTGTTCTACAAGTTTGAATTAATACCTACCTCATAAGTTATGGCAAGTACGCAGACAATTGTTAAATCAAACTATTGTACACCGAGCATGAGACAAAGTTATACTGTACTGTTTCTTACACTTATCTGCAGAATTATAATTTTCGAGCTGTTTTAAGAGTTTATTGATTATTATTATTTTTATTAGCTCAGTCCTATCTAAAATGTTACAGTAACATATTACGATTAACTATTTTACTTAAATTGTTAGCTTCTAGCTCAAATGCCGACATTTTATTTATTAATTAATAGTACTTAGGTACTTAGTAGGTTATGTACCAGAAATACTTGTTGGACAACTATTAAAAGGAAATCTAGTTATATATAAATAAAATAACAAATATTTTATTTTCTGAAAACACAACTGCATCGATATTGGCACAGAAACGAATGTAAAACAGACGACTACCAGGCAACAATGAAAAACAAGAGTTTATACACGCCACGTTACACGACAAATAATAGTCAAAAGCAAATTTCATAACAGAAAATACTAGCCTGCAGGAAATTCACGGTTGTCCCTCCCGGGTGTTGACGAAATGACCGTTTTTATACAACCCTACTAGCTTTGATTACGCGACGATTCTCGCTTTAATTTGCAAATTGAAAGGCGACAGTGAAAAATACAAAATATTTTTTGATTATTTACCAAGCCGGGGAGCAAATAAAAGATTGTTTCGATCCGTACGAATCACATTCCGTTTTAAATTTCAGTTCCGCTTATTCGCCAATTTCTATTCGCTAAATATATAAGGCAATAAATTAAAAATTCAACTTCCCTACTGACTTCTTCGTAACCGTGCAAAAATATTTCATGACTTAACTTCGCATTTTCATACACAAACACAATACAACAAGAAAGCTTGAAATATGCCTCCATAAGAGATAAAAAGGGTTTTTATGTACGAGCGCGAGGGGGAAAACATTATCAAATATGAGCAACATTGTCTTTTATGAAAATAAAAACGGTCGAAAAGTGACAGGATCTCTCTATACAATGAAAATTTATAGCGATTATTTTGGAGAATATTACAGACGCCTCTTAAACTGCGAGTACCTTACCATTTAAAGGTAGACATGTAGCGTAGCACACCTTAATATTACATAATTTTGTGTCGGCTTCAAATTATTTGAGGATAAGCGTTTGTGTAGTCTTATTTCGTTAAAAAGTTGTAAACTCTTCATTAGACTCAAACCGTTCGTTAGTAAGTTCACGTATCAACATGCAAAACATTCAGCTGTATGGTTTAACAATCTACAGTAACTTTACCTACGTAATCCATCCAAACCACGCGTATACAATATCAAAGGTGAATTTTGATCTTTATTTCCATACACATAAATAAGTTTAGTTCTTGACTGAACACGTAACGAACACGAACTTTGATGCGAAGTTACACGCAGCGGACGCGTTCGTTATCCGATCTAACTCCTAAACAACTGCTGCCCTGGTAATGAGGCGATGTACTAACAAACTAATAATTATGTTTTGAGGCTGAGCAAACACGGTGATTTCATTCAAATCAATTTAATAACGGCAATAGTATTTCTGTACCAATTAAGACACAATAAGCTAATAAAAGCATGTTTAAAAGTCCTAAGCTCTAGGAATGAGCTAGTTTCCTAAAAAAAAACTAATTAGTCCGTCAGTTGGATTAACAGAAAATATAGGATACGTATTTTTTCTTTTCTCATACAAACAAAAAATGATGAAGATATAGCTCGTTAAAGTTCCACGTAACGTCACGCCTTGCGACACTTTTTAGCAAGGCGTGACGTCACATGCTCACTTTGATGCGCTTTATCTCCGTAGTGTTTTGTTTGATTGACAAAAGACAAAATATGCGTCTAATATTAATTGATAGTCTAACTGACGGACTAAATAGAATAATCTTTTTTTGACCCAGGAAACTAGCCTATTATACGTATAAATATAAAAGGATGGATGGGGGGTCCTTAACATCACATATTTGGCACAAAAAAGGGTCGCACATACGTCAATTAATTTTGATAGCTCATAAAAGCAATTTCGCAAGATGACTGCCACAAATACTAATAACGTCGCTAATAGAACCCTCCGATGTTCGCAGCCTAAGCGGCCCCTTGACAGGCCTATCAGGCCTCGAAACGTCTCATAAGATGACTTGCCTAAAAGCTGCCTCTGCGTCGTCCATCACTTGGTCAAATCTGCTACCCTAGTGTCTTGCCCGAGTAGAAAACATTTTTCATCAATTTAAATTTAAACGACAAGGTCCGTAGGACCCTTCGGGAATTTTTTGACACATTTTTTGTCACGAAGATGACGTTGTAAGTTAAAAACTCTTTGTTGACTGGGTAGATAAATGGAAATTATTATAAACTCACAATATTCTTAGTATGTAAATAAATATCTAATGTAAATTAATGTTAACCCACACCAGCTGATCGTCTAAATTTAGTAGATAGGTCATTTTAATTACCTGCCTTCAATTTTACTATGAAGATACTTATAAACAGGAAATGATTTTAACATTACTTATTACCCGATGACCACTGATAGTACATCACTACCGAGATCTGTACTGACTGTGTTGCTGGCAGCGCTGATTATGGCCAACACAGTGCGGACAGCATGAGATGACCAAGCTGGAAGGCCAAGAGCGTAGCTACTAAAATAAGCAGCTCGAGGGTATCATACCGTCGCGGTGGCCACGGTGGCAGCAGTCAATGTGGACCTAGTCTTGTGTAGGTCTCTTATGTAGATTCAAACAGTGCAAAGCAAGTAATAAAACTAGCATAGTATAGTAAGAATTTATTGTAAAGTAACAATTGTTAAAAGTACAGTTATTGAAACAGAAAATGAACAATAATGAATTTTCAAAAAAGGAACAATATTCCATATAATTTTGCTGGCGCCTGCTTAAGTAGCGTGGAAAGGTCCACTTTGCTCTAAGTAGGTAAAAATAATGACCAAATTACAAGCATTTTTAAGTAAAATAAAAAGATGACTTAGCTAATACTGTCTTGGCGCCATCTACTATGTACATCGTTTATCACTTGGACAACTAACGCTTCTAGTCCCATCTGGACTGGTAGTCGGAAATTTAGAATGGACTAGCGTGATACATCACTTATAAAGTGATATCGAAAATCTTCCGTGCTGTTATGGTTGCCTGGTGTATGTTTGAATGATGGCATCATAGTTGCAAAACTACTCGTATTCACAAACACAAACTATTTATTCTACTCAGAAATATAATGCAATCTTTATACAGTTACTAGCTTTCGCCCGCGACTTCGTCTGCGTTGACCTTATCCGGATAAAAAGTATCTTATATGTTAATCCAGGCCATGAACTAACTATCTGTAGATATGCCAAATTTCATCACAATCTGTTTAGTAGTTTTTGCGTGCGTTGCGAAAAATTACTAAGATCCATACATCCATACTCACAACCGTTCGCATTTATAATATTAATAGAAAATAGGATATTTTCTAGCCATGGGCGATAATTTTTTATATCTTGTACTCGTGTACTTAAGGCAAGGAATGTACAATAATACTAATCCCAAAGATATGCCTAAATAAAAACTTTGACCACATACAATACTCTACATCCCAAAAACATGTAACTGTAATTGAATACATGAAACAGGGAACCCTGAAGTCCCGGAACCGGTTCTCCTGATAGTACTTATGTAAGCTTTTACTTACCTAGGTATTTTTATCGTTTGGTGCAAGACTTCAAAAGAACGAAACACTTAGAACTCAAAAGGGATTTTCTCATAAATAGTAAGCGTTATCTTAAATTACACTAAGTATCAGACTCTATCGGTCGATTAGTAGTAGACTTTAAAAGTATTTTGGGGAAATCATAAAATTATTTTTCAATAACTACTGACTCTTCATTCAACTATTCATAACTATAGAATTTATTTTAATGTGACGACACATTAAAATAAATCCTTATTAAAAACAACTAGTGTGCATGGACTTTATAACCTGACCAGCTCGCACTTACTAACAAATCACAGGAAAATAAACACATTAAGAATAGCACATTTAGGCGGTCTTATCGCTGTAAGCGATCTCTTCCAGACAACCTTCAGGTAGAGGACAGTTGAATTAATATTGAGAGGGAGAGTCTTTTTTGTATGTCCAGCAAAAGCCTTACAATGGTGACAGTTTCTTGCGCGATTACTTCTTATAATACCGGCATAATTATTGGAATTTTACAAACGTTAACATGGTGATGTCAAATCAAAAGCTCTGCACAATCGATTAGTTCCTAATTAGGCATTCTAATTAGCGCGCAGCCGATCGCCATTTAAACGCCACATCGTTTGTTACCCGCTAAGTTGTTTACTGCCGGGGCCGATACTTTATTGGAGCCAAACGAGCCACAGTAGAGAGATAACATAGTAGAATCACCCGTAGTAAATATTGTATGTATTGCAAATATAAACATGTATACAATACACCAATTGCCACTGCCTCGAATTAAGGAATCCTTGTGTTACGACAATGTACCAGGCGGTAAAATATACCAGAGCACTCTCCTAACACATCCAGAACCAAGCTAATTAGTTTTTTTTTCTTCTAAATTGTCCTATACCGGAAAGCCAACCTAAGCCCCTTTGCGTTCAAGGCAACATCGCGCCACTACACTGGTAATACTGTTGTTGGCTTTAACCTCGCACCAGCTCTTGTAGAAGCACACCTTTAGCCAGGCCGGGATGCTGCCGGCTAGAATACATATCCTCTTTGTCTTGTTGAAAACGTCTTTTCTGTACCAATTAGGTACTATTCTTCTTATTTATTAATTCTATAGTAATATGGTGATATCACATCATTGAGTACATACTTACCCTATAGAACAGCGATACGATTTTTTTTTTTCACTTACTAGTTAAGTGATTTTTCACTTACATTTAGTATGAAATGACAACTCCTGTCAACTCTCGTCCATACATAAAAGTACAGATACAGATTAATAATGACATTTCTACTCTATAGGGTATGTGCTCCATGTATCACATGAACGACGTAAATCGAATGAACTCGATTAGCCCAAAACAGTACATAACGCTTTAAGGAGTAAGCTCATACCTTTCAGTGGAATCAAAGTGGATCAAAGTGGTTGAAATGATGATGAAGATGGTAAGAGGAGTAAGTCTACTGTTTCTGTCTATTTTACAACGGAACTGCATTTGGCACCGCGCCAACTGCGGACGGTGCGCCAGTTATCGGACCAGAAATAAATGTGCGACAATTACTGGCACCGATAAAAATTGTGACGCGCGTTTAAACTGCTCTTATTTATGAATAGCGACGACCAGGTAAATGGCCAAGAAATGAAATATTGGTAATGTACTTTTCAGATAGATAGAAATAGAAATAGTATTTATTGCATAAAATATACATAATATACATAATAAATATATATAGATAGATACTCTTTATTGCACACCACATACAACAAACAAAGTACAGGGAAAAACATTTAGCATAAGCTCTATTTATTTATTTAGCTTAAAAGAAGTGCATTAGAGCTATATGTGGGATACCACCCGGCGAATCCTGCAGAACAGCTTTCGCGAATCTACTTACTGCTGCTTACTACCGCTGCCGGCACTATTATATACTTGAAATTAGCTGTTTTGTAAAAAGAAATATTCATTTCTTTCTGAAAGCTGGCGATGCAAATGATAGACTAAAAAGAGATCCTGGTAGACTCGTATTGAATGTTGTTCCGAAGTCAGCTAAATATAGAAAAAGCTGTCTAATCATGTGCATACGAGTCTATAACAAAGTGCCAAATGACATAAAAAATCTAAGCATCAATCAGTTTAAAGCAAAATTGTGTAAGTGGCTAATTGAACATAAAATATATGACATGAAAGATTTTATAGACCGTAAGTTTTAATTAGATTTATTGACATATTGTTTAAATACTATTTGAGTACATACTATTTTCATGACATATCTAAATATTTAAATTTTCCTCCTATTTAATTTAGCGATTTGTTAGTTGATATAATAATAAATGAGGATATTTATTATTATATCAACTAACAAATACAAATAAAAAAAACAAAGGACCGACTGTACTACGGACACAAATATTGAAGAAGTGCGGGTGGGTGAATATTTGTCATCGCGCTCGGGCAGACGACGTCGCACATCGCCAGTCATCCCGTGACCACGGCCTATGCAACTAGGTCGAAACGTCGGAAAAACCAATAACGCAAAATAAGGTATGTGTTGCATAATACCCGTTTGGTGCATAGTGTTAGTTAAAAAATGCAACAAAAAAGTTTAAAATGTTAAAAATAAATACCGTTTAAGAAGACACATTTAGACGGGCGCACGATCGCGATGACTGGAAACGGCTCATCATCGACACGACTTGATGGACGAAATCTCGAGCCTCAACCGCCGAGGGATCGTCCAAAGAGGAAGAAAACAGTAACAGGATTTTGGATAAAACGCTCTTACCAATTAATGCGCGTGTAGTATAAAACGCGTTTAGGGTATTGTTGGGGCTGCCACGGTACTGCAGCGCGTCAGGCATGTTCGCGGATGCTCACACAGATAGCTTCCATGCCATCCTCCGTAAAATAGCCGCCTCGATACTACGCCGTATTCGTGGGAGCTCCAATAATATTCTGGTTCGTGTTGTGGCTCGGCGAGTATATTGCTCATATAAGAAGCACTGGGTTCGGCTACACGGCATAACCTAAATGGTTTTTTATTGCTATTCATAAGGTGACTTTTGTAATTTCTTCATCACATGAAATTTGATTAAATTTGAATTGAAAAATCTTAAGCACAAATCACCCTATAAAATAAACAGAGCGGCGCCCAAACAGCGCAAACAAAACATAATCCTTTGTAACCAATTCAGTTGGGCGATCGCATTGTCGGCGCGTAACAAATTAAGCCCCAATTATTGAAATGACAGCCTTTTGACAAACAGACCTCCCCAGTCCCCATTCAACGATTCAATATTTCGATTCGCCTCCGCTTTCTTTTGGCGTTATTAGATTGACAATGCTTTCTTTGGCTACAACTTCAAATGAACGAAATTTTGGGGAAATTACGAAGACACGAAATAAATTAATTTAGTTTAAGAGAAACCCCCTCCTTTTGACAGATGGACGTTTATGTATTTTTTAGAATATTTTATTTGCCGGCCCACTGCCACTTTGGCTTGCTACATTTTAAAACTATGTTCATTACTTTGGTCTTCTGCTGGATAACCTGGTTTTGGATTTTATCTGTTACCTTTAGCTTAGCTTAGCTCGCTGCTTGCATGTTCCACTTTTAGGCTCCGTAGGTCATCACTGGTAGGACTCACTGGTCAAATATCTTGCTCTATAGGCATTGTAGCAGCGACGACAAGAAGATATGACGCAGCTTCTCCTAACGATTTCCCGCTCAAAGCTGTCTCTTCGACCTAATTGCAGCACTTGTCCAAGGTAGACAATAGACATACTTCTTGACAACTTCGAGCGCCACGGTTTTGATGGAAACCGATCCGGGAATGACATGGTCATTGAACATGACTTTTGTCTTGTCTGAATTTAAAGAATTTATCCATGTCCATGTCAACTAGTGGATAATTTACCTAAAAATATGGATCACAAAGTAATATATTCGCGAAATGGACAAACGAGGTTGAGATTGTTTTTGCAAAAAGCTAAATTATGTGACGTCTGCCCGCGACTACTTTTTATAAATCAATTCAAAAACTTCCCACGGCATGCGCATAACTTATCCAAGTTTTATGCCTATCGGATAAAAGGTGAAAGGATCGAATACGCAAAATCAAATAAACATATTATTGTTTATAATGAATTACAAATTGAGCCTCAATTATTTTGCCTCAAAAAATTGCAGCCATTTGGCAAACATTCTTCAACGCAAAGATTCAATTTGTGTATCCTCCGGTTTCTTTTATCGCAATTAGATTGACAATGCCTTGGCTCTGACAATTCTGTCAATTGATACGAGATTGTTGGCAGCTTCTACTGAACAATTCGTTACTTACAGAAAATAAGACTCGAAGAAGAAGCATCATATGGGAGAACGTGTAAAGAAATCCAGATGATACATATTGTTTCGCCTTAACCGCAATGGGTCCCGGGTTTGATTTTCAGTCGCGAAGCGAGCCAGTTTCAAACGTTTAGAAACTGGCTCGCGTCTGGTTGTGCTGGGAGACGCCCTAAGGCAAAAAAAAGGTTTCTGGTCGCTAGGAGGGACACAAATATATTAATACTTACATTATGATCATGCCAATTGGTGTGTTATTTAACGTATTTTATTTATTTATTTAAAGATATAAATAGCGTTTCAACGGTTATGCTCTCCTGGAGTTCTATTAAAAAACATAACTTTGCATAAGAGGCAGAAACAGGTTCCTAAATCCTCCACAGTCATAATACAATTCCTATAACCACTTTGTTTTCTACTTAATACCGAAAACTGTTTTCCTAAAGAGGGACTAATAAAGATATAATTAAATGGCGTAATTAGCCGAGTTCAAGGATTAAACCGGTGGTACATAAAACTGAAACAAGTAATACCTCTAAGTCACAGCCCTGGATAATACAGCCAGTTCACCTGGTTTAATGACAACACAGTTTAAATAATTTGGAGCCGCATCGGTACTCGTAAGTAAGACACATGGTTAATAGATCGATTTCTGACGTTAACTTATATTGATATTTTTTAAATAATAAGTAAATACGTACTAAGGTCTGAAACTTTTTATCCCATTTTTTTTGATAAACAAGTAATTTTGTCTTTGTATGTATCGTTTGTTCATGCACGACTCAATTGACAAGGACAACCTACTAGACTTGTCTAAGCCAAAATTTGTAAATTATATTTAGATTGGCGAGAAAGATGAAAATTATGGATTTCCCAAAAAATTCCTCAAGGATTGTTTTGGAGAGGTACCTTATTTAGAGAGGTACTACTACAATAACTCCAGAAATATTTAGATTTGTTTTAGGAACATTAAAAAAAAATATATCCGATTTTCCAACCCTGAAGACGTTTGATGAGTAGCGTAGCTAGACTAATGTGTCAATTAGACACGCAGCGCGGCACCAAGCGTCAGTGTACGGCCATACCGTTGTAGGTTCAAATCCCGCAAGGGGCAAATGTTTGTGTGATGAGCACGAGCGTTTTTACCTAAGTCATGGACGTTTATAAAAGTATTTAAGTATATTTATCCGTTATCTAGTCCCTACAGTACAAGCTTTGCTTAGTTTGGGGCTAGATAATTAATGTGATTGTGAAAACAATTCATTGCAATAGTATGTCATCTAGCACACATTGTACCTCCAAACAACAAGCGAAGCTTCTGTCTGGCTTGGAGCTAACAGCTGCGTGGGGAGACTGTTCTCGCCGCGCTGTGCCTTAACCGACTGCGCCAGAGCCCTGGCCCGGTCTCTTAATCTCTTAAGATCTCATTTCTCTTGCGCGAGTTCGTAATTAAGTTCGATTTAGAGCGCTCAATGAACGCTCTACTTAATTTAATTTTGTCTTAAGAACTTTGTCAAGAACTGAGTTTTAGGTTTTTGAGGGTTTTAGCAGTTTTGGCGGTTAAATAGCTATAATTTATTAGTAACAGGAGCAACTAATTTCTAATTTATCAAAATCAGTTTTAATGACTTCAGCTTGGATAGTAATTTGCTATCAACTTTGTAGTCTAACAAACGGAATAGATCAATATTTATAGTATACAGTATTAAAAATGATCTGAAATTTAGGGATGTTCCAACAATCCTTTTAAAGATAAATTGACTCATAACTAAATTAACAGTGACAATTGAGACGTACGATATGTTTGGCAATGTTGCACTGTTGCGATGTTGTTACGTGATGTGACTTGACTTTTTGCACACTTATCCTATTATATATTCTGTGACACAGCTACGGTTTGGTTAAGAACACAATATCCTGTGTTCAACTTTAACACTGATTAAACATTTCGTTCGAAAGTCTACAACCAGTGTGTGTTACCAGTGATGACATATGGAACTGAAACGTGGTCTCTCACTATGGGCCTCATAAGAAAGCTCAAGGTTGCACAGCGTGCTATGGAAAGAGCTATGCTCGGCGTTTCTTTGCGGGATCGAATCAGGAATGAGGAGATTCGTAAACGAACAAAAGTTGCTGACATAGCCCAACGGATAAGCAAGCTGAAGTGGCAGTGGGCGGGGCACGTAGAACTGACGGCCGATGGGGCAGAAAGGTTCTGGAATGGAGGCCACGTACCGGCAAGCGCAGCGTAGGACGTCCACCTACAAGGTGGACAGACGACCTGGTAAAGGTTGCAGGAAGCCGCTGGATGCGAGCCGCTTTCAACCGGCCAATCTGGAAGTCACAGGGGGAGGCCTATGTTCAGCAGTGGACGTCCTATGGCTAAAATGATGATGATGATGATGAAACATTTCGTTCTCAAGGGATCCTGTAGGTTGATTTTATGATATACTTCATATCTTTGCGATGCATTTGCATAGTGCCTACAAACATTGTTTTTAGCGTTTATTTGTCTGTGTTAGGTTCTATTTTATTATTGTAATTAAATATCGTTTAGAGTTTATATTGTACCTTATTTTTAAATTTAGCGCGACCTTAGCCAATTCAAGTAGAATTTATTATTTTTCTTGTAACATAGATCAACACTGGAGCTTGCACCCCAGGACCGATCACTAACCATTAAAAACAAAAGTGGCAATAATTCTTACCAAATTGCTTTATTTCGGCCGATTTTGGCGAAATTAACAGAAAATTTACGAACGAAACTTTACCTTCGATGTTATGAAGTAACTCGTTACGGGGTTTACGATTGTAAGTTACCGAATTACTTTACGTCTCCTAAACATAAAAAAACTTTTTTAATTTGTTTGACGTTTTGCCTACTTTTTTATATTTTAAGAGAAAAAAATACTCTCACTGTTGTTACGTTTACACTAGTTAAGTTTGTTTTATCATATCAGATTTTTAATTTTAATTTTTGCATATTGTCATGGGGCTAAAAAAAATCATGCCTTTAATGATTAAAAATATTTTTTTTGAGTAAAAAAATTGTTCAATAAAACATTAACTGTTTCCGCCCGGGATCGAACCGGGGACCTTGTGCGTGTGAAGCACACGTGATAACCGCTACACTACGGAAACATATCAATTACGAACCAAATTTGTGACCAGCTTCTACTTAACCATATTGAGGCTATCAATATTTACCTTTTACTGTTGTTGTGTTCATAAAACTCGTTCCATTTATCTTGATCTCGACAACGCGAAGGTAATAACGCCGAATTATTTTTTATCTTCATATTTATTACAGCATGTACAGCACTTACTGATGATACTATGTACTTATCTAAGTGCTGGTATTAACATAAAGGCTGCCCGATAAGTAAACACTTAAAAAGCCGTCCTAGAAATCGTCGTATTTCCGTACATTTTGTTCTGTGATTGTAAAGATGTAAATGATAATTGAAACAAGATAACACGTGACTTCCGAAAAGATTAGTTCTTATTCTTGCATGTAGCGCGAATGGATTTTTCATATCATTTCAAAAATAAAGGTAAATCACCAAAAGAACTACCCTTATTTCAGAAAAATGACGTTCAAATTCCGTTTGGACATCGGTTTACAAGAGGCTACAAGTTATCCTGACAATTCGATTTTACCATTTAATTGAAGATATTGTCTATTTGCACATAGGTTTAATACTTTTTTTACTATCTTACATAATATAGCAGAAAAATAATGCAGAAATAACATGAAATTTTAGAAATTTCCATTCAAGTATCATTTATTTTTCTATCGTTATGAACAACTATTATAAGATTTAAACACTACACAATAATCTTCAGGTATACTTTTGACGTGATAACGTCTTTAAAATTGTTTTAGTCGGGTGACATGTTCAGAAACTTGTGTCACACCAAAACCTCACGAGCACGATCGCAGGTATAACGAGAGACGGACCGATCTCCCGTCTCATCTCGAGCGCTGCCAGTCATTCCGTGAAACTTGTCACGCGGAATCCTCACGAGCGGAGGCTGGCATAGCGTTCGAGTGAGTGGACCGATCTTCCGTCCCTCTCACTCTAGCGGCATACAAACGAATGGAGATTTTCTCGTGCGGTTAAGTTTGATTTGAGTTAAAAACGATAGATGTAATTTAAATTTAATTAAAATTAAAATTTAATAAATAAAAGTAAAATTTAATTCCTTACTTCCCAAAAACTTATATCACCAATAAGACGTTATCACGTAAACATCTCGATCGTAAACCTACTTTACAAACAACCATTTTTAAAATAACATAATTTTTATTTTATGTAAAAAATCAAAAAATTTAGTAGTAAACCTAAGTCAAAATTAACTATAAAAATCGAGCGCGCAAAACCGATCATTTTTTAAACCTAAGTAGGACGTCCACTACCTAATAAATTATTAATATTATCTTGTAAAGGATCAACATTGTTGACGCTTTATCCCGCATCATAGACGCACACAAGCATAGAACTGTATTATATATTTTGCACTGAAAAAAGGTGCACGGCCTATGTTTTGTGAACTCATAGGTAAGTAAAAAACCGCTACTACATAAATAGATTTTAAGTTGTTTGAGGGTTAGAAAGTAGCCAAACAGTTCGTGTACGGCTGGCAAACTTGCCTTGTATACCAGTTATCTTATTATATTCTGTGGGCCCAGCCGGGTCGCTCGTTTCTTTTTTTCGAACTTGGGGCTCCACACGAGCACCAAAACTCCACCCACGTTAAAGATGCTCTAAATCTTTTGCTACCAGGATCGCACAAATGCACAGAAGGTTGAACTTCGTTTTAAACATCTATCTCCTGATAAAATTCAAACACAGCTTCAGAGCGGAATATTCCAGCACTTTAAAAAGAAATTTTAGATAAACTTTAAAATTTTATCTTATTAGGTATATACAAGAACACGAAATCAGACTAGGTTATTGCAGACTCAAATAATGCATTGGATGTCACCGGAAAAGTATTGTAACCTTCTTCGAATGCCAAGTTCTTCAAAAGTCGATAAATCAATCAAATGTTTTAGCCAATTGCCATCGGACATCCGATTAGATGATAATAGCTAGTCATCAAAATTATGGCATAACATGTTAGATTTCAAGAAACAAACACCAGGGCTTTAATTTACTTTGATTGAAATACACTCATTCATGTTTCAAAATATTCTGATATTTAAATTCCTACTCCAGGAATATTTAAATAACTAAAATCTTTTAGGTACATAATGAGCACCAAACCACACATTAAAAAAAAAACTAATAAGTAATTCAAAGCAAGATGGATACAGTGAAGCTGTTAGCCATTTTATTATTTTAATGAAACTATCAATAAAATAATGTTTAATTAATATGCATAATTTAAATTACAAGACAAATAATTTCAACATTTAAATTCGTATTGTATTGCAAAAGCAAATACCGGGCTAGCAGAAGAACAATAGAGGTGCATTGTAAATGAGAGCGCATTCAATAATGAAGTGCATTGCATGCGCGGCGTGCAGGAGGGTAGATTAATAATGCAATAGTCAATTTCGTCGTCCACCGCTGAATATCAGCTCAGTCATGACCTACTTACTCATAATGATAGTGGGTATTTTGATCTAATGTTTTTTAGTCTTACATCGAAACTACTCAAGACAGGTTTGAAAAACTCATCGCAGCCGGCAAGTGTTAAGGCTAGCAACATCACGAAATATCTCAAACAAAACGAAATAGGAACTCGAATTTCGAGAACACCAATAATTAATACAAGCAAAACCTTTTCAGTATATTATTTTAGTTCAGCGGCTACTTCAATTATAGTACCTACTACATATGTTTAGCAGTGGACGTCTTATGGCTGAAATGATAATGTATTTATTACTTTTGAATAAAGAGAAGACTACATTATTTTAATAACATTAATATTTTAGAATAATTGTTATAAAGCAAACAATAATTTATTTTATTAAATTTAAAATAAGGTGAGACATCTTACAAGACTTTTTAAAAATATAATTCACGTACAACTTGCATGTGCCTGACAAGATTCTTGTTATTTTCCATTTTGTTGACAACACTGGCAATTTCAAATGTACTACAATAAAATTAAAAAAAAAACTAAATTAAACCGATTAATGCAACTCGTAAAGGGTTACTTTGATCTACTTAGTTACCAGGAGAATATGACTCAGAAGGAAGTACGGCATAAAATCCCCTCGTCGGTTTAAGAAAAAAAAAGTAGCCCTCTCACAAAAAACGTTTTGACAAACAAGGAGCTTTATACTTTATAGATACTTTCTAAATAATATTATGTAAATGATAAAAGAAAGTGGACCACCTCTATCTGTACAGCTAAGTAATTGCCTTCACATTGATTGTTTTCTAGCACAAACAATAATACTTTCTCATAAATTGAAACCAGATTTTCACATAAAACTAAAAGTTTACACAGACTTGATATGAATTCGAAGTAAATAAGAGTGGAATGCGTAGTCTAGACAAACTTTTTTTTGTGTTTGTTTTTAGCTAAATTAGTTTATATACATTTATATACCTATAATAAAGAATAATAAAACTTACTGAAATAATATTAATTAGTAATTTACATTAAGTTAAATAATTTGCTCGAAAAGTTTTTAAGGTCCAAAGAAAAGCAATAAAAACTATACACCAGTTTTTTATTGTGAACTTTGTCAAGCTTTGACTTTGAATCAAGAATACACTCGACCTTCGCTTGCTTTAGGAGCGGGATAAGTCCATATAAAAAAAACATATATAGTAGTAATGTAATAATGGTACCCGATTTTTTAGATTAACCATTGGGTCAGGAAGTGAAATATTTTAGTACAATTTATCACACATAGCAAAAGTTCACAATAATAATACAATGTAACGGATTCGTTCGTAGTCTATAAATTGTTAATAAAAACCAATATAATTTTCTCGTTAGGTCTTTACTTTAAGACGTCAAATCGATCACAAAACAAAACAATATCAAAAAATAATCCAAAGACAATAAAAAGTAAAAAATACAAAACGTTGTTATTAAAAGAGTGTCCATTCATGGTGTATCATAAATAGTAGTAATGTAATAGTACCCGTTATATGTTTAGCTAAACTATGTCATATTTAGGTTTGGTAAATTGTTTTAATTAAAACCTTTAGAAGTCATTAAAAGTGTATTAAATTTTTTAAATTCTTTTTGTGTGAATTCCATCCGCAAGATTTAAGTTTATGATTACTTACTCTATTTCAGTTTATTACACAAGTCCCTGTGTGTAACCACTAAATTAATTTATTAACAACTGCCTTCAAAAGTACTAAGGCCCCATGAGCGTAAAGGAGCTTACCTGCAGGCTCGGCGGGCAGTGGTCGAGCAGCTCCAGCATGTGCTGGATGTTCTGGGCGTCCTGGATGACGAAGTTGAGCTCCATGTCGAACTCGCCGCCCACCAGCTGTTGACAAGGAAACAAAATGCAGATTAGAATTTTGGCTCTGTATATTTGAGGAAACTATAAGTGCATCGACTAAAGTTTTCGTCAGCAACCTAACGTCTTTTTTATGGTTCCGTACCTAAAAAAGAAAAAATCGGAACCCGTATAAGATCACTTTGTTGTCCGTCTATCTGTTTGTCCGTTGTTCTGTCTGTCAAGACTTTTATCTTTTATCTCGAGAACGCGTGGTTGTATCGAGTTGAAATTAAGACTTGAAGATGATGTGATGAGACTAACAATTTAAAGAAGCTGCATTAATTAGCACCCTAAATTGAATACTTATCGAAGGCACATAATAAGTACTGTCACACATACATACACGTCGCTCAACATAATATGTATTAGGCGTTATCTTAGATTCTCTTACTTAGTCGAATCTAGATGTTTTCTTATTTAGCACCTGAGTAGGGTTAATTATTTTTGATTCGAGTTTAAAACTGGTAAACAACCATTTCTACGTTCAGTTAAACTTATAATATATTATGGCATTGCCGACAAGTCAACTTTTTTCGCTAAACTTACTAATATATTCTCTGCCTGCCCTAAAGTGACTGTGACATCATTTATAATGTGCAATGAATGTCGCTCTACGAGTTTTTGCATTTACTGGATAATTTCGTTGCCCTCAAAGGCAAGATTAATAGCATTGGATATTAGTTACGGCTCATATACTACCTCTGTAAAATGCGTACACGAAGATATTGTACGCCAGCCAGCAGTACCTTCCTTTTATTTGCGGCAACCTACCTATTCATCAAAATCCTTTCTTCCGCCCACTCGAGAAATAAATCTATCATATCAAAGGATGGGAGCGTATAACGCTCACTTCGTTACCTATGCTCTCTTGGTATCAAGGATATTAATATTACGTTTATTATGTATCCCTATTATCTCTATTTATACTCTTTTTAGTGTAAAAAATCCTGAGAATATTAAAGCAAATTCGGGTTCGGGATATCATTCGCTTTTGGTCGGTTGACAGAATTCACGCATGATTGATCGCGAATACGTATTGTACGTGTCTTTTGGTTTCTCGTAGCTTTTCCGCCGATCGAACATTTTGCGACCGAGTGAAATATTGGCTGTATCTTGAAAAGCCAGGGGGACAATGGCGTGTTGTCCCGGCCCATGTTCGACGGACATTCAATTTGCGCGATCGGTCAATTTCTCTATAGCCCTGTGCGCCTGGTCCCGGCCTTTTGTGCGACTTAACAATGGCGCCAGTGAGAACATGAAAAATAGCTAACAACTAACAAGCTACGTTTCTGTTTCATTCCAGTGACATCAATACCGATAATATGGAGAATCCGATGTATTTAGAACGTATAGAAGAAATCATTTGTTACTTACTTGACCAGACAGACAAACATTAGATTTAAGTGGTGTTTCTGTGTTTCTAAGTGCATCTCATCAACCATCGAACAGATAGACCGACCATCTTTCTCCGAAACATGTTAGTGACTTTAACTTAGATTTAGTATGAACTGACATGTCCTGTCATCTCTCGCCCATACTAAAACAGTATAGACACAGATTAAATATTGGCGAAAGGAATCCAGAATCCAGAACGAACAAACGGAATTTTCGTGGAACAAAATAATTGACATTTCTACTCTATAGGATAATATGACTTATTCGTCAACTGGCGCGTGTGAAACTTGGCACCTTCCGAATTTACCAATTTTTTTTTGTCGTCAACTCGCTTGATCATAAAATCTGTCAGATTTAGGTACAGTTACTTACAAAAGTGTTTCAATAAATTAAATATAGGTACCTACATAAATGTATACGACTTGAGTTTAAAAATAAAACAAAATGTACATACTTTTTGTGATATGTATAATATAAATCAACATGACAAAATATACATTGTTTATTTTCCTTAATAATTATCCTATATTTCCTTTATAATGTGTTCTATGCCTTCAACCTACAATATTTTCGAGGGTGGAATAATTTGACAATATTTTTCTTTCATTCATTCAAATCCATATTTTGAGAAGCATAGTTATAAAACAAACCGCAAAATAATTTCAAGAAAGATTCAAGGTACAAACCTTGAATCTTCGTACAGGGACACAAAACAAAATTATTTTACAGTCTGGCAAAATGGAAAAGAACATTTACACCATTTAAAATTACTACCGCATATCATTATCATGATTTTTTTATGTAGGATGTAGGATTTATGTAGGAAAGATGTGTGGTATGGGGGTTTTGATGCACCATCACGCCGGGACCACAGAATAAATAATATAGCCGGGACACTTCCCTCTCTTTCTATGTGTCTCTCTCAGTTTTCTAACCCTCACTCGTTCCGTATGAGCAAAAAACACAATGGGGTAACTACCCTTATGGTGTTGGTGTACTAGGCGAGTATAAGAATAGAAGAGTTTAATTTACCATGGGGGTTAAAATAACTACCTACCGTGTGTGTGTGTGTGTAGTCAGTGTAGAGTTACCACAGTATCAACCAATGATAGTTTGCACAGGTTTCAATAGAACGTTTGCAAAGAGACAAACTTCTCCGATTCCACAGGAAGAGGTACCGAATACACCTAAGTAAAGTAAAATGAATACTAAAATATATAAATTATGAATTAATTTCGGATTTAATTTAATTCAGGAATTGAATTATTAGGTAGCTTGTCAAAATCATATATTTTTTTAGTCATATAAGTATATCGGCACCCATTTATTCTCATAGTTCGACAATTGTATTAAGCTTGTTTGGTAGAACTTCAAACAAGTCCAAGTTAGACTTATTTTTTTATTAATGGCCAATCACCATTTTGGGGTTTGTACTAGGTCAGTATAAGAATAGAAGAGTATTGCACCATAAACTGGGATTTGGCGTGAGGTTGACTGGCATTATAGGTTGTAATCGAAAATTTTAATAAAGTCCCAAAATGATCTGGGTTTTTAAATAGAGCTTTGTGTATTTCAAGATATATTGTGTGGGTTATATGAATTATACAACGACGATACCACCCTTATGGTGTTGTCGTACTAGGCGACTATAAAAATAAAGGCATAGATTTCACCACGACGGGGGTTGAACCCCCGATCGACTGTTGATATACACACATAGTTATTTGTACAAGAAATGAATTGTAATGTACCACACACACGGCAAAACGCACAACCCATCGAATTCATTTACTTTTTTGTTTATTTAACTATTATAGCATATTAACAAGAAAAGATTTAAATCGTTTGATCTTTGAGCAGAAAAAGCAGCTATATTATTTCCTCAAATTATGGGATGGGTTGTTGGCCGTTTAGGCCAGAAAAACACACTAAGAGAAAAAATCCACACGTGTTTGTTTCCGAGCAAAATCACGTGTTATCTTAATGCGAAATACCAGGCCAGCAGGAAGGTCGAGGAGTTTGCCGTGAAAGCTACCCTAATTCGAGGGTCGCCGATAGTGAACGATTCGGTCCGACGTAAACGCCGCCTCGCTTCCCCCGAGCTATGTCTTTAGTATCGGCCAGTGATTGATGGTCCCGCCTCTTTCGACTAGAAATGTATTATCGATTTACTTGTAACAAAACACCCTTTAGTTAAAGATGAAGCTTTTTTTGGTAAAAGGGAGCGAATATTCTTTTGAACATAAAAGTAACATAATAGAAACACATTACATAGGTAATTCTTAATCTTGGGAAATAATGTTATAAAACTTAGCGTGTAATAATATTGTTATACACAATATTATCCTATATTGTGACTACAAAGGTAAGATTTTCTGCAGACCAGTAACATAGGTAGATACATTTTTGCTTTGATTTATAATCCCAAAGTATATTATTAAATGTAACAATTTTAAAATTTACTTAGACCGCAATGTTTTCTTCTCATAAAAAATAACAAAACAAATTGCATAAATTAAAAGTTACCTCGTTTTAAAATATAAAAAAGACGCTCAAAATTTTAAACCCTCCGCGGTTTTACACCAGGCGAGCAGAAACGCACGGAGGTAATTTTATTAAGTTAACCGCCCGAGGGATACGAAGAGTGGGGTGAGGTGCGAACTAGGGCCATCATCACGGGCCCCCGGAGACACCAACTGGACCTTCGTAGAGGAAATAAGAATAAACGTCAGGAATAAGATTATTTGTTGAAATTACAATACTGGGAATTGTCATGATTTGAATAGAGATGAGGTAGAATATTTTGTGTCAGGAATACCTCTGGTATAATTTTGTTAAAATTTTGCCTTTGGTTACTATTTCCAATCAGCACGTTTTGTTTAAGCTTCATAAATATTAAATCCGTCATAGTCAGAACTATTATTATACAATAAAAAATTAACTTTAAAAAATTCTAAAGGCAAAAAAGAAACGAAAAAATCCTTTTAATAACGCATAACAAAAGCACTATAAAAGATAACAACTTAATTCCGCAGCCCTAGAGCGGGGAAAATGCGTTAAAACGGCTCCTCTTAACCCCTAACTGGCGATCTCAAAAATTATAGCAGCTATAAAAACCTCGGTGCGGGTAGACAGACAACTGGAGTAAGGGCTTTTTCTTATAGTCAGTGTTTTTTATCAAAAAACTAAAAACTGCCCAAATTATTGTAAATAGTTTGCTTAAAACACTGAAAAGTCGTAATTGAACTGGAGATTACAAAGATTGACATACATACAATAAATATGCTAGAAATGCTATAGTTGTCATTTCAACGACTTTTAGATTCAAAAATATATTACGGTTGTTCGGCCCGGACAGAATCCTTAATTTCAGTTTTTTTTTTGTAGAATCGGAACTTAAGCACGACAAGAATTGTATAAACCTTGTCGTATCGTAAGTGCGCTCAAGGAAACAGACAAAATGATGACATAATGAAGGCGCAGGCAAAAGTTCATATTATTATATTTGGCCAAGGAATTAAAGGAAAAATTAATAAGAAAATAATCCTAATTTGGCGAAAAATGGTAACTAAAGATCTTGCTAATTTACAATAGCATGATAAATATAACAACAAAATAATTACATTTTACAAATTGAAGACTAAGTAATCCCTAAACCTTTTAGTAAACCTAAAAAACGACGATCATTCAGCTATTTGTTTATATTGTACGTTAATACAATTGTCCCAACCCAGTGGTAGGGTAAAAAAAAATGGGACGTGTAAAAGAGCTTAATTTAGGCCTATTTGCAGAAATAAATGGATTTTATTAGTTTATTTATTGGTTTTAACATTGTTAGTTGCCAAAGTTCCAACATAGAAATGGAATTGAGAAACTCCTCTTTTTTGGAGTCGGTTGAAAAATTGCTAAATGGTCCACAAAATAGAAATATAGCTAACCTTCTTATCCATTTAAATGTATGATTATTTTGCGGTGTGTTTGAGCATTGCCTAACTGATATAATCGCGTCCGGTAAAGACTGTCACTTATAAACGCGATTATTACCGGTAACCGGCGCTCGGCCGAGCCGGTAATTCGATTGCGCACCGGTTATTATTGCTGGCAACCCTGTATCCGGATAGATCCGGTTATGGGCCTAATAATGTAAGGTCGCTTCGTCGCCCTTTATTTCATTATGCGTTGAAATTGTTTCACACCTTTTGGTTGCCAAATAGTGAGGGCATTTTGGGACGGTAAAATCTGTATTCGCCGAGCATGACTAGAAAACGCAGTTTTGCTCCACAGTCAAATAAATAATGTACCCATAGTAATCGGAGTGTGATCCAAGATACCACCATGACATAAGCGCTTGGTGATCCACCTGTAACTAATTTCGTCAAGTGAACGCAGCGCATCCGTTTCCGTATTCCGTTTGGAAAATTCCTTTAACTAAACGCAATGACGTCACATGCGTGTCGCGTATGCTTGCAAACAGTTAGCGTATTACATTTTTGGCTGAAATAGGGTTGCCTTGCCATCAACTAACTAAACTATGTTTATTTATCATTTCCTATTTTACTCCTGGGATGAAATGTGTGTCCACTTACACGTCATTAACGTTTGTTTTTTTGTACTCTCTATTTTGACGCAAGTTTGACATACATTTGACAACTAAGCATAAACTTTATCGTAGTAATTATGTGATCAGTGACAGAATGGCAGAACCGCTGATCATGTTCGTATAATCACTATGGCAGGACTAAACATAATGCGAAACCTACCGCGATAAACGTGCGGTTTGTTTCCCCATTTCCGAAGGCTTAACGTTTATTTTAATTGCTTTACAAACAATAAACTATATAATTTGAGCTATGTTTCTCGTAAAAAAACCATTTGAAGTTATTTCTGGAAAGTATTTTCTGGGAAAGCATTGCTTAGCGTTTTTCTTAGGAAACAATAATACAACGTATCCTTAACAGAAAGGAATCATATTATTTTAATAGATTTATATAGAAAATGTTCAAAGAAGTGATGCCCCCCCCCCCGCTCGATTCAGAATCGTTCGATAACAAATTGTCGACCGAAAAAGGACGTGACCAATGTCACTATGAATAGGATGTAGCATTTTTGTCGCGTGATTCACCGGTTTGAAGAGTTATTGACGTAATCACAAAACTGTTTAGCGTCCATCCAAGTCCGTATAGATTGGAGACACGAAACAAGGTACAAGTCCTAGTTTGAGGGAAGTCATGTTATTAGAGCCATTAGGATCATTTACAAAAAAATCCACAGATATTTTTGATGTAGAATACATTTTAAAGTTATAGGCATAATTCTAACAAATAAATATGTATTAATATTCAGTAAGTACGATGTTAAAATAACAAATAACTTTAATTAAAAATTTCGGCGATTTGCCAAATTTAAAATATATAAGTGAGGTTTTTGCCCAATTTCATGGCCGCATGAGGAGTAAACACAAACACACATGTCGTTGATATTGCAAATTAAAATAAACGAGCCGGCCGTCGACCGCGCAAACCGAATTACTTATTATAGCGCAACGCAACCGGCGCGACGCGATGACACGCGAATAACGGCCGAATTAATTAATTTAAAAAACGGTTTCAGTGTACTTCCAAAATATGTAAACAAATATGTACGAGAGTTGGTTTTGTGGTTCGCCATGGGATGAGTTATAGGTACTGTCGAAAGCTTAATCTGTGGACTCCTAAAGCCGCAGTTGTCTGTTTCAGTTTAAGCTTGGGTGAAAAGGTTTTGGTAAGGTTCATTTAAAAAAACCTAACCATCTCTTAGGAATCGTTAATTTTTGCAAGACGAAAAGTTGCTTAACTCTCTTCAACCCATACACTATTATAAAGAAATATACTATTATTGTTGCATGAAAGAAGAACAAAACAACAAACATTAAAATCGCATGTTTCATAATTAGCGAGTAAAAGTAGGGAAATAGATATTATTTAACGAAAAGTATGCACGTATAAGAAAGAACATAATTCAAATCGGCACACAATATTAAGAAGGCCTGAACGCACAACATCATTCACCAGGCTAGCAGCAGTTGACGGGGTTAGCGCACAAACGTCACGGTGACAAATTATGTTACCACTCGCTTTGCCTATCTTGGATTAAGTTATTAGCGACTGCAATACATTTTACGATTTACATTTATTAGTATACAGGTTCTTACAAGCAAGCGTTTGCTATTGCTAACCTTTGAGAAAACTAATGTTTTTGTGTTTATTTCAAAATTTCTAAACGTTGCATTGCAGCGAGCCGCAGCGTTAAATATTTTACGAAGATATTCAGTTTCCTGAATTATTAACCGACTTCAAAAAAGAAGGTGGTTCTCAATTCGTCGGAATCTTTTTATTTATGTATGTTCAGCGATCATTCGTTACTACGTTGACCGATTTCGATAATTATATTTTTGTTTGAAAGGTAACACTTTCAGAATGGTCCCATATAAATTTGGTTAAATTCTGATAGTGGGATCTATAAGAAAATCATCAAACATTGCATGAACGCCGTACCACGCCAACTGATTTTAGTATGTATCTTATCTAATATCTTTGCCAAATGTGGACCGATTTTGACGATTCTTTTTTTAATAAATAGCTTATACTTCAAAGATACTGTAATAAAACATTTTCACCCCTAAGGGTGGAAAAATAGGAAATGAAACCGGTGTTCAGCAGTTAAATTTAGTTTGCACTCGTAAGATTTGTTCATCATCATCATTGATCATCATTTCAGACATAGGACGTCCACTGCTGATCATAGGCATCCCCATAGTAATTATAACATTAGTGATCATATTAAATATTCTGAGAAAATTACAACCTTCAATGGTTCAAGCGGTACATACAGACCTTATAGGTAGGTGAGATAGACAGACAGACACGCGTATAGGAACCGTAAATGCTTTTATAAATAAAGCTTGTTACTTGCACATCCGATCACTAATGGGACGCGAAATGTCCCGCGGCAGTAGTGGAAATGGGACGTAAATAAATAAAATAAAATCCCCGCGGGTCGCCCGTTTACGGGCTGCTGCGTGCGGCCCTGGTAATGGTGGACGACAAGCTAGCAATGCGGACACGGCTGTTGACATACACTACTCGAATTCGCTTTGATGTGGCTGATCATTTCCGCAAAATTATGAGAGCCTGGTAAATACGCCGCGGTTGTGATTGGATATTCCAACCATTACAACCATGTTTAGTGACATTAATGAAATAGAAAGCATTTATTTGACACACACACAAATAAAAATTAAAAAAATACATAACAATAAAACAATGAAGGATTTCTGGTGTGTCAAAAAGCTTAGCATTTGTCGTGACAATCTCATCATCTCCGAGCTTCGGAAGGCACGTTAAAAGTTTGTCCCAGCTAATATCGCTTGATAAAGTCGTGAAGCCTAGTCAGAAGCTTTCTGACATCTGACAGTAAGGTTTCGTCACTAGCCTTTAGGGATGAAAAGTTTTAAAAAATATCGATATATCGATATTGACATATATCGAATTAAGTCGATATTGATATATCGATATATCGGTGGTCGATATAGTAGGCCGATGTATCGATATTTCTTTTTTTTAAAAGCTCATATAAATCCAATGTAGTTTTAGTTACCTATATCGATGTATGTATATAATTTTTTATTCTTACTTAAGTGAATGATCACAAATTTTGTATAGGTTTTTTGTACATAAAACTTTTTTTAAAAAAGGTTTAAAAAAAAAACCAGTATTTTGTTCTATCTACCGAACTTAATAATAGTAATTTTGGCAGTCTGCTTCCTTGTAGCTAGTTTCTGCTTTGAATTAAAGTGTAAAAAAAACGTTCAGAAGGAACACTAAACTTGTTACCGAAATAGTCGATGACTCATTGCCACGTTAAAAAGATTGGGATTACACCTTGCATCTTTTGCCATGTTTTAAGGAAAGAGTATTTACAATAGCAGAAAGATCTAAAGTAAACTCATTGTAACTGTCAGTTTTTTTTTTGTTTGCGTGTAAACAAATAATATCAACAACCAACACCTTCACGTCATACTCAGTCATATCAGTCACCACAGAACAAAACAGATCACACGGACCAAAAATCACAGTACTCACCTACCACAGATTAGAGTAGAGAATAGAGTAAATTTTTTTTAGACAGTCAGTTTTGCAAGTAATAGCATTTTGCCCGATTTTGTAGATATTTTAATTTGGGCGGGTTTCACAAAATTTTGATACGACATATTGTGTTTTTCGATATTGATATATCGATATTGGCGCATCGTCGATATCGATAAATATCGATAATTTTAGAGGTCGATATATCGATATGTATCGCTTTTCCGATATATCGTTGCATCCCTACTTACAACACCCCTTCACATATCCACTACCACCTCATTGTTGAGATAAGGCCTGTCTTGCAGTGGGACGTAAACAAGGTCGCCTTTTATAAACGGATGAAACTTTAACAGAACTTCTAATTATATTAGAGAAACCGGGCCCTATTATTTTCGTTCTTAAAAAAGGGCTAGTTTTAATTTTTATTATTCCTAACAAAAAAAAAAACTAAGAGCATCCTGTCTAGTCTGAAACGTCCCTACGTCATCGCCTCTGTCTCTCTCATTTCAATCGTGCCACACTCTTCCCTCGGGGTGCACGCACGGGGCACGGGATGTTTTATTTTACGTTGAAATCAAAATAGTTTTTGGCGTTTTTCTCGAAAACTAGCGTATAACAATTTTCTTTTTTTTTAACAAAAATGATTCAATTATGTTTTTGTAATTAATTGCTCTTTAAATTTGACCCGTTTATAAAAGGCGACCTTATATAATAGAAATAGGCATAGGTACTTTACGGTTTTTACTGCTTTTGCCTTTATTTAAGCTGCTATTCTTTTTTCCATATAAATTACAATCTTCTTTAATCCAAGTTTTTTAGAACAGCAAAGAAGTTAAATCACCTCTATACTTCAAGTTACGATCCTTTGTTTCCACGATAACTATTAACTTTTCAGAAGACTTGGGGAAGTCGCGGAACTAGCTTATTTATGACGTTAAAACTTAATTTATTTACCGGGTCAAAGTTTGCTCATCACTTGGCTCATAAAGCATTGAAACCATCTCGACCGGACCAAAATCCGGATCGGACGGAATTAACCGGCTTTCGGGGCGCGATCGGGTCACGCGAATGACCCTGATCAGAACCATCGGGTTTACTTCATAATTTATTTGGCACGTAATTAATTTACTATCGACAGTGAATTTTAAACTTGAATGGCGGTACATAAAGCTGAAGTTTAATTTCTTGAATGGAATAAAATGAAATCATCATTTCAGCCATAAGACGTCCACTGCTGAACAAAGTCTTCCCCCAATGACTTATCATCGGGGGGATTGCCAATACTCGCCACCCTTGGCAGACGGGTTGGCGAGCGCAGTTTTATTAAAGATTTGCTGCCCGTCTCGTGCTACAGGAATTAGTCGCCTCTTACGACACGCCTTATGTTGGCAGTGGGGAAGTGTATTCTTTACGACCGTCCCCACACGGCACTACCGCCGTCCCCACACGGCACAAATAAAATACGACATAAAATGTAATATAAAAAATATACTAGTAAATAAACATCCTTGCCAAGAAGGATTTAATTAAATAATTACATTCTAACAATAATCACACCAATTATCTAGCCTTAAACTAAGCACAGGTTCTATGGCGACTGGGACAAATAGACATAATTAAATATGATAAATGACATATGTATGACTCACGTAGAAATAAATGCTCGTGCTTATCACACAAGCATTTGTCCCTCGCGAGACTTTAACTACTATAGTGATAGGTGACAAGACCAAGACAGTCGTTTAAAGACCACGAGCTATTGGGTACTTATTTGAATTATAATTACTATTGAAGTCATTAAACGTACAAACATTTTACAAGAATATAGTAAGTCAAAGTATCAAACAAAACGAGCAACATTTTTACAATTCTCTCTCCCATTCATACACGCAGTAGTTCAGAGGCGCAATAAAGGGCGTCACCCTTATTGCTTTTTGTAAAAGACCCCACATTATGGGCGTAGCATACTAATGCTTGCTCCTTTGTGCTCATAGTGGCCTGGTATCACGATTTAGATTTCGCTTTGTTATGGCTACCCCATAAATTCATGGGTAAAACGCAAGAAAAATAAATAAACACGCATCTATTTCAAATGACGTTTACACAAGAACCTTGCACCCTTAAAAGTGATACTTAGATTCTGGCACCCACTTACGTTCTAACAAAATAAACAATACAGACAGGTATAACAGGTATATTATTTGTAGTCAAATTCTTGGTATACAAGTAGAACCAAATTTAAACTACGTTGGTATAATAATTTAACAAAATGGCTGGGTGGACTCGACTATTTAATTGGTTTTAATTAATACAAACGAGCAAAGGGTTAAAAGTGTGAACGTTTGTACTAGGAGACAAGAAACTTTAGGGAGGTTTGAGCATCGGCTTTTAGCTCTACCGTTGCATGGGATCAAACCGGGCTGGGTGGGCATTATAAATTCACCCATTAGGTGACCATTTCAAAACAAACAACAACGTCCGCACAACGCAAAAAAGTATTATTTGTGGCAAGATCTTAAAATTCCTTTCCTTTTTAAGTAAAAATTGCCGCTAGCTAAATGGGATCAGAAAATAGTCCACCTTTATAACACTTTCAAAATGTTTGCGAAAACTAAAACCGCGATGAATATGCAATAAAAGTACCAGGCCAACAGAGAAGCCAGAGGATAGCATTTCGCACAGGGGATGCTGCATATCAACGCAACCCCCTGCGGTTAGGGGCGGCGGCGCGCCGTAAGTGAAGGGTGCAGATTTATCCCTCGCGTCAACGTCACTGTACGGGTCATTCATCTGGCGGAGTTTTAAAACGGACTATTTATCATCCTGGTTAACAGTTCATTTTGTGGCTTTCCTACATTTTTACAATAGCGCAAAGGGTACTACTGTTCATTAAAGTTAAAAATAGATGTTACCCAGTCAGTGATAAACATTACAGTGAAATTATAATTACACTATTATACAAAGTTGTCTGTCCTGAAGCTTTTGCTCCGCGGAGTCCTAAGTCACCTAGGTAATTTTTAAGGCGAGTGTAGTCGCCATATGTAAATTAGCATGTGGTTTTAAAACTTACTACTCAAACCCAAAATAAACTGTCACAAAAATATGTAACTATGTATGTAATATGTAAATGTACGCTATGAATTGTCAAAAGCTTACTCAACATTTTGAGCATAGCATTTGTTTCTAGTACTTTTACTTTAGGAGAAAATAAATATTGAAATCATTGAAATAACCAACTAAAAAGATGCAGATTTCCCTTCTTATTTTTAACCCCTTGACCAATTTAATTCGTTTCAACGTCAATTGATAGGCCAACTTTTTTTTCCCCTAGTTTTTGCTACCTAAAGACGCAGCGATGTCCTAACAGCCACGTTTTATTGCGAAATGTTATAAACAATATTTTGATGAGTTTTCGTGCGATATTCGTAGTAACACGCGTCGAGTCGCTAATTTAGAGGCACGACTCGCCTTAAGCCGCAACCTTATTTCCATAAAGACTAAACGACAACAATCTTTTTAAGGGTTAGCGTTTAAGTTAGTTTTCGTATTGAGTTTGTAAATATTTGATTTGAATTATTCATTTAAATGTATTTGAACCAGATTAAAGTCTGTCTAACTCTGATATTATTAAACTTTATTATTTTACAATATCTCCTATAAATTTTAGGTTCTGCAACTAAAATTAAGTTTCAGATTTTAATTCAATGTGCACTTGAGTCCTACTGGAATTCACTAAGTATTACATACCTACTTGACACTTACCTAGAGTTGTGAGGTATCCGAGTTCTTATTATAATTTTTACTTTTTCAGTGAGAACGAAAATACTTGAATTCCAAAAATATCCGACTAGGCACATCTCTATGCCGGATCCTGTAGCGGACACTCTGCTGACGCCTTTTAAAAATAGCAAAATTACCCTCGCATTGACTTCTATTGTGGCTCGAATGACCTGTGCCTAATGAAAGCCGGTTCCCGATAAAGAATAAAAGCACTCGTCAATTTGGTTCATTCCCGGTCTTAATTGGCTCCGGTCAAGCAATTTCCTTTTATAGGCACGAGTAATTATGAGCAGAAAAACAAGAGCCTGTAGCAATTATTCCTCAGCGGGCAAGTTGAGGGCATCCCTCGAAGCCGAACCAATGGATGAACTTTGCCGTTTAATAAAAGGCCTTTGATCTACACGTTACACGATAAACTCGTTTCGTTTGACGCATCTATTTGGAATATAAAAACTGTCTTTGTGATGCCTCCAAATATCTCTATTTTGTAAATATGTAAAGTGTGCACCGTATACGAACATTATTAAAAACCCCGAACACACAAGCCTTACTGTGGAAGGGTGTGTAGTGTGTATGCGTGCACTAGCTAGACCCCACCCACTAGACACGTGTTGACATTTCGCTTACGCCTTCATGTCTATGATCGCCTAGTACTTTGCGCGGGTGTGTATGACGTAATACAAGCATTGATGATACTTCCCAGGGGATATATTTATACCTTACCTCTGCTAGAATAGGAATTTTTATGACTAAGATTCCTGTCAGTTGCATAAATCGTAACCGTTGCTAGCAATTTTATTTCATTTTTGCTTACCCTCTCGGGCTTATGATTGCCTAGTACGTCGGGCAGGCCCGTATGACGTAACAATGGAACTAGATAGTTCCCGAGGGATATTTACTAAAGTTGAGGCAGGATAAAAACTATTTATTGAATGAGCAGCTCTGCCCACTACGTATGGTCTCGCTATGTATGTGTGCGTGCGCTTCAACTTTTTGTGTTTTGGTCGTATGAGAAAGATGGAATGACGTAAAACAATTTTAACATTTTTCCCCATGAATTATTTTTGTATTATTATTTTTTTAAACCTGTTAGTTTAAAAAAAGACTCAGTAATATTTGAATGTTAAAATTATTGATCATTGATAGTGGTGATATCACAGTAAAATATAATCGAAAGAAAAAAACTAAAAAGTACCATGTTTTTTAATAATGTCGAAATTCTTCGTTGAGACAACACATGTCCCAAAATCCCTAACAACAAAATATCATCAAGGTGCGACAGAAACGTCAATCAAACGCAGGAAAAAGACGTGAAAAACCCAAGATGGCGGATCAAATCAAAGAATGCGGGACGCAAAGTACAATCGGATGTTGTTGTCATCTGAATAAAGGCAGTAGACTATATAAAATGTTGTCCACAATAAGTTTTGATATGGGTTACGATTTTACTCGGAGGTTAAGATGAACCATTTCAAACCAATACACGGTAGATAAATACTTTCACATTTTACGTGCTTATCTACAATGTTTACTTTTGTTTTGATTAACAGATACAAAACTTTTGTGAGCCGAAAGCGCTAATCAGTTTACAAAAACGTACGCACAGCTAGTAGTCAGGTTATAAATATACATCTATACAGGGTTATATTAAAAACATCAGCAACTCCCTAAGGGCTGATTCTCAAAAAAAAACTTAAAAAAACTTAGTATGCAGCAGTGTAATTTTTAAAAAAACTACTAAGTTAGTCGCATAAAAAAAGTTGTTGTATTTGAGCACCAGAATCAGACTTTAGGAGGTTGTTGATGTTTTGAAAATAACCCTGTATACATGTATACTAAAACAAAATCGGATCAGTTACACCATTTTTATGTCAAGAAAGGCTGGACCGATTTTTATGATCTTTGATTTGTTGGATTTGTATTCGCCCCGAATAGCAGAATAACAAATAAAATAACAGAAAATAAATGCTATGCTATGTGCTGCTATGTGCTATGTGCTATGTGCGGGTTAAAAAAAACAGATAGCTGCAGAACATATTTCCAAAAATTTAAAATTCTCACCATGCCTTGTTTATACATATTTGAGATAGCCCTGTTCATTAGACAAAACCCAAATCGATTTGAAATTGTCCGTGGTCATGCAGTATGCTGTTGATCATAATATTCCGTGCAAGACAGCTCTTTTCGGAAAGGGTGTTTTTGCTATGGCGTCAAAACTCTATAATAAAATTCCCAATTACATCAATGAAAGCAATGACATTTTTATTTTCAAACATAGATTACTTATATTTTTATCAAATAACGCATTTTACTCAATAAATGAATTTTTACAATCAAATTTTAATACCATTCCTCCGACATCTGTTTGACTGCCGTACCACAACTTTTATTTTATTTTGAATAATTTTCCATCTTTGACATTTTTTAATTTTTTGACATAATTTGTATTTTTTTATATGACATTTGTATGCTGACAAGGCTGATCACAGCAAGGACATTATATTATGTACAACATCAATATTCACCTGTGTATCACAAATAAATGATTTGATTTGATTTAAAAATAAAAATTGGATGGAACGAACGGTTTTTATGAATTTTGAGGCGGTACGGAGTTCGCCGGGACAGCAAGTTTCCAATACAAGGGGAAATCTCACTGAACGTACCTATAGGGCAAATTAAGCATTAGGTTTACGCGTTGTATTTAAGCAGGCCTCAAAAGGAAGTAACTAATAAAATATATACTCGTATACTATTTAATTATACATATAAACAAAATAACAAGACTACACGCAAACGATCCAAATTTCAGGAAAGAATTCCAGGAATTTTAACGGAAGCAAAGGTTTTTCCTTGGGAAGACGAAACAAAAAACGCGTTTCCCGACGCTAACTGCCCTCGTTACTTTTATTTTTCGACTACAATAATGTACCTATTACGAGCACCTAGCTCAAGATTTACTATTTTGTTTTCCTCCTTCCAACGAAGTTGGCATTCTGTTGGTTTTCTGGCAAGACAAGTACCATTTACATTAGCGAGTGAAGTATGCACATCAGATGACAACAACTGTATCCGAAATAGACATACTACAACTTCACAACATAAATTGACAGAATATCGGGTATCAATTATTTTATGGTAAATAAGGGTACCTATATACCTAGGTACTTATTCAAATATGTACATGACCTTATTTTCAGAAAGCATAAATCAAGACAACACACCCAAAAGGTGTACAAACGACCAGGCAAGTTTGCAGTAGGAAGCCACTGCAGGCCTCTTCCAACCGGCCAATCTGGAAGTATATGGGGGAGTCCTATGTTCAGCAGTGTACGTCCTATTGCTGAAATGATGATGATGATAAGATCCGAAGTCTTGGTTTAGTATCTTCACCTGACTAATTATTTTATGTTGCAAATGTTTTTTTTAAATGTTAGCAAGCTAAAGTGGCAGTGGGCAGAAAGGTTCTAGAATGGAGGCCGCGTACCGGCAAGCGCAGCGTAGGACGTCCACTCACAAGGTGGTCTGCCGACCGGGTAAGTGTCGCAGGAAGACGCTGGATGCAGGCCACTTCCAACCGGCCAATCTGGAAGTCAATGGGGGAGGCCTATGTTCAGCAGTGGACGTCCTATGGCTGAAATGATGATGATGATGGCAAATGTTTTTTTTAAAATAACTGTATTGACGTAGCAAACTAGACAACTCTTTTTTCTTTTTCTTTACTTCATTCGGATATCTTGGGTAAATTACCTATGGTATTCGAGGTGTGTGCGGTATGGGGCGGAGTGCTGCACATTCTGTGTGGATTGTTTGTGTGGGCATGAGTATTACTTTGCTACATAATTAGACAGGTGACCATCAACACCAATATCTATTTGAATTGCATGTCATTAGTTTTAATATCATTGATAGTATAAGGACCGATTTCTCAAAAGCCAGATAGAAGAAGTTTGACATGTTGGCAGTTTTAGTACAAAAAATGTGCAAAAACGACGATTTTATTCGTTGGATAAAAGTTATTTGGCGTTTAAAAAATCGGCCCAAAGAATATTAGTTTATTTCACTGTTATCTTAATGTCAGAGCTTAAATACATAATATCAATTTATTTTAATCACTGCTAACCCAACTTAAAATTAAATAAATTTGTAGGTGAAAAATAAAATGTACCTACTTACCTAGTACAGTTACACTTAGTAAACATTACCACCATGTCGTGAAGTGAAACTCAGTTACAGGCCAAGTGTTTTTGTAAGTTCTTTATTTAAACATGATTGTTAAAAAAAAGCTTTTATTTCCTAATAATTATAAAAACTTAACATCCAGCCTCACCGGATACCGCGCATTACGCGAATGTATTCCGCGCGCGTGCGATTAACGCAAATTAGTTCGCAACACTCGCCGCGAATACGTAATCCGCGTTCTTATTCATGAGATACTTATCGACCGAATGTAACGAGAAAATAAATTATGTCAGATAGGTTCAGGTGCTTTGAGGTTAATATCATTTTCATCAATCTGTCGCCAACATTTTATCACATTTACAATATATCACTGTAAGTAGTTCAGTCCTTAGATTACTTAATTAAAATATAATCAATTTTTTGAGTTATCCAAAAACAAAATTAAATATTTTGAAAAATCTACGCTGAATTTAAAATATTTAATGAAAAAAAAAAAACATCAAATAAAATTTTAAAAATCCCCGACTAAGGACGTAAGTAACCAAAGATAATCCGTCGAGGGCTGCTAGACATGTTTATGAAAAAAAAGCGTGATTTATGAGATAATAAGGTATCCAAATCGGCTTTTGGCTCCAAATTGTGCAACAAAATTGTTACGCCTTGTAAATGAATTTGAGAAAACACCTATCTTAAATCCATCGCTGATAAATCACTAACCGTTTACTGGAAATGCATCTTAATCGGCCGAACCGTTCGGTAGATAAATGGCAACATTCGAGTGCGCACACAAACAAACAAACAATCTTTCACACAAAACGCATATACGTTCTCCGTTCGGTAAAAAATCAAGACTATTCTGGATATTATTACTGTTACTAAAAGGTACATTGTAATTTTATGGGCGAGTATACTTTAAGTTCCCATTCCCAAAACAAACAGTCCCGCTCTAACTTTAGTTTCGTAATAAATACGATCCAAAACTGGGTCAAAAGTTCTAAAAGAAAACAATTCGCCGCAACTCATACACATTCGAATCAATTTCGACAAACGTTTTAGGACCCTTGAAAACTTGCGAAAAACTCACTTTCGACTTTCGATCGGGACGCGCCGGTCGGCGAGCGTCAAAAAAAGTTTCACATCTACTGAAAGTGATATGGGTCCCTCAGCCTGACGAGGGGAGGGTCGTCAAGTTTAAACAAAATTGTATGCGACTGCCAAAGAGGATATGACATTTGTGAGGACACGAAAGAAAATAAGATCGGGATCCGCCGTTAGACGTACGTACTTAACATTATTATTTGTAATGACGTTTTTTTCCCTAAACAAAAAGGAATTGTTGCAACAAAAGAAAAAATCGTGAATATTTTGGCCTATTTTAGGATCGTAGTCTGTGGTTTCGATTCGATGTTAGCGACGGACACGAACTTTTTTAAAATTGTCTATTGAGAAGCGTAAATTAATACCAAAAATAATTATTTATTAATGAGAACGAGTTTAACAGCTGTTTTTCATCAGATTTCTATATGCGAAACAGTTTTGAACATTACTGGAACAATTAAAACTTTTAGTTAAGCCGGTAAACTATAAGTCCAACATCCTTTTGATGACCAGGACATCATAAATAGCGAGGCAATGAACAACTTTGGCGGTAATTCAATAAACTCGTATGAAATGTTAGTCCATCACATCACAATGCATACGATATAAGTTGGTGGATATTGTTCTAGACTGGGTACCTTTACGCTCGGCTATCAATTTTAGTGTTTCAGGAACTTTATACATATAATAATATAAAAGTTAAATAAAAATAATTGTATCCTTAGTTATTCCCTATAATTTACAATAATTCCAATTCACATATATTTTTTCATTATACCTATGTGAATTGTAATTATTGTAAATTTACATTCTTGTTTATTTTATATTTGATATTCGTTTGCCTTTTTGGCACATGTATGTAATATCGAATTATCGAATCGTTTGGTTGTTACGATGCCACGGACACACACAGATACACACGTTAAACTTTTATGACCCTGTTTTTTATCGGAGCTAAAACTGACGCCTATACTTCAGAAAACAAATAAAACCATAAATACTAAATGAAAAATGTACCTAAGCCAAAACATAAATGAGACTAAATATGTAATAATATTTGAAGTAATTTCTAGGGCGAACTGAGCTCGTCAACTGAAATAGGCTAGTTTCCTGGGTCAAAAAAAGATTACTCTTTTTAGTCCGTCAGTAAGATTATCAAAAAATATTAGACCCATATTTTGTCTTTTTTCAATCAAACAAAAAATGACGAAGATAAAGCGCATCAAAGTGAGCACGTGACGTCACGCCTTGCTAAAAAGTGTCGCAAGGCGTGACGTTACGCGGAACTTTAACGGGCTATATCTTCATCATTTTTTGTTTGATTGAGAAAAGAAAAAAAACGTGTCCAATATTTTCTGTTAATCTAACTGACGGACTAATAATTTTTTTTTAGGAAACTAGCCCATTTAAGAGAACCTGAAACAAACTTGGCACCGTTAGTGTTACATATTTGACAAATGAGACTGTGCGAGCAGTAACGAGATGTTGAGAGTTGACTCTTCTTTAGCCAACTCTTTGAGCAATAACGATTTACAAAATGTTTTCTACGCGATAAAAAGACCCTTACCAGGAGTACATAAGTGTAGTACAGTAAGTGCTCTCGGAGGCGACCCATTCAGCCGCTCATTGTCGCCGCATCGGGGATTCACACTAAAAGCCCTTTATGTTGCCGAAATAACGGTTATTTTGTTTCGGAAAATTTGACTTTCAACCCGTTGCCCCTAAGCTTTGTATAAGGAACGATCCATTAACTACAATAATGTATTGAAAAAAAAAAAGTATCTAAATAATAATCTCCCAATTCAATCGACGGAACATAAAAGTACTACACGGGCCACTTGCACGTACGTTTTTTCTAATAACCAATGCTCCAGGCAAAAAGTAAACATTCCCCTAATTATGATCGACAGATTCCAAATCTATTAACCCTTTCTTACCTCCGCTTTATTAAACTTGATAAACCGCGAACGAAAGGTTACCGACCTGTCGAATAAATCAGGGCTTTATTGTCCCGCTTCGACAATAACAGCGCACGGGCCGCTAATAACCGCCTCCGGAACACTATTAATATTCATAGCCGCGACCACACGGCGGCGGAGGGTTAAGACGGGCGTTCCATGCTGCAATAAAAGCTAGCGAAAAGCTATACGGGTACTTATAATAAATATTCTTTAAAATATGTATTTAAAAAATCGTGAAGTTATTGTGAAAAGATAAATATAGTAAGTAATTACCTTTGAGCACAATTAGAAAAAAAATGCTTCAACAATCATAATATGCCTTCAGATGTAATAGTTTCGCATTGCAAAATATAGCTTTAAATCTCCTTCCACTTTGATTTGACCAAGAATAAAAGACGTAATATCCTTGACTGGTAGCTTGGTGACCTCAGCGCACTAAACTATGCCTAAACTACTAAAACAGTTAACATGAAATTTGGAGGAGTTTGATTAACATTAAAGTTACTATAAGATAATGGGATAGATAAGGGATTTTTTAAAATGTATTCCCCTAATGGGATAGAATGGGGAACCAGCATTAGTGTAAAAGTTCGTGATTTTTCAAGTTAGTCACTTGAAATTATCGTTTTTAGAAATTTATCCCATAGGAAATAGATGTGGTTTTAAAAATAGACTTTTAGAAATTTAGAGATAGTACTTAATTAAAAACTGCTGCTCCCAGAGGAAGTGGCACTCATGTGTACTAAGGTAAAAACCAATTTTCTTTTTGTACTATAATAGATTTAGTTTGGAAACTCTACAAAACAGTGTTGCTAGAGCTATTACGACTCGCATTTTTAGTTTTTATATTTAGCAACTTAAACATAACGCAAAAGTCTGTTCTGAATGTTATAAGTTGTCATATTTTCTTCAAAAACTTGTGAAGAGGAAGGCACTATCGCCTAACTAAGCTATGCTCAACGCTAAGCCCTTCAACGCGGCAAAAACGGGTTTGTAGTTTTTGCGCGCCCCGAGATGAATCGTCGCCGCTTAGCGGTAAGAGCCTATCTGCGATGTTTTCGCATATGGCGCTATTGCCAAGATTAAATATTATCGCGCCAACTGTATTTTTTCCCCCAATAAACCCGCGCGAGTCACGTGCGGGGCGTATCTCAGATTAATATTGCCCGTTTGAATGTGTCTGCTAAAAGATTGCTTGGAAATCTGGCGGGTTCTGCGTCAAGTCATGCCTTAGGCTTTAGTATTATTAGCAGGCGACAATGAAAGAATCTAGACCTATCTTTTGTCGTTGTTTTTTAGGGTACCGTACCTCAAAGGGTAAAAACGAACCCATATAGGGTCACTTCGTTGTCAGTCTGTCTGTTAAGTTAATACCTCATTCATCACAGGTTTGATATAATCGTACATTTCTGTGTCAAATGCTTCTAAGCGGTCAGTGTTCTCCCATGTTTGTAGCGAGTAGTATTTTATTTTCCCCTCAGCGAGTAGTAGTATTTCATTAGTTTTAATTGGACGTTTGTTTAAGTAAGCAAACATTATTTTACAAACTAAATCAAATACTTGCAGGCCGTGTTAAAATTACTACAAGATAACCAAATAAAATAAAATTAGATGGTTCAACTAAATTAAATAATGTCTGAACCATGACTTTACTTTGTGGCACGAGACACAGAGGCCATTTCTTAGTCTATTATTAGTCTATTCGAATGCTCTGAGAATTAGTCTTTGCGCCTTGGGCTAGCCCTAAAATTAGGGGTTAGGGGCAAAGTGACTTTGCCGTCAGTCTTTGACCTGTGTCTTTGTCTAGAGTCGTTTTGCCTGCTATTAAATAATATTAGCAAGTCTGTAATAATGTTAGCATTTTAACTAAGGCTTTCCAACGTTAAGTATTTAAACATCTCTGACTTATAAGCTAAATGTTACTGAATTAAGTTAAGTGGCATATAAACGAAATATTATACAAGACTTACAAAAGGTAGACTGTTTTGTCATTTTATTCTATTAAATATTATAATTATTATACTGTCTATGTACATTAAAATTATGGTTATACATATTTGAATCTTTAAATAGACATTATTATAATTTTTCGTAAAAATATTACTTTATTTGTACTGCAATTAGTAAGATTTCTTACCAAGACCGCAGAAGTGATATATAGGTCAATCGGAATAAACACGCGGTTCACTATAATGGCCCACATTAGCCGGGTACGGTCATTAAATGCCCGTCGTAATTATACGGACGTGATCTGTTCGTTTCTGGTCTCCTGCTACATTATCGTGACTGAATGGAAATGTAGAACGTCTGATTAGGTAAGAAATACAAAAAGGTGTCTTTAACCCTACATTGACAGAAAAACATGTTCACAACGTTACAGATGCTAATTTGCCAAAATTTCGAGATTAAAATGCCGAAACAAAGAAATATAAACGAATCTTATACAAGGTTAAAGGCACTATTTTATAAAGGCCCCCAAAACTCTTCCTCTTCCCAAAACAAGATTTATTTTTGTTTTGAATTCAATGTTGGTCATATACAAAAAGTTATAATAACTTTTCAGCACCAGATCAAATTCTTCAAAAGATGTACGTTTTTAGGTTACACATTATATACTGCAATACTTAAATAATTGAAAATTAATGAAATTACTTCCTGTTATACATCATTTATTAGGCAATCAGGTAAAAAAATTACTCGAATACTCCCGACTGATAAAGCGCACGCACACAATTTAGTGTTTCAGTTATTTTCCAGTTCGTCTCTACTCAAGACAATGAATTATTACTTAGCGATGAAAAAAATCCACTATTAAAATATATACAATCTTGACTTAAAAGGACATGATAAAAGTCTTACCAATATCCCACATCAAAGAACCAAAGATCCTATTGTATCTCTTTCATTGTAAAATCATAATGAAAAAATCATCAAACGATCTGTTTGTGAAAACGTCTGAAGCACAAACTGACCTGATCCTCGGAAGCCTTTCAATTGAGATGTCCCGTTGCTGCCGTCGAAACAGCCCTTGCTCAAAGGGCAGGAAGAGCTGGGGATGTAAGGGGGTAATTATGCCCCGTTCTAAATATGGCGAATTGTGGAATACATTTTTCTCAAAGTAGACGTTGTATAATTACGACGTCTGCTGCGACCTATTATACACATTCGTAGTATGAAAATTTCTAACGTTAAAATATATCGCGACGTATGCAGTATAAGTAAAAGGCGATATCTATCCTTTAGTTTTCTTTGCGAGACAACATAGAAAACAACGCCTACAAAAATAAATCAAAGCAAACTACTAAACTCTCTATATTGGTTAGTTCTTTTTGCTATAAAACAGAATCGAAAAAGATTTGTCAAAGAATATGTGTCTCGTATAAAATTCTCTTATTTTTTTTTGTGAAATAAAGCTTATCAACCGACTTCAAAAAAGGAGGAGGTTCTCAATTCGACTGTTTTTTTTTTGTTTGTATGTTACGCGATTACTATGAATCGATTTTAATGATTTATTTTTGTTTGATAGATCATACTTCAGAGGTGGTCCCATATAAAATTTATCGAAATTGATTTAGAACTTTTTGAGAAAATCAACAAATATATACCCAGATAATATTTTGGTTATGGTTCTTGTTACCTATCTTCAACAAATATGAGCCGATTTTGATGATTTTTGTTTTATTGAATAGCTTATACTTCAAAGATGCTATGATAAAAGATTGCAAAATAAAAATCACCCCTAAGGGTAGGAAAATAGGGGATGAAATCGGTGTTCAGCAGTTAAATTAGGATTTATCACTAAAAATAGATGATGAATGATGCCAGCCGATGAGAGATTCAATGTTTTTGTTTGCACCGACTCCAAAATTAACTGATTAGGTACTTAAGTGTTAGGATTATTTTTAGCATTTTAGTGTTTTGAAGTCGGTTTTATTTTTTTAAATAAAATTTACTTATTTTATCTATCTATTTGGAAAATAACTATATCTTTCTGTCTATATGGAAAATGACCCGTAGTATCACTACTTTTCGTTGTATGCATGCTTGGTGTGTGCATATGTTTTTTCAAGTTTATTTCAATGCTGGCATCACAAAACCTTTCCCCAATTAACAACCCTGGCTGGCGGTTCAGCATTGTCCCCCTTACTTCCGGCGCTAACAAGGCCCGGCTGGACTGACAGATATGATGAGCCACCATTATTGAGCCACGTTGAAACCACTAGATCGTGCAATATAGAAAGGAAATACAGATTTGTACAACGTCTTTTTTTAACCATTTTCAAGTTGGTGATTTCGTTGACAGTTCTTTTGCCAATCCTTTACCAAATACAAATTTACACTGACATAAAAAATGATGTTTCCGTAGACTATTATTTAAGTCAATTCATTATTTAATGTTAAGCGGGTGTTATTAATTATATATATATCTATTAAATTTTAAATATACGTTAAACTTATAACCCCCCTCTTTTTCGTCGGGGGTTAAAAATTTGTGATGCCACGAATAGTTATTTAGCCGAATACCGAATACCGGATATTCGGCGAGCCTCGTGGCCGAAGCGCCGAATATTCGGTAGCCGAATAAACACTTAGTATCTACTTTCCGCGGGTGACAAGTCACAACTGACGAGTTGTGAATCACGCCCTCGGCCACGAGGCTCGCCGAAGTAGTACGTATGCGTAACGAAACTGCCAGTTTTGTTTCATTTGTGATTAGGTCGCGGTTGTGTCACAACAGGTTTTATTTGTTGATTTCACAATTTGCTAAAATTTATTTATCATCTCCCAGTAGCAGTATATATAGTAAGCGGCTGTTTTCGGAAGCAGGTATAATTTATGAGGAAAATCGCGATCGTCTGCTATCGACAAATGAAAAATTATTTTCATCCATCATAACATAACTTACCACTGGTAGATTTTAAATAATAACAAATGTTAATTTGTTGATTAAATAAACATTTTTGTTAGTAATATTTTGAGTTATTATTTTTTCATGATTTGCTATTCGGTATTCAGCCGAATAGTTGCCATATTCGGCCGAATATCGAATAGTGAAAAAAGTAGGCGGAATAGTCGAATACCGAATAGTTGCCGAGTATTCGTGGCATCTCTATTAAAATAGATAGTTAAAAACCGGCACAATAGTACGTTAAGATAAGTGATTTAGCATGAAAGAGATTTAATAATACCTAGAAATAGTTTGTTACTGTGAAAAAATAAAGACTGGTCTGCTCATATAAACGATTTATGGTCTTGTCCGGTATGAGAAATGCTAGCATTTGCTAAGATAAATGAGGTTTCGATACATACAAATATTCCGTTGTTATTCTATTTGTATCCGAAAAAAATACTAGACATTTTTTACATACCGTCAGGAACAAAGTAAAGAAAACAAGACTATACCACTGAGGATTTATTTTATTTTAAAAATACCTATCACCGTTTTCACATTTACAGCAATGAAGTACAACTAATATTCTATTCTATTTTTAAAAGGTTTTGTCAATTCGTAAACCCTGCAAGTAAATCAAAATCTAATAGCAAACTTTTACCAAGCTGCCCATAAAATAACCAGGACAGTAGAGCAGCATAGAAGTCAATTGTAGTCACGGTTATGGCCTTTGACAATGGTGGCGTTAAATCGCGCCAAATGAATTAGCTAGGAGGAGACGACCCGTCTCCACTTTGTTGCAATTTGTGGCAATTTGCCGACACTACCACGCAACTATGCTGCCCTAGTAACGGTACGCGATTTTTGAAAGGGTTGTGACTTCATCAAAGAGAGTTGTGGCTTTAGTGAGGGTGGAATAAGTAGTTACTTTACTGCCCCTAAAATTAGGGTTTGGCAAACTAATTTCGCAATAACTTTATAATAAGGATCGTAGTCATAATAAGGTTATGTTTAAAACGCTCGTTTACTAATTCAGATTTGAACAAAAAGAACAAAACATTACTATTGAATTTCAATTATAAGATTTATAAGTGAGTAATAAATTAATTTAGATTTTGACGAAATTCTTAGTTTTTGTACCATTTTCATTAAGAATCTACGACTAGTCTAGACAGATGAATAATTCAAGTTAACGCTAATCTGTCTGCAACTTTCGTAGCCTTTTTATTTTACTACTATTAAGGCAATTCTAAGGATTTGTCTGTAATTTGATTTCTTGAGTAAAAGATAAATTAAATTAAAGCTTAAGCTAACATTAAACATTGAGCGTATTTTCTGATTCGACATTTTATATCAACTAATCTTAGTACATTTTCGGGAGTCAATAGTTTAAGAGTAAAAAATAATCTAAAAAAGTTTTAATATTATTCAAACCCTTTCCGAGTCCTTAATTGCATTAACTTAACCAGCGGAGCCCTAGAGAACAGTAAATGATTACCGCTGATCCGGTAATAAAACTTGAAGGGCTTGAATCTGTCAGTGATATTCGCTCGGTAGTTGCTCTCGCCAAGGTCCGAGGGGAACAGAACGATGCTAATTAAAAATGGGGAAAATCTAGCTCTATAAATGAATCGTAAAAATTATATATTTCCTAGAAAATTCTTCAAAAATTACACTCCAAACTATTGCTTAGTTTAATTTGTACTATGGCGACATGTCAACGGATTTATAATTAATTAAATACATGTTCGTGCTCATTACACAAACATTTTCCCCATGAAGAATTTGATCCCGCAACCGCCTGGCTTTGTGGTCGCGAATCACTAGACCGGACGGTCGCCAGCCTCGTCAGAATACTGCATGTTTCAATTGTAACTACGAGTATGTACTTTTATTCGCATTTTTAGGCTTTGCGTACTCTGTCAAAATCAAACTCAAAGATGTGGCCACGTACAGTCCATTTATCCTTACTTGTCCTATTTAGTAAACAAACAACTGTCAATAGCAAAAACACGTCTTACAGACTTGATCTCACTGTGTATTCTGTGTATAAGTCTAATATTATAAAAGAAACACGTAGAATATATTGTTCACGGAAAACTGATAATAAATATTATTTTCTAAAAGATTTTACACAAAATCGAATATTTTCTGGCGCAGACGAAAAATTACATGACTGTTTGATATTTCGTAAATTCTGTTTGTCTTTAGATTTTAGAGATGGAACAGAAGAAGTGAACGAATGACATCATTGTGAATGTAAAAAGGTCGGTGTACTGCAACCTGTTTTGTAAATTATTATCTAATATCAACAATGATAATTACAAAAAGTTATTACTAAGTAATATCTGTGTATATGTCGTGGCCAGATCGTAAAATTGATGATTTCATGATGTGACCGATCATTTCATAAAATGGTTGTTTTTCATGATATAGAACAGAACACGCTGCCCACATCATGATGTGGTCTGACCATATCAATGAATACTCAGCGTTTGACGATTTATACAGCTAAACGCACGAATACTTCATGAAATGGTCAAACATTTGTGATCAAATCGTAAATTCGTTACATTACCCACCGGTAGAGGCGCTAATGTTGCTTTTTTTTGTGATGAGTAATGGCGGCGGACAAATATTTTATACTAAAAGTGAATAATAATGTGTAAATTGAAGGTGAAAATGCAGTGAAATATAGTTACGACACCAAGCTAGGCAATTTTTATGAAAGTCACTCAAAAAACGAGCGCAACGTCAAAAAATCAAGGAGATCGAAACGTAATTTGAGAGGTTAGTTAGGTTATTTAGCTATTCAAGTGTTTTAATTTATTAGTTTTGTTTATAAATAATAACTATTTAAAATGTTAAATTTATCTATCGACCAAGATTACAATTATTAAACAGATTCACGTAACTTGTAAACATATTTTTATTTTAATGAATGGCCAAATGTGGATTGACTTTCATCGAATGTTGACGTTTAAACGATATGGTCAGTTTTAGTTGGCCATATCATGAAATACCACCATTTTATGAAATAATCGGTCACATCATGAATTGGTCAATTATACAATCTGGCTACGGCATATATAAAATATAATACACGATTTACCACATTTTTGATCGTATAACGTTTATGGTTTTCATGATAAATTAAGGTTTAAAAGTATTTTTACTAAATGTAACTTATTTTTGACGCGGTACAACGTTATAGCAAGCACCTACTTAGATTTTTTATGCTATGATATCTATATAAAATATTCGTTTTCTATTTTTTTTATATCTCATTCACTATTTCATTAAATGGCTTCCAACCCTATCAATTGCCTATACCTAGTCGTTCGTCCGCCATTATTGTTTACTAAATAAGACAAGTAAGGATAAACAGACTTTAGCTATAAAATTTCTAGTGTCTCCTTTCCGTGGCCTGACGGTATTTAAAACAATTCCGAGTATAAAATAAAAGAATAAATAATACGCTTTAACTTTAATTAATATTGTGGATTCGGTCATCAAATCTAATCTTCTAACAAACTTTGAACTTTGACATCACCTCATTTAATAAAAAACAGGAACTTTTGACAAATAATGACGTAGATTTTTCAGTAAAGATTGTCCTTTGGAAGTAATTTAATTAATAGATATTTCATTATACAAAAAATCCTTTTTCATATAACTTTCAGTTAACAAAGTGATCCAAAAGTGAACAATATTTTTATAAAAATATTGTTTTCTGTGTTGTAATTATGAAACTCGTATGACCAAACAAAATATATCTTTCTTTATGAACTAAATTGTAGCACAAATTGTCAGCGAGCATAATTAATTACAGGACGCACTATGTCCAATTAACTACAAGTAAAAAAAAAACATTCAAACGGAGCTTTGCTTTATTAATGTGTACGTGATTATTTTTGTAAACACATCAGTGGAATGAGTTGAGGTCCTTGTCGAGAGCCTAACGAGCACTCGGCACTTGTCATTCCTATTGTTTTGCCTTCCAAAAAATGTGTTCAACTTATTTTTGTGCACAGTGTTTAAAAAAATAAAAGCGGCCAAGTGCGAGTCGGATTAGCCCATGAAGGGTTCCGTAGCAGCAAGTAACATACTATAAAAGTTCTTGTAGTTCGTTGTAACTTTGATCGATGTTTTAATAGTGTAAATTGCGGTTTACGATTTATGACGTATAAAAAAAACTACTTACTAGATCTCGTTCAAACCAGTTTTCGGTGGAAGTTTGCAAGTTTGCATGGTAATGTACATCATATATTTTTTTAATTTTATCATTCTCTTATTTTAGAAGTTACAAGGGGGGGCACACACATTTTACTACTTTGGAAGTGCCTTTCGCGCTAACAATTTAGAAATATATTAGAAACCTCAATATTATTTTTGAAGACGTATGGGTTTGATGAAATAGAATTTTTTGAGTTTCAGTTCTAAGTATGGGGAATCCCCAAAATTTATTGTTTTTTTTTTTTCTATTTTTGTGTTAAAATCTTAATGCGGTTCACATAATACATCTACTTACCAAGTTTCAACAGTATATTTGTTATAGTTTCGGAAAAAAGTGGCTGTGACATACGGACGAACAGACAGACAGACATTACGAATCCATAAGGGTTCTGTTTTTTGCCATTTGGCTACGGAACCCTAAAAACCAAAGAAGTATCATTTATTAGTAACGTACACGCTGGCGCCCCCTTCACTAAACATGTAATCTCAGCGATGAGCCTGGATTTACGATAATTTAATTTGGGAGCAAACGAGGACGAAGTTTGATGTCGGTAACAAAGGTGTTTAATTATAGGCCTGAGGCCCACTACAAGTTGCCTTGTAATTGGGAGCGCGTGGTGTACGTAACTTTGGGTGGGAAACGAGTTAATATAGTTCTCTAAATTTAAAACAGTAAAAAAGAAATCCCAGTATTACATATAATCAGTTTATATATAAAATTAATTTAGAGGATCTAATTTAACTCTACTTACCATGTTTTGCAAAACAATTGGTCTACTCTACAATTATTACAAAGCGCTACATCTTAAGGGCGTATAGCAGGTATTAAAATATAAACTTTCTTTCATCTGTTACGAAAGAACAGCCTGTGTTCAAAGGGTTCACCCCTGCCTGATACAAGATCCCGTGGGAAAACTTTGCTTAGTAACATGTGCATAGCATACCAGGACAACATAATTCAGAAACGATGTTTTCAAGTTTAATGAGTTCGCTCAGATTAGGGCGGGCTACCTTGTCTACAAAACATGATTAAGATAAAAATAAGAACACTGAACCCGCGAAGAAGATCTACTTTATTGCATACTCTTAAGATGTTGAGGAAACAAAAGGATATCGTTGGCATGTCTTGGCAAGTACCAGGATAACATAAAACATAAGCAGTTTACAAAGAAGGTAGGGATCAATGGCCCCCTCCCCATCGATGTCCCCCTGGCAAATGAAAGGGATCGGCCTGCATAAGATTATTTTCTATACACGCCTCTGAAAAAAAAACCATTACTGCAAATATGTATTTCTAGGTTAATTATACCGCAGGATAGAAAATATAACTAGTAAGAAGTCATTTCAGTCTACATACCGCCCATTTGTCGCTTCTCAAACTAATTAAAGATAAACTCTTAAAACAAAAGAGAGGCAGGGACATTTCTTGAAAATTACCAGGCTAGTATAATGTGCAAGGAGATCGTTGCACCGAAGGACGCATTACAGCTAGGGGAACGGAAAGGGCGTGGCAATGAAAGAGACAGCAACTGTGTATGTAGAGTCGTAAACATCCGCTCAAAAAGTTTGTACCGTTTGCATTATTCATATTAATGGCAGGCCTTAAAAAGTGCGAAGTTTATTGTTTCCAGGCGCCACAGAACAAGGAACCCGGCGCAAGGACAATGCCTCAGTCGTAAATGAAATTTCGCGAAATAAAACTCGGCCAAGCGTTGTTTGTCGACAATTAACAAATTCGTTTGCACATTTTGCGTCCGAAGCGACAATGGAGCTGAAATTGTTTTGTTCCGCGAGTTTACAGCAAATATTGACGGAAACATATTTTATAACCAGTTTTGTAAACATTCCTCGCTGGCAAGCTTTGTTATGTAAATTGATAACATAATACCGACGGGGTCAACTGCCTATCTATTTGTGGAGATTTATGCGTTTAAGGAGTCGCTAGTAAACTGGTCCCATAGAAAAAGTTGTTGTATTTGACCACCAGAATCAGCTCCTAGGAGGTTGTTGATGTTTTACAAGTAACCCAGTATAATACGTTTTCTTCTACGACCCGATTGGTGTAGTGGGGCGGTAATACCTAACCAATTTAGCCTTATTATTTTAAGAATTTAGACTGATTATGCAGTCAACTTTTAACTTCTGATCAGCTTCATTGGGCAATAGTAATTCTGACTGATATTTTAGTCAAAACTATTATTTAAGTACCAACCTGTGCAGTCAAATCTACTTTTGCCTGTTTTTGTTCAGTTAAAAGTACTTTCAACTGGTTTAGAGTTTTAACTGTAACATATACCTACACTATTACTTATTCAATGTCATAGGAAAAACCATATCTTGATGAATTATTAAAGAACTTTTATGTTGCACCTTTGTCGTTTAGTAAGAGTGGCAATAATTAGCCAGGATCATAGGGCATGCTTCAGGCACTTGACAAAGCCGCCCATGCACGGTAATCTCCTGAGCGGTCATTACCCGCGTCGGTGGAGCGATGCGACTAGTAGTACAGGGCTGGCACCCGCACCCCGCACCAGACAACCCGCGCACTCAAAGAATGAGATAGAAGATCGCGACGCGATGGCTGTGGTCACCTCTCACTCGGTCGATAGGAGAGCGAGATAACATTTTTTTTGTCACATTTTAACATTTAGCATCAAATTATTTGTTTTAGGATTTGTTATTTAAAAATCCCGTCAGTTTAGTAAAAAAGGATAATGTTTTTTTCTAGATTCATGAGGATTTTCATTTAACTGAGTTTATCGTAAATTGTGTGAGTTACAACGCGATTAACGGTCTGTTTATATCATTTGCCAGCTTAGAATTTTATACATAAACGAAATACAATAATGAAGATACGGAATCTAGGGATAATGATACAACCTAAACCGTTTCGATAAAATCAGATCAGTTTCGGGACCACCAAATTAATACAGGGAGCCTAACTAACCTTACTACTTGATTAAAAGATCTGAAATTATTTTCCTAGCACTAAAAAGATGATGATATCTCAGACTTAGAAATTGTCATCAAATGACAAGATGAAACATTAATGAAATTGCTTTCAAACAGTTGCCTTAAATTAAATCTCTCTAGTAAACATTATATCATAAAGAATCAAAATTCTATGCATTTGATATACATATTTAAAAATTCAAAAGTAGAAAAAAAAGATTGTAAGAACTAGGGCATTGTGAAGTACATTATCAGACAAATACATTTCAATGTGTAGTTTATTGTTGGTTTAAGTTGAAACATTTATTATAACAATATTCATTAGTAATTACTAATAGGCTTGATAAAATACAGGAAGTCAAAGTAATCGCAAAAACAGTTAGATTTTTTTAAGAAATATACTTTACAAAAATGCAAGTTTAATTATTCAATATTTATAGTACTTTTCAGGGTTTACTGTTTTTACCTAATAGGATGGACAGTTATAACACCTCTGAAGATAATCCGGATTTTTTTTTTAAAATAATTTTATTTATGTAAGTATTTCAGTGCTCAGAAGAGCTAGATTCAAAGTTTATTTTGGTGACAGCAGCCCTGTGACCGCATGACACCTGGCAGTTAATTGTGCACAAGTGACCGCGTGTCGCGGAACTGGGCAAACACTGCGGGACGTGCGGATAATCGCTTCGTTACTTTTGTCGCTGAATAAATAGTACGCGAATGGGGCAATAAAGCTGTCTGTCAGTCTAGTTTTATGGGGCTGGCTGCTTTTTTGGATAAAAATTCACTCAGATTTTACATAGGCTAAAATGGAAATACACAGGAGAGTGCTACATTTCAATCATCATCATTTACTTTTATATTTATTCTCTTTTAGCACAATAAAATAAAATAAAAAAACTATGTAACTGACATAATCTGACTTTAAATTTTACCATTTCATTCAACAAAACACTATCATAAAAACCTTAATTAACAAAGTCTTTATATGGACGCTTAACAGTACTCTTTGATTTATCTATCCTAACAGTATTTAAGCATTTTTGATTGTATGTCAGTTTTACCTACTGCTATCATGGCTCCAGGTCTCAAAACCAAGTCAAAAACATTTAAAATGACGTTGAAAGCTCCCTAGAACGCAACAAGTAAAGCAAAAATACTCCTACCGAACTAAAAATGAAAAAAATTCTGTAGACCATTTTTGACATATCACAACAAATTGACTTGAGTACCAGGCACACAGCATCGGCAGAAGGATTAAAATAAATTTTATTTAAAGCCGAGACGGTCGGCTCGGCGTGATTCTACTCTCAAGTCTACTCGCATCCCTCCCTGACTGCATTCACTGGAGAGGTATTTAAAAAAACGTCTTCCGCTGTAAAATCCTCTTACAAAGAGAAAAGCTAAAAATTGCCTCTCAATTTCATTTCGCCGTTTTAATTCTTAAAGTATTACCTGGAAAGATATGCGTGCATATAGTCAAGAAAGTTTTCAGTACCTCAATTTTACTATTAAATACGATGTAAGAAAATAATAACTTAAATACAAATTTCAAGTTTTCCTGGAAATCTTGAAATGCTTGTAGCATTGCATTGCAAGGTACACTAGAGTGATTCGACTCACTCTCAACTCCCACAATGGTGAGTGGCGATAGAGCTACTTAACCAATAACTTAAGAAACTGAAAGTAAAACTAAGCTTAGCAAAATAAACTTTAGCTTTATTTTATTTTACTTTACTTTGAATTTAATTTAAAAGTAGGCAGTTTTGTCTATTGACAAGATAAAATCTACTAGGAGCACAAAAACGAAGGCAACAAATAAAAACTGATACAGAAACATAAAGTACTAGGATCACAAGATACGTGGCAATCTACATACATTACTGTTTGTAGAGACATTTTCCAAATAACAAAACGTCCTGGAACGGTACTGATAAAGAAAAATACTAGAAGCGCAGTAATAACAGAGAATGATAATACGAAAGGGATGCAGTACTTCGTGCAATATTGATGCAGTCCGCGCTCTTGTAAATTAAAACCCCTGGGAACGGGAACGGTACGGAGAGAACAGAAATACCAGGAACGCATTAAATAGAAGAGGGCTTAATAAACAAGTCAGTAACTTTGTTTGGCGATTTACGCTAAAAGGTCTTTGATGCTCGTAAAATAAAAATCATTCGATAAAATGTTAAAACGCATTCCATTTAAATTTTAAACATGGCATAATGCTATTACAAAAATAGGCAAATACCCAGGTAATAAGATATAAAAATATTTTTTAACAGATAAAGAACCTGACAGATATTGAATTAAAATTAAATAGCATCATGTTGAACCACCATGCTACTAACCATGAACTCGACAATCTATTGCTAACGCCTAACCTAATACGGGCGGCGCCTGTTAAGGACGATCCACGGGGTCTGATACTGATTTATGGGGGGATTCCAACTACCTATCGTAAAGAGGTATTCATTTTCAGGAAGAAAAATACCAGTCAATAACAGATATGGATAAATCTACTCATCTACTCCTTAGTCTTTTTCTGCCTCAAGCTGCATGAAACACTGCAATGGTCACATTAAGATAACAATTAATAATAAATAAATAAATATAAAATATGTATATATATACAAAAATAAATATCGGACATCACATACAATGCTCTGATCCAATAATATATATATATATATATATATATATATATATATATATATATATGTATGTTATATATAAATAAATATCGGACATCACATACAATGCTCTGATCCAATAATAAGTAGCTTAAGCACTTGTGTTACAGAAATCAGAAACAACGACGGTACCACAACACCCAGACCCGAGACAATATAGAAAAGTTATTTTTCTACATGGACCGACCGGGTACCGAACCCAGGACCTCAGAGATAGCGACACCAAGTCCGGTATGCTCGCCTCTCGGCTACGGAGGTCGCACATCCTTCAGCTGTGATTCCTCCAAATCTGGTCAATATGTTGAGGAAAAACAAATTAATAAATAAAAATATACAACATAGACCACAGCGAGGAAATGCAGCCGCGTTCTGGGGCCAAGTCGATGTATTCGGAAGGCGATCTGGGACCCATTTTTTATTTGTAATTTACTTTGTAAATATGTATTTGGTAAGGTTTAGTTTTAAGTTTTAGTTTTCTTGTATACAACCTTGTACATAATGATCTGAAATAAAAAATATACATACACAATTGGTGTGTTCATCAATTTTCATGATGTCGAAGCAAACGTATTGTCGTCGGCCTCTCCCACCACACTCACACCTACATTTAAAACAGCCGGGTAACGAACCCTGGATCCCTTGCGTTAACAGCACGGGTTACACTGAGATTCTTGCGCTGTTTCTGCATTAGCCCACAAATTGTATCGAAGCAGTGCTAGGGTAAAATAATAATATTGGGACATGTAAAAGTGCCATTAATGGCTCTATTTGCAAAAATATGATTTTGATTTTTGTTTTTGAGCAAATGACCATACACACAATGATTTCTATATTATGGACTTGAGTTTCATATTCACTCACCCGTCTTACCATTTTACTATTTATAACGTGAAGTCAGTAGATAGAATAATACGTCTCTACAGAAGGCAAAGAATAACATGCATTGCTCAAGCACTATACAAAAACAGGAGTACACGTACATTAACTAAAATTAAAATGCTCACACGCGTTTAACTTAATGATAAATCTGAGTACTCCATACTAGTGAAATGACTACAGCTACGCGCGCAGCAAATTTAAAAGCATTTTGCTAATTACGTGTCTAAATAGCGAACAGGACACAGGCTCTGGAATGGCACAGTCAGAAGCAAAAAGCCACGGACATAAAAGCATTAAAAAAAAAACATATCAGTCTTCTTGTATTGATGATGTTATACTTCAAGTATCTGAAGAAAGAACTTTCTTTTCTTGTCTGTCGTTACCAGGCAACATCCAAAACAAAAATCTATAAATACTCGTAAGTTGCTCAATCTTTCGATGTTGTCAAATGCTGCCTTAAAAAAAACAACTGCTGTTTTGTGAGTGTGACTAAGGAACAAAAACAACCCATTCGTGGTTGTTTTTGTTCTTTAGTCTGTGGTACCAGTCATATGCAGAGAAATTACTCCAGCGCATTGTGTGAATATTAAATAAACGATGCAGTCTTTGACCTGCACTAAATTTAAACGAACTTTGTGCTTTTGTCTAAAAAATTGAAATTTTACTTTACTCGTTTTATCTTGGTAGATGTGTTCTTCTTGTGTGCACGCCGTTATCAAGATTCAGGAAACAGAGACTGACACTTAAAAATTGTGGACAATTTAAGTTTGATAGTCAAGGATTGGGGCTTGATTGAGCTGATATTAACCATGAAACGGATTTAAAAGTAAAATTTATTTTTCACAGATAATGTTATAAAAATATTACTTAACACACATTTAGTTAAAGCGTAACATCAACGAATTTATAACGTATACTTTATTTTTTACTTATTAATTTTACTTTTTAATCTAGCTATATCAAATCGTGTTTCGGTGCTCATGCTAGGCTGGCAGGACAACAGAACGCGTTTAGAGCTAACCCACGCTAAGGCGAGCCACTTCCGGCTAGCTTACAGGCCATCAATATGGCTGCCACAGTTTCCGGCGCACGGCACTAACTGCTACACAATGCGGCACAGTTAAACCGAAATATATCCCGGTCCAAGTTGCATGTGTTTATTCGGTGTGAATATTCCGGAACCATTATTCCCATTCTGCCTTGCAACAAAGAGGGTGGTCGTTATATTTTGCTAAATGCACTCTCAGGTGGTCGTCCACAGAGACAAATGATGCCATTTGTAATAATTATTAAATAAAGGACTCGCTTCACCGAGTATATTAGCTGACGACCAGAAAACACCTATTTATCCTGTTTAATATTTTAGCATTATATAATAGTTAAATAAAGCAATGATTTTATGAACTATTGGCAGACTAAAAAAAACCATCAAGCGGTCTCGGTTGGTCAGTTTATTCATTATTTTAGTCAGACAAGCAAGTTTGAAAGAAACAAAAAGCACAATAAGTTAGACTACAAAATCCGTCATGTGAACGCTTGTTAGATAAAAAGAATTGGACCTATAAATAAGCAATTGCCCATTTAGAAAGTCGAGTCCGATACCTCCGGATCGGGCCCGCAGGAAAGGGTCAGCGGTCTGGGGTGTTTCAGCAGTCCCAGTCCCGTCGGTACGCACTCGACACTCGGTCAGACGCGACAACCGCTTATGGGGCGGACCTAGGCTGAGCGCCTTAAGCGCTCGCCAAAACTGCCAAGTAAACTGGATTATACCTTCCTCAAATGCCACCAGAGATAGGTCCGTCCGAAAAACAAAAAAAATAATAATAGAGGAACATTGTTTTAAGATAAAAAGAATCAACATTCACCGTAACATATGATTTATGATTGGAGAGGAACATATTTCCCCCCAACGCATCGTAGATCGGTCAATTTTTCAACATGACCCAGTTACTGACGTATACGCGGGGGACCAGAGATGACTGGTCGTTTGAACCCCGATCAAACCGCTGACCAATGGGGCAATACTTACGGACACCGTGGAAAAAATATCTCCTATATTTATTGTCACATCAAATCAAAATTGGGATATTTTCCGGCGGGAAACATTACCCGTATTTGTACGAATTGTCGTTTTTTTTTCAGTGTAGTAATACCGTGAGACGTGATTTGTAAACAACAAAAATGATTTCGGTGGTCTTGTTAATAAAAATATCTTAAGGCAAACTGACACTCATCATCATCATCATTTCAGCCATAGGACGTCCACTGCTGAACATAGGCCACCCCCATTGACTTCCAGATTGGCCGGTTGGAAGCGGCCTGCATCCAGCGTCTTCCTGCGACCCTTACCAGGACGTCTGACCACCCTGTGAGTGGACGTCCTACGCTGCGCTTGCCGGTACGCGGCCTCCATTCTAGAACCTTTCTGCCCCATCGGCCGTCAGTTCTACGTGCTTTGTGCCCCGCCCACTGCCACTTCAGCTTGCTAATCCGTTGGGCTATGTCAGCGACTTTGGTTCGTTTACGGATCTCATTTCTGATTCGAACTCGCAAGGAAACACCGAGCATAGTCCTTTCCATAGCACGCTGTGCGACCTTGAGCTTTCTTTTGAGGCCCATAGTGAGAGTTTCAGTTCCATATGTCATCACTGGTAACACACACTGGTTGTAGACTTTCGTCTTGAGGCACTGAGGTATTTTGGACGAGAAGACGTGGTGTAGTTTTCCGAACGCTGCCCAGCCGAGTTGGATTCGACGATTGACCTCCTTCTCAAAATTGGATCTACCCAACTGGATAACTTGTCCTAAGTAGACATATTTGTCAACAATTTCGAGAGTAGAGCTCCCAACGGATACTGGGTAGTACGCAACATGGGCATTCGACATGAGCTTGGTGTTGTTGTTGGGAGACTCGAATAAGGTCATCGAGCATTGTGCTGAGGTCTTCAAGCGATTCTGCCATGACCACAATATCAAACTGACACTAGTAATTTATAAAGCTAATTCTGAAGTGATCGAAGATGTCGTGTAGTCAATAAATAACCGCCAGTCAGATCACTGAAAGTGCCAAAACTATATGAAATTATAATTATGTAATCATAAAGTATATTGATTTTTGTCAGATCTGATGACAAATGGCAATTAAGATCTCGAAGAATTCATTGCAAAACGACGATCACACGACTTTGTAGCTCTTATTAGGGTTCCGTAAGTCCAAATGACAAAACGAAACCCTTATAGGATCAATCGAGTGTCTCTCTGTCCGTCTGTCACGGCCAATTTGTTACGAGATTCGTAACAAATTGGCAACTGGACCAATTCAGTTGAAATATTTTTACATTTATATTTACTAAACACTTAAGACATATAAAAATTGCAATAAATTCCCTAACAATTTACATATGTAAGTAAATAGTATACCTACTACTGGTACTGGTTTACATTGGTTAATAAAAGTAAATACACATGTTGCTAGCACGAACGAGATTCCTGATGCATTTCCGTTTTAACCTTTCCTAGGAAATCCTATATAAAAATGGTATGGAATTTCTACCTGCGTACGGTTTTCTGGGAAATAGCATAAAATAAAATTCTACGATTTTAAATGAATAAATGAAACTTCCTTTGACAAATACGATTTGTTTTTATTTTATTCTGTGCACGAAGTTTACTACAGAACCTGAAAATTTATGATCTTATGTTATTTAAACGTGCTTTAGAAAAGGTTATCTCGTAACATCACGAATAATTGCGTAATCCATATTTGGTTTATTCCTTGTTTGGTTGTAAGTCCCCGATTCCCTATGTAAGCTTTAGTACCAACATAATACAAAGTGCGCCGTAACAATTACACATACGATAACAAAACACAATCCAGGGTGGTTATTAAGTAATGCGATTGCGATCGAAAGATTCGCAGTCGTTATCTTATTGGTAAACGAATTCTTTACGAAAAATACAAAATTAAATATAACTGACTTTAGCTAGACGTTCATATCAATCAATCATCGTTGATTCCTTGTGTTTTTATCTTTCATCATCATGATTTATATTTTCCTACTGCTGGATTTAAGCTTCTTAAGAGTGCATGGCACCTGTAGGATTCTTTCCAACGCTGCCAGCTTCACTTTGCCAAGTCTCTCAGTCTATATTCAAGCTAACTGACTGACTGGTCTAACTTTGAGTAACAAATCGCCGCAATGTTTTTAAGTGTCCAACAACTCAATGACTGTAGCTCAACAAACTAACTTCGAAAATCGCACTGAATCAGTCAGCATGTTAAGCCACGAACTACGTTAGTGTAAGCGTTACTGTAAACGCTGTATTCTGTGTTTGCTATAGTCTGTAATATGCGATTGACGTTATACTGTTTTATTTCAATTATGAAACTTTGTTGTTGATTCAGTTAAGCTAGTTTCGTTCTCCATTCGTAATGCAGGCGCCTAGTTAACAATAAACTGTAACCGAAATACGCAAAGCGCCGTTTTGTCGACGTCCCGCGACGTTTTACTGGCGTCGCGACTTTATAGCGAGTGGCGACGTAAATCACAAAAACGGCAGACCGTTAAAATCCCTGGACTGTAAAGTAAAACCTCTAGAAAGTGTTTTTGTTTATTTTCCATTCAATTTTAACTACAAACAGTAAATGAACTCACGTAGTTTTATGAAATTTTTACATCTCGCATTATATCAGGTAATTGAGAGAGTATGAAGTAAGTAGTGGTATTATTTTTGAAACTGACTGTACAATATTTGTAAATAGACTGTACCATAGAAATTGCAATGTCATTATGTCACTGAAGTGCATGTACTACCCATGGACCTCTCACCTTTGTTTTAAACTGACACTGACAACGTTTCATTTTTGGTCGTCGTTTTATGTGTATTTATTATGTTACTAATGATCGTTGGATCAAAATTTGATAGAGTATTTATAGAATATCAGTTAAAAAATCATTATATTGAATTACCAACATGTATTATATGAAGTTGTGATAAACCCGTTCAGTATTATGTGCATAAACGGATTGTGATATGGAAGTGGCTCGCAAATCCCCGATGATCAATCAGAGCTGTCAATTACAACGCACTTCAATTTATTGTTAAGGCAGCCTGAAAATCAGCTAACGGTGCGAATATTTACGCATTTTGTATATTTTGGCAGGATCAAACGTCCCCAAATGGAAAATGTTGCTGACATCGAATAACTTTACATGTATTTTAATTTTGAATCCATCTCGCGAGTTACAAATGTTTATATGTAGTAGGTAGGCAATCTATTGATCCAGACCGATTAACACGTCATCATGGTGTTATTTTTAGAGCTCGTAAGGGGGTTACCCCATATGGGTTTATACTATTGAACTGGAAAGGGACTCCCTGAACTGAACTATCAACCAACTGTCAAATTATCGGCCAACTATTTAGTGTAGGCTGTAATTTGTATAAAAGATCAGTCAGCAAGAAACATCTAAAATACTTTTTTAAAGTTAGTTTCGGCCGGATAATAAATTTAACGGCTATAAAGAGCGGGAAAAGGGGAAAATTTTATGTTCATATCATATGTTCATGTTTTCGTATTCCCAGTAGAACCAAAAAAAAATCAGACAATCCGAATAACTGACAGTTCGCAACACCTAGCTTTTTAACTTTTGCATACCTACCAGGAATACAGGGTTGCGGCGGAGGTTTCTGTTTCGGACAATCGCGAAATTCAGATCCCGTTGTCAAAGGGCAGCGATACCCAAGTGCATTTTTTGCCGGATGAAAGAATGCCACTCGGCCAACGCAATCCCCACTCAAAACTGGACGTACGGTTCATACATACCTAACTTTGATGGGTTTTTCGTTTTCGCACATCTTTGTTTTTTTTACGTTCGCTGTGTATGTCCGTATTCATAAAAGCGGTTGGAAATTATTTCATCCAAAGTGCTAAACTTTTGTTACCATAAATTGTGGTGAATCTAAAATATGTGGTTACTTATGCATACGACAATGGATTTATGCCGCGAATTTCCGAACTACAATACATTGTCCGATAAAACATTTTGCATACCATAATAAATATACAAATGGTTGGTCTTCGTTGAATTTCGTATTTCGTTTTGGTGCTGATACTTAAAAACGTCACACACGTAATCAGGTAGGTAATATTGTCATTTTGGGTAAATCAAATAAGTCAGCGACAAAATAGTATTAAGTATATGATTTTATTATAAGTCGCATTAGATTTGCAATCTTGGGACCAGGTAGCACAAATACAACAGTCGACAGATGTTATAATAATGTCTCAAATTAGCCTTACATCTAATTTATATACTAAGCCTTATGTAACTGGGTAAGCTGCATCACACACACACTACAGATTCACAAGTAAATAGTACTTAAATTGTGTTGTAAAGTGGAGGAAATGCTTTCCTTTCTTTCATCAATCACCAACATAATATTCAATACAAGAAAAACAATTTGAACTATTTACTGGTTCAGCAATTATTATTAGTTATGGGCAGTGTAGCTTATAAGATTGGCCTCCTACGACTGCTGAAGTGCCAGTATAGGTCACGCGTCCGTCTAAGTTTCCCTCGGGAACTTCGCAACAACTCGGCCGAGCAGCGAACAGCGACTGCAGAGTTCTGACTGGAGACGTTTTAGGAGAATTAAATAAATACAAATATGCGCCATTATTGGCATGTGCACACTATCACACACACACTTATTGGCATGGTCTCGAATTAAGGAATTACTATATTGTGTTAAGAGGTACCATAAACAATTTATTTGCCAGAGGCAAATTTACAAAGACATTTTTCGATTAGACCAGCCCCCAGCCTGGATGTATTTTCAAAAGATTTATTCTAGACATATATTTTTACATAGGTAGGTATTGTTTTGTAACAAAATTATTTTATATGGTAAACAGACCTTAACTATCTGTGTCTGACTGTGACTGTAAAGGGTACGTGCTCACACATCAGACCCGTCACGTCGTCGTCGATTATTACCTGTCAAGTTCGCACGCGATTTTAATGTAAAGTGATAGGACGTGGAGTGATAGGCCGACTTACGCTAGGTATTTAGATATTAGCACAGGTAGGTTTAAGACGAAGAAATAGTGATAATGTACTGAATAATAATTGTGATTTCCTATGAGGGTGACTTATTCACTGAGAAAATAATCCCTCTTTAATAAATAAATAAATATTACAAAAAAAGGTAGATATTACATGTTAGAAAGTAAAAAGTCCCTTTCTTTTCTGCAGATATCTACAAGTAATGCATCTTATCTCCGTCAGCGTCTGTCACCCCATATGAGAATCACGTCAAAAGATATAATTATGTAGAAGTAGCAGGACATCAGTCCCACACCACCACACTTCAGTCACGAGAGTTAAGACGACAGTTTTGACCGCGTCTCCGGCTGTGATATCGACGCGAGTGATCAGGAACTTGACGGAAACGTGATCGATATATTGTGTGCACGTACCCTAAGAGTGAAAAGTGTATAAATACATGGTGCGTCAGATTGGCGATATCGTAGTAGGTCAGAGCCCGTTCAAGTTCCACATAAACTTCGCAACAACTCGGCTTCCGAACTGGATACACTTCTCGAATTTAACGGAACTGAAGCGGTATTTTGATGAAAAATACCTTGCCTAACTATGTACAGTCAACATCAATAATAGCTTAGTATCTGAATTTTATTTCTTCGACGACCTCCGTAGCCGAGAGGCGAGCATACCGGACTTAGTGTCGCTATCTCTGAGGTTCCGGGTTCGATTACCGGTCGGGTCAATGTAGAAAAATAACTTTTCTATATTGTCTCGGGTCTGGGGTGTTGTGGTACCGTCGTTGTTTCTGATTTCTGTCACACAAGTGCTTAAGCTACTTACCACAGGATCAGAGCAATGTATGTGATGTTGTCCAATATTTATTTATTTATTTCTAGAAGAACCGCTTTACATAACATATCACAATTGTCTGACAAAATCACTACGAAAAAGTGTACTAAAGAAATCAAGTGATTGTGACATTCAGAATAGTCAGAGCTCGTTCTTTTGGGAGTTAATTTTTGATCAGCTTTTGATGCTGAATGTACACAGCAGACAGCGCACAAACATCAAGCTATACATCCCTAGTATAAGCTGAACGCTTATTGTTTCAAATGTCTCTATCTAATAAATAAAAAATAAAGCGAGGTTAAAATTTGCTTATCGAGTTTCACAAAGAGGCGTATTGGAACCATGTCTGTTGTGTGGTACTCGTGTATCAAATGAAAGGTCTTACCTATGGTGTAAGTTCATTTATTTTAGTTATTATATTTCACCATTCCCTAATCTTGGAACATTTCTTGAAACTTGTAGTCCCAAGCTTTAGATTGGCCAAAACAAGTAATTCATTCTTGGGAAATTGTATTTTTTTTTTTTATAATTTACCTTACAATGTTATCGAACTTCCTATTAATAAATTTAAGTCACATGTCAAATCTTGATGACAAGAATGTATGGTCAGTCCAGTCTGCACTAAACTGATGTACCTACCTGTTTATTTTTATTTATATTTTTTGTGGCAGCTAGTGGTGACTGAGTTTGTTCCGGCGTTTCTTCTCAGCACTTGCCAGATTGTCTGTGTCTTGTCTCGAAGCGCTAGTACGGCCCAAAAAATAAGGAGACATGTTCTGCCCCATATGGGCCAATAATGTTATTATTGACGTCAATAAATGGCAATTTTCAAAAACGCAGAAAATAGTTCTTAAGTGTAGAACTCTCTCCACTTCGTCAGTTTTTTTTTATAAATTATTACCCCAGCTAAGAAAATTAATCATTTATTTAAACTTTAATCATTTATTTGACGACCTCCGTAGCCGAGAGGCGAGCATACCGGACTTGGTGTCGCTATCTCTGAGGTTCCGGGTTCGATTCCCGGTCGGTCAATGAAGAAAAATTACTTTTCTATATTGTCTCGGGTCTGGGTGTTGTGGTACCGTCGTTGTTTCTGATTTCTGTAACACAAGTGCTTAAGCTACTTATCATAGGATCAGAACAATGTACGTGATGTTGTCCAATAAAAAAAAAAAAAAAAAAAAAATTATAATTATTAACACACAAATAAATCAATTCTGCTAAGTAAGCAATAAATTGTGGGAGATGTGTATCTAAATGGCGTTTACGGATCGTAAAGTAGAAATTATTGGTTTAATGGGGAGATGCAAATTAATGTACATAATTAATATACAGAGGTTTTAGATGGGACATTGAAAACATTAAAGGCGACTAATAGTCGTAAGAGGCGACTAATACTTGTAGCACGAGACGGGCAGCAGCGTCTGCGTGCGAAATATAAAAAACTGCGCTCCCCAACTCGCCTGCTAAGCGTGGCGAATATTGGGAATTCCCCCAATGATAGGTCATTGGGGGAGGTCTATGTTCAGCAGTGGACGTCTTATGGCTGAAATGATGATGATGATTGAAAACAACAGATCCTCGGCACCATTTGTGAAGATACAAGATGCCAATTTTAACCGCTAATAGGGATAATAGAAAATGGGAGTTTAAAAAAAAAATTGGACAACAGTACATACATTGCTCTGATCCTATGGTAAGTAGCTTAAGCACTTGTGTTTCAGAAATCAGAAACAACGACGGTACGACAACACCCAGACCCGAGACAATATATTATAAAAAAAATCTTTTTCTACATTAACCGACCGGGAACCGAACCCAGGACCACAGAGATAGCGACACCAAGTCCGGTACTCTCGGCTACGGAGGTCGTCTGGTGAATTATGACATTAAAATGGCGGTGGGCCATGGTGTACCTAATTTTTTAATAGTATATTTTTTTTAAATAGTTACAAAACTGTAACTGGCCCTCCCACTCACGCTAAGGCTAGATCATATTAAGAACAAACTGTAAAAGCAAAATCAATTCAAGAAAACAATCAATTTTATAGGATGATAATTCTGCATTTACTGTAACCATTACATTAATAAACATGATCCCATATCCAATTTACATTTATACATATGACGCCTAATACGTCATTTCAGTTGCAAATCGCATCCGCAGATAGCAATGGACACCTCACCATTTCCATCGGACCGCAAACGCTGGATTAATCGAATCTTCAACGCAATTAATACTAGTTTCGGCTACGCCACTCCATGCGGTCCTGGTAGCCGCCACCTCGGACACCAGGAAACGGTAGACGAGTAAACAATGTCATACTTGCACTAAATGGAGTTTCAAACTGTGCTCTACCAAGTTACTTTATCGTTAGGACTAGGATTGATGAATAAAACATCTTCAGCAAAATTATGCGCGCCTGGTACTGTCACATCTCCGACATCGAGAGGCGTGCAAACAATGTCATAGATGCTAATGGAGTTACGAACACTCAACTTAGCGCTAAAGTTTCACGCTTCAGTTAACAGAAAATGTGACAACATAGGCCACAATAATTGAGTTGCATTCTCAAGTTATGCGTGCCTATTTAGTAGCCAACACCTAGGACTGCAGAACTTTGATAGTTTCGCAATAATGTCATAGTCAAGCCCTACCTAAATAGTTTCAAACTGTACTATGTTGGTGTATGCCATGAAACTTGTCTACGGGTTATGTTGACAAGGTGTTGTTATGGCTTACTCGTGCAAGGAATAGGTGAGTTATGGAGCTGTCGTTTACTTGTTGGCTGGTCTGATACACGCACAAAAATGATAGCACAATTTATTAATAGGAATACTAACCAAACTATATTTTTTAATTTAAGCTGAAACTTAAACACAAGACATTATTATTATATTTGTATTTATTTGAATGAGTGTACTCAACTAAAAAGTCAATCATAACTGTCTACCAAAAAAATAACAAATACGGTATTTTACACCACCAATCAATTCACATACTTTTTAATATCTGTCTTAACGTAAGTAGCGTTCCATATAATTTGTATGGCTATAGCAAACTATGACTTCACTGTTTACCTATCTCAACGGACTGACTTTTTACTATTAAAAATTATACGAATTAAAAATGTAATGTTTCAAATTAATTATTATGTGCCGGGTTATTAGGTCTAAAATAAGGTAACAGTTTTAATAAATGTTGTCTTAGAATTATTTAAGAATGGTGTAAACAACCTAGGCATTTCATTAAGTACTCACACAAAATTAATTTGAGCCAGGCAAACAAAAAATATGACGAAAACATGAAGCGTAAAGTTAATTCGACAAATTAATTTCATAAACGTTCTACGTCCCAGAACTGCACTGGGAAAATGTTGGCTTTATTCGACCTGTGAAAACATGATACACATGTGAACACGACGATGAGAAAGGCAATTAATTTGTGAAAATTAGCTGTAGCTATTATAATGACATATTATTGCTTGCGGAGCAGTCACGCACACCAACACAATGTAAATGTTTGTAAAAGGGATAAAAACAGTTAATAATTGTAGCAGTCAGTATTGCTGGCAGCGAATGTAAAAGAATAGCCAAGGATCCGGATCTGGAAGAGGCTTATGTCCAGAGAAAACTGACATGGCCAGATTATGATTAGAGTGATAATTATAATTCATATCGTTTATTTCAGACACACAGTGGTCCGTAAAAGCATAAAATGCATAATACTTATGAGTAGTAAAATGTAGTTGTTATTCTAAACAATTAAGGTTGACATACTAAGTAGGATAATATAAGTTTCTGTGCAAGTATTTGAGGTCGGTAATATTATACAATGAATTATCATGTAAACATGCTAATGTTGACATGATATGTTTAATGTGTCATCAGCTTACAAGAGATTTATCATAGCATTTAATTTATGCAGGTCGTCTATGTCGCCACCCAGCTGAAATAAATAACACTTAACCCAACGACAAAACACGATACACTCTGAGACATTTAAGTAATGAGAGCTCCCATTAAAACTTTAAATAACAGCTTAAACTTAAATCCTTTACAACACCTAACTAGGAGTGCACCAGTTTATAAGAGGTCGAGCGAGACCTCCTGTGGGGTTCACTACAGACGGACGTTACAGCTAACTACGTAATATAAGTTATTTCGGACCGTAGATAAACCGCCCTTACCTATCTTAATTAAGGAAAAGGCTGTTTACATCTCATTTACATTGATGTAATTGTCAGAACACCTTTTGTGGAGGTGTCTAATGTAAATAAGGACGCGAACCCCGAAAGAAGTTGAATTCTGAGAAACTCGTAATTACGTTTTGTGAATTATGCTTCAATTACCATAACCTTATCAATTAAAGTAAAATATTAGACTGACTAGCTTAAAACGAAAATTATATTTTAAAGACAAATGAAGACTACGCAAAGCGTAATAATCGCAACAAAATCCTTGACAAGGTGTCACAACAATACAGAATTCAAAAAAGGGTTATGACATGGCAAAATTCCTGCATTATAGTATTAATTCGTCATGAGCCATTAATCCGTCGGGCTCTCCCATCAGGCTGCGGCCACAACCGCAATCCGCTGCGGAACACCTGCCGTCATGCGGTGGAGCTTCCGCCGGTTATAGTCGCCTGGTAGTTTATAAACAGAAACATGGTGACATTTATGTAGAAACAATCAAAAAGTGGAAAAATATTTTTTTACAAGACTGCCAAAGAACACAAAAAAAAGTGGTGGTATGTTGATTCATGTAAGTTTGACGACAATCATCATAGAGCATCCATTACCACGCTTTTTAGGGGACCGTAGCCAAATGGCAAAAAACGGAACCCTTAAGGATTCGTCATGTCTGTCTGTCTGTCCGTATGTCACAGCCACTTTTTTTTCGAAACTATGTGAACCGCATTAAGATTTTCACACAAAAATAGAAAAAAAAAAAAAAAAATTTTTAAGCGTTCTCCCCATACTTAGAACTGAAACTCAAAAAGACTTTTATTAAATTAAAAGAAAAATTTTCATTAAACCCATTCGTGTGGGGTATCTCAGGATAGGTCTTCAAAAATGATATTGAGGTTTTTTATATCATTTCTTTCTAATCGGAATAGTTTGCGCGAGAGATACTTCCAAAGTTCCCCCCCCCCCCTGTATAACGCACCCCGCTCCCCTCTGTATCTTCTAAAATAAGAGAATGATAAAACTAAAAGAAATATATGATGTACATTACCATGCAAACTTCCACCAAAAATTGGTTTGAACGAGATCTAGTAAGTAGTTTTTTTTAATACGTCATAAATCGTAAACCGCAATTTACACTATTAAAACATCGAACAAAGTGTTACAACGAACTACAAGAACTTTTATATTATGTTACTTGCTGCTACGGAACCCATCATAGGCGAGTCCGACTCGCACTAGGCCGCTTTTTTTGGGTAAGCTTTTATGTAATTAAGTTGTATCGTTTGAATCGTATCGTCGTTATTGCGAGCTTGTTTCCATCAGATAGACAGTGTAACCACCCGAGTCACAAACCACAGCTCCGCTGCGGATCACCAACCGTCACGTCCGTCACGCAAATATTACCTAGCAGTTTATGATTGCCTGGTGCTACGTGATTTTAATAGTGACAGTTTTACAACTTCATTAGTAAATTTTCCTTGGAATTTATTGCTTTCTCGCATCCCTCGCACAGTCTTATTTCCCCTAGTTTAGGCTATACGAAATTTAAATGTAAACTTTATAAATAAATATAGTGCTAATAAATAACATGATGAAGTCCTAGTCTTATCTAATTATACATACAGTGTCAAAGAGAACGGGACACATGACTTAAGATTACATTGCCAAGATAGGTGTCGTACAGAATTTTTAATCGGCTTAGTTTGATCGGTCTTGTAAAAACTATACACAAGCAAATGAGCGAATGCGCGCACTGAAACGTTTTGTAGTCGGTCGATATTCAAATACGGATCCTATTATGAGCCGATCAAAAGTGATAGTGAAGTGTTATATGTGCTGGCTCTTAAACCACGTAATAAGATGCAAATAATCTTTTACCGCTAGTATAGGCGTAATGCAACATCGAAATCGTTAAAAAAAAGACACTCCTTATAAATTAACAATCGACAACGACCAAATTTTTAAAGCGTTTAAAATAATATCCTACATGATTTCAGTAAATTGCAAAGTAAAAGTTATAATACACATTTTTGTATCTGATACTTGCATAATTTTAGGAATTGCTTCACTCTTTTATACATTAACAATTAATTTAGGTTCGGACCGTGGGGACTAAATTACTTATTGCCAAATAACACCAAAATTAATTTCCATTTAGGAAAATAAAAAGGCTGGTTTTTTTTTCTTCACACAAAAGCTAAGTTTAGTTAGTTTAGCCATTCAACGGGGAAACACTGCCAGTATCATGGCCTCCTTGCCTCACGAAAACGCTTTCATTTTTGAGTAGGTAACTTTTAGTTTTAGGATAAGTTAGTTTATTGAAAGTATTTTTTTTTATTATTTTATTCTAAGAATTGAATAAATGTAAATAAATTAATCATTTTATTAACATACTGATTTTCATTGCTAACGTAAATATTAATACGATTACTTTCTGATTAAATGTTTTAAATTTAGTTAAAGTAATTCAATTAAGGTCGTTACTAAAACAATATATTGATGGCCTTAACTAAGTTTATTTAATCTGCCCGATGGCATACCAATCCCCTGGGCCTATTTTAGTTGAGCCTGCTTATTCAGATACGGAATACTAAAATTGTTATTGTTTATACAAGTCTCGAGATTAATTAAATTAACAAGCACTATAGCATTAATCCGTAAGGTATTATCGGAGATGAAGTTTGGAACGGTAATACTAAGAATGTCTAGGGAATATAAGATCTATTTAATTAGTTTGTACAAGTTACGTATCCTTCTATTTGCTGGACTATTTTCTCACCTTACGTTATCAGCTAAGATTTTTCTCAACAACTTTTTTTGTCACGTGCTGTTCCTGAAACTTACCTGAAAAAAGAAAACAAAGTAATTAAGTATTAAACCAAATTTATTTAAAAAGAAACTTACAGATAAAAAGGTACAGATATTGAGTGTGAAAATGTATACTTGTAAGTAAGTATTTTTGTACATACTTTTTCTTTATTAGTTTTTATGATTATTAATCCAAAATGTACAATTGCTGTAATAAATGAATATACATTTTAGTAAAAAAACAATTTGTCGTAGAATAAACTTAATATTTTTATGTCAGAAACTTTAAAACGAATTCTTTTTTAAACAGTTTTATTTAGTTTTTAAACAATTAGTACAAAAGATAAATTCTGAATCAGCTTTACAATACCAAGGTAACATGAACATCGATGTATATGGAATTTCTGAAAGCCCTTCAGAACACTCCAGTAAAATACATTGGATACAAATTCAACAAATTGACTAGTTACCTACCGAGCATTGTTAGGAAAACTTTATTACGTGGTAATTTAATTTTACCGGCATTTGCCCACCCATTGTTCTATCCCGTGAAACTTAACAAATACACGTCGAATTATTAATATTCGAAAAAAAAGGATTTGCCTCGTAATATTGGTAGGCAGATTTTCAACGAAAATACATTGTTAGAAAATGAACGTCCATATTCTATGTCATTATATAGTGACAGCGGTGAGCCCAGTTTTCTGAAAATGTAAGCGACGTATTCAGTACATCAGGGTAGATCCTCATTATTTCACACCCTACAGAGTGAAGTGGATTTATGTAGGTATTTTGTAAAAGGGGCATAAACAAAAACTAGAATTAAATCATTACAATTATTACATGATTAAATTAAATCATTACATGATACTAGACTTAAAACCTATCTGCTTTCACTGTAGTTTTCTCCTGTCTATTTTTCTTCTACTTTATTTATTTAACCATTTTTCCTACATCTTGGTCACTAGATTCTTTTTCATGTTAATAGGGTATTTATTTATTTACATGTATTTATTTTAAGTATGTATTCATATTATGTCTGTATTATATAAGTATTTTACTATGTACATGTACTAGGTAGTATGTATTTTATTTTATTTGTTTGTTTAATTAGTTTGTTAAATTTTTGGACTTTTATGTTTTGGAACTCTTCACCGCCTCCCTTCTCTCAATATTAATTCAACTTTCCTCTACCTGAAGGTTGTCTGGAAGAGATCGCTTCCAGCGATAAGATCGCCTAAATTGTGCTATTCATTAAGTATTTACTTTCCTGTGATTTGTTTGTTTTGTGTGGTGTACAATAAAGAGTATCTATGTATCTATCTGTCTATCTATCTATGATTTAATTTTATTTGCAAACAAGTGATCAGTATACAATAATTGATTAAAATTGAATAAAATGGGCTTGCACGGCATGGCACGTCGTAGTATAGGGCGCGTTGGGGAGGCTTGGCGCTTGGCATTGGCTAAGCATTGGCTCGGCATTGGCTTGGCTCTGGCAGTAATGTTTCTAATCGGCTAGCTAGGCTAGCTGTGATTGCGTTCCGTTCCAATTTATTCTTTATTGCACGAAACAAATGGCAATTGGCAGACTAAATACCATGCATTCTCTACCAGTCAAGTATTAGGATAGTACCTAAGTACTTATGTTTAAAAAGACTAAGGAGGTTTGCAGGTATTGCACGTATTTTCCGTATGAATGTTTTCAGTACAGTGCCAAACCTATACTTTCAATTCAACTCAGTTCACGTTTTCTTTTTAAAAAGATAAAAGATACTGGCCCCGTTGCAACGAGATTGTTTCCGACTTTTCGATAAAACCCTCTTCAGTGCGCCTCCATCGATTGTGTTTTGTAATAATGCAACGGCCATCACATTAGCATTTTAAATCGCGTCGCAGCGACCTGCGGGACTTACGCTTATTGCCGTTTTCGCGCTGAGCGCCATTATTGCCGAAGTGAAATATCACGTCATTATATGCGTCGTCACGATTAAAAAAAAGTGTTACCATTGTTTTTTTTTTTATTGAGATACCTAGTTTATGAGTCAAGGATGTTGATGATTTTTAAAACAGGACACGCGTGGTATCCATCAGATGGGAGGGACAACCAAATAGGAGAGTCATCAGGTTTTTTAAAACAAGAAACATAGAATAATAGGTAATCTTAGTTACCGGTTTCGCGAGTGCACGAAATTGCAGGAAACGGCTGGTTTACAAATAAGCTATTGTCAGCTATACCAGAGATAAATTAATTTGCTTTGTAGTTTACATTATCTCATAACCATACTCCCCTAGAAGGCTCGAACGTAGATTAAACAGCATAATTGATTATCAAACGCTTAGTAAACATTACGCCTCCGTCCTCGGCCCTGCTAAGTAGCAGGAACCAATAAGCGCTTAGAGAATGGCACGACAAGCGTCTTGAATTATGCACCCGCTCGGAGGAGACCCCGCGCGGGTGTCTCATTGTGCGCTTCGCATGTTAATTTAATTTGGCGGTGTAGGCACTGTCAAGCCACGTAATGCCTCGGATATTGGCTCAATCACCTCCCGGCGTCGTATGCTCTCCTAGTGCCGCAGAATTATTCAAATCGTATGTTCAAGAATCTCGCACAGAATTAACGAGTAATTTGAGATCGCGTTTGCTTACTAGAGTTTAATTTACGCTTTTATTGTTGTTTAATGAATTGTTAAAAGTTTGACAATAACACAGTCCGCCAGCGTTACGGGATTTAACGTGGTTTACCGAGGTACAAAGCATTCGTTTTCATTAAGAGTCCATTGTTTTGAAACACGAAATACAACTCTCGCAGGTCGTGTTAAACTTTTTCGCGAAACAATGTTACATGTCTAAATGGTTATAAGTAGATTCGGGCAACTTCGCTGCGACCCCTTTCCACACCAACGCCGTCCTGTCGGAATCTTAATAAGTCCCCGAAAACTTTTAATTAATTCAACGTTAAAGATACTTTAAATATTTTGATAAGAAAAAATCTTGGCAGTCATTTTGTTGCGAAATGAATATTAATTCGGTACGTCTTTAGGGGTGAAAAAGATGAATAAAAGAGGGAATCGTCTGTGTTTTAAATTACATAATTAGCGGTAAAATTATATCTTCTCAAGTCTTTTTAGCGAAATAATACGAAATGACCAACAATAGACGAAAAAAGCCCCTTAAAATCATACTTATAATTCTATTGTGCTGCCTTATTAGAGATCATAAATTACAAAATCACTTCTATAGGCAAATCTAAATTAACCTTAAAAGTTGCCTGGCAATTTAGCATTAATACTACTAATGATAGTTTTAAAAATATAAGCAAAAAAAGCCACATATATATGAAAGTACTCTTTCTATCCACAAGATGGCAATCCTTTTGATAAAGTCTTACGTAATCACATTCATAGGATCCAATAAAAATGATAATCTTGTATGTACCGAGGACTTCTGAGAACTTATCGGGTAAAGCGATACACTCTCTATGATTAAACTCTGTAGGACGTTAATATTATTACTTCACACTAGTTAATACGAGCCGAAGTATGTTTTATGAACTACGAGTATGTATGTTACTTAACACCTGAAACGAAATATAAGTTCTTTAATTTTACATTTTGGGCTTACCGGAGCAGGACTACAATCTCTTAAGTGAGTGTAGTCAGATTAATAAGAGATAGATTTCTAGATAAGAGTTAGAACTTATACGTGTTCTTTTTGATTTCCCATAACTTTAACCAACAATGCTATAACGTAAAAAAAGTGTTCGTCGAAAGAAAAAAAATCTCAGTCGCTTTGTGTTAGAGTTATACAATTATTGTATGGAGTTTTTGCTAGTATGACAGATAGCGCCTTAAATATTACGCAAATAGTCGCCTCGGTCAATATAAATGGTATAAACCTTAGAACTTGCCACTTGGACATCATTAAGTGCATAGAAATAGTTTTAAGAAATCAAATAAAAAGAGAAAAAAAAAACAGGTATTTCGAAAAATACTTTTTTACATGTCCTTGTTTGAGGCGGTCTAACTTACATTCTTAATTTATAGGAAATCAAAAGGGACACATTGTAAAATAATAATATTTGTATAATAATCATCATAATCGTATTTAACTCGAGACCACTGCTGGACATATTTATTTAAACTTTATTGCACAAAATAAAATCGAACAAAAGGTGGACTTAATGCCATGTGCCATTCTCTACCAGTCGACCATTAGGCTAAACAGAGATGTTTTGTGGGCGCTGCGATATGACGTTACAATATAATACCATAATATAATGAACATAAGTATACAATCATAGCATAAACTACACACAGTATCAATGTCAATATATTATAAACTAAATGATAATAATACATAGACTACATAGATAAAATACATACATACATAAATATAACATAGGTCTCTCCTAACGCAACGCTGAGTCCGATCCTCTGTTGTTTTCCATCCGCTGCGCTTTCTACGACAAGTTATCCCTACACAACTTATTCCGTTTCCGTCTGCCAGAAGTTTAGACCTGCCAGATTACATTTTTACAATACAAGTAACAATATTTTTACAGGCCACTAATCTCTTGTATAATAATGATAATGCAATGTCTAATACATTGCATCATCTGAACCATGTAAGTATTTTATTTTGAGCACAAGCCTTGAAAAGGACCAGGTCACTGTGGCCCGTGAACTTCTAGAGCGTACAAATAATAATAATAAAAACACACACAAAAAGCTGCTCGGTTTGACCTAATTATTAATAAGTTGTTATTGGAAGACAATATTATTTAGTTAAATATGCATCATTTTTTTCGCCCGCATTCACTTATTACGCAAGTGTACTAATGGAAACACTCATATTGGTGAACCTCATCCTGCCCCTTCTTGATGTTCTCTAACATATAAAATTACATAGCATACGTCAATACGAGTATCTGTAGTTAGCCAATCTAGTCGATAAGTAAACACGAGCGCGTCGCGTCGTGTTATTCAAAAAAGATTTTTATTCGGTTAAAATCTCAATATTTACTTCGTCGAGATCCGATGATCCGTTCGCTTCCCAGATCTTTCATGTCTGCCGGAGGAATGGAAGCAATTTCGCTAAAATCCCCGCGTATCCCAGCGCACGCAGGGTCCCGAGGGACGCCGCGTTTTGACGACACGTAGATAACTTGGGATATCGAATCCAGGGGATATTAGAAGGATAAATCTTCGAATTTTGCGGTTTTGATACAATTTTCAAGACAATCACAGATGCAAATGTCTATTTTCTCGTGAAAAATTCGTATGACGTAGTATATCAAGAAGTACTACGTCAAAGCTTAATATGCTTTGACGTAGGTATGCAGCAAGCCAAGCTTGGCAACTATTATTATAAGAGGCATAATTGACAACTATGCACTAGGTAACACACAACGCCATATGACTCGCATCAAACTAAACTGTGTATGAGTCGATACGAGTATGTACCTATCACAAGAGATAAAAAGTTCGAGACACTCGGCGGGACGGGGGCTTACTCTCAAATCGCCGTGAAGTAAAAAAGTTTAGGCCGAAACGATTCGATGTAGTCATGAAAACCTTATTATTTAATTAGACTGACCCCTGACTTCTTGATAATGAATAAAATTTGTAACCTGTTTATTATTTATTAATTTTTACTTTCAGTCCAATATTAATAACGCTAATTTAACACACATAAATTAAATAAAAACAAATATTTAAAACTTTATTCTCCGCTCTCTGAATTACCAAGGGATCATACAACAATAGAGATTCTCGGAATTGTTCGAAAGCCGAGGATGCCGTCGGCTTACGCGCAACTTTTTCATTAGCAAATTATTCGGACGCAATCAGCAAGAAGTAATCACAAGAGTGCTCTGTTGGTTTACCAGGAAAAAACGCGAATTAGAAAAGTATTCGAAATCATTTCGGACTGCGAAGTGGTAGATCTCCCCTTGGTATAAAAATTTAAAAAGATATATTTTGTTTGGTGTTTTAACACAAGACCATAGAGGAAGAGTTTAAAAAGTACATACTTTTGAAATGGCATGAAATTAAGCACTTTTACAGAAAAACTCGAATCGCAGTAGCTAGCTCACATCAACACAGCACTACTTGTTGCCGAGGTGGTGGTGGTGGTGGTGAAAAGTAACATCAGTATTTACAAACAACGTTACAAAAACAAATATCCAATGCGTTCATGAAAACGCACGCAAGGCTAGAAACACAGCACTGAAAATTCTGTAGTATGTACCTACGGAAATGTAATTAGGTCATGTCGCAATATACGTCAATAGCAAATAGCAAGTAAGCAATATTAGTATTAAGTAGTTTTATATTTTATTGTGTATTTTTGGGCATTCAATAAATGGACTTCAAACGGTAAACTATGTTTAATTGAATCATCATACGACCCTCAAGCACCAACATATTTCATGGCGACCCTGCCATTGGAACCAAGAAAGAAGACTAAATCAAGACCATTAAACAAATCAAGATAGAAGACACATTTTTGAAGAAAGAAACTTTAAGTTTGAATCTTAATTACGAAGAAACAAGCCATGGGAAAATCAGCATCCAAGGAACAAGTAGTAATTGCTCAAAACGCCAACGGAGAGGCTTCAGCAACGACAACACAACAGCATCACGAAAAATTAGCTATCATCGAGATATTGATCGCCGTGGTCGTCGTAATATTGGCAGCAGCTGCAATTTATTACTTCATCAAGAAGTGCAAAAAAAACTTCATTCGTACCATACAACGAGAACTGAACAGGAACAACATTGCTACTATATCACGCGCCGATCTCACCACCACTGCAGTCTAAGAAGGATAATCAAGAGGAGTCCAGGGTATAGCCCGGCCCAGGTGTCCAGGGATTACCCGGCCCACTCGTCCGTCGTCGCCAGCAGCAGCCTGAGTCATCATCGTGCGTCAGCAGCACCAGCGCAACGTGCCAGCCCGGTCCCAAACCCTCTCCACGTGCCTCACAACCAACTCTTCGGGTATCATGTGCTTTCAAATCGCCAGAATGTATGTAAATTCACATTTCTTATAAATTTTGTTTTACAGTCGTTATTATGTACGTAATTTTTATATTAAGGGTAGAAAAGTTAGATTATGACAGGTGTAATATTTGAGTGGAGTTCATGTACCATAAAGCATTATTTTATATTAAAGATTATTTAGTAAAATTAGGACCTGTTAGGAGGCAACAGGATTTAGGACTTAGAAAGTATAGTGAAGCGAAAGAATTGTACTCGAAATTGGGGAGTATTTTGTCTGTGTTGCACTCTTAAATTGAAACAGAACAGATAAGTGCCAGTGATATTACTTCGGTTCATAAAATAATTAACGAAATACATCTGATTTTTAGTAAAATTACAAATTTATCATTATCGACTGAGCAGGAAAATATTAACTTAACGAAAATGAGTACTAAAAGTGAATTTGATTTAAAAACTGCTATAGCTTTATTACCAATTATGACAGGACAAGAATGTGTTACTCAGTCTCTTATTAACAGCATAGAATTGTATAGTAAAATGATTTCAGAGATATCTAAACCGTTCTTGATTGAATTTGTAATTAAAACTCGACTTTCTCAAAGTGCACGATTACGTTTGAAATCAACTTACGATACAATCGACAATCTTTTATCTGATATGCGTACACACCTAATCCAAAAAAAATCTGAAGTTGCTCTGCAGTCGAAATTACATCAATGTAGACAAGGTAATCGATCAATCGAATCATTTGGTTCTGAATTAGAAGAGTTGTTCGTTAACTTAACAATCGCGCAATCTGATGGAGATTCTAAAGCATACGATTATTTAAAGCCTATAAATGAGAGGATAGCTATCAAACGTTTTGCAGACGGTTTATCGGATCGCAGGTTAAGTACGATTATAGCAGCTAGGGACTTCCAATCATTGCCGAAAGCCATTAGAACTGCCATGGACGAGCAGTCCTTGTCTTCTAGTTTCGAGGTTATGAATGTTAGGCGTCCAAATATTTTTTACCGTGGGCGTGGCGGCAATTATGGGAACAATTCATACCGCGGTAACAACAACAATGTCAGACGATCCGATAACAATAATTACAATAAGACACCCTCATCCGACAGTTTACGCGGTCAGTACAGTTCATCACGCGGTGGAAATTATCACCAAGGCCGTGGACGTGGATTTTACAGCTCAAGGTCGCGCAGACCAGCTGCACCAATACGTCACGTACAGGACATAGCACCCGAAAATAACGAGTTGCAGTCCAGTAGTAATAATGAGCAAAACGAAAGTGATTTTTTTCGTTAATTCGGATAATTTAATTTTTAATTTTAATAATAATAGTACCGTATCATTTTATGTAGAAAACGAAATAATTAACCTTTTGGTTGATAGCGGAGCAAGTCTCTGCGTATTGAGGTACGAATGGATTAGTAAATATCCTCAATTATTACAGCATTTATGTTTTGATAAAATAACTATAAAGGGAGTAAGCGGAAGGTTAGAGTCAGAAGGTTACATTTATTTAGATTTAGTTTATAATGATGTCGTATTTAGGGAAAAGTTTTACGTTTTTAAAAACATGTCTTGCTCAGCTGATGGTATTTTAGGAGATAATTTTTTAAAACGATATCAAGCTATAATTGATTATAAAAATAGTGTATTACATTTAACTAACAATAACTTAAATGTTTGTACTGAAATATCATATAACGCTAGGTATAGACATGCGATTCCGCCACGATGCGAAGTAATAAGGTTTATTCCTACGACATCAACTAGCGATTGCGTTGTTTTATCAAAAGAGATACAGCAAGGAATTTATGTAGCAGGGTTAGTTGCGAAACCAAGTAATGGTCGCATTCCCTTAAGAATATTAAACACTACAGATGTTGAAGTCGAATACGATTTTCAAAACTTAACCATTTATGACTTAAATTATTTTGAAGTATGTTGTCTTACGGAAGAACAAAATAGTGTCAGTAGAGTAAAAACTTTGTTTGACTTATTAAATTTATCTAATATGAATCAAGAGGAACGACGTAGTATTGAGCATATTTGTGCAAAATATGCCGATGTTTTTCACCTTCCAGGTGACAAGTTATCAACAACCAGCGTAATGACACATACTATATCCTTAAAGGACAACGTTTCACCTTGTTATACAAAACCATATAGAATACCTCATTCTTTAAAGGAGGAGATACAGAAACAGATTGACGATATGATAGCTAACGATATTATAGAAGAAACTATCTCAGAATGGTCCAGTCCAGTTTTATTAGTGCCAAAAAAAGCAGATAGGTCTAATGAAAAGAAGTGGAGATTAGTCATTGATTATAGACAACTTAATAACAGGATTAAAGACGATAAATTTCCGTTACCAAATATTACAGACATTTTAGATTCCCTATCAGGTAGCATATATTTTTCAAAATTAGATCTCTCACAAAGCTATTACCAATTATCTTTAGATGAAAATTCAAGAAAATATACCCCGTTCGAATTAGTATTTGGAAAACTTTGTAAATTGCCTTCGGATTTAGGTATCTCAATTGAACCATGGTATAATTATGATGACTATCCTAAAGAGATGAAATATCGCTTACAGAAAGCTCAATACGAAGCTAAAAATAATTTACTTTCTAGTAAAATAAAAAGAAAAATATTGTATGATCAAAACAGTCATCCCGTAACTTATAAAAAAGGAGACCTCATTTTAGTAAAGAATCAAACTGGAGATAAGCTCCAAAATATTTATAACGGTCCCTTTAAAGTTATTGAGGAAGTTTCACCTAATGTTAAAATTTTAAGGGATGGTAAAGATTATCTGATACACAAAAATAATACAAAAATGTATTACATTTAAGTTTATATAATTATTATTTTACGTTAGTTAAGTTACGCAGTGTGATGCTACATGACTTAATTACCTAAGCTCATTTCTTTTAAACTTTTAAATTTAAACATTTTTACTCCTTTAAAAGGGGAGGGAGAGTAGAACTTTTTCGGGGAGTTGTAGTATGTACCTACGGAAATGTAATTAGGTCATGTCGCAATATACGTCAATAGCAAATAGCAAGTAAGCAATATTAGTATTAAGTAGTTTTATATTTTATTGTGTATTTTTGGGCATTCAATAAATGGACTTCAAACGGTAAACTATGTTTAATTGAATCATCATACGACCCTCAAGCACCAACATATTTCAATTCCGCTTCTGCACGCTGCATAAATACGGGTCTGACTGAGGGTCTTTGCAATTTTGACAATGAGGTCTAAATCCAATGCAATAAGTAGATCATGTTTTGGAATATAAAAGCGCTTGTTCAAACTGGTAATTTTTTTTATAAGACGAATTTCAATGTTATGTATCCAACAAAATAAAACTTTATAATTAGACTTTCAAATATTTCAGATTTGTGTGGTCATAGTTAAAATATTAATAAAGCGAATTGACAGCCTGTTCTTTTTAGAGTCGGTTAAAAGTTGAATACAATTTACACTACATCACTGGATCATAAATGTAAATTAAGGCTGCTCTATAATATAATATATATAATTTATAATTTTTATTGGTAATAGAAATGAGTTACATCTTGTATACCTACTTTAACAAATTAAAGAAACATGAAATGCTACTATTATAATTTTTTCACAACAAAATACTTAACAAAGAGTATTATAATACTGTTTAATAATGTTGTTTACATTGGGCAACTTTCCGCGCACACACAAGCACGTTAAAAAAACTTGATTTGTAAGATAGGTTACTTTACATCTGTTTACAACTAGTACTAGGCTGACATAAACAACAAGAGGAGTAACAAACGAATGCTCTTTAGCGGCCCTACCATCATCACGATCTACTAACTAAAGTGATTTCCGTGATTAAACACAGAGTTGTCTAAACTTGAGAAAACCTAATGATTTTACAAGTTGCGTAATTAACGAGTTTTGATTTATTATCCGGTGGAGATAACTTCTGCGTCTTTGGGCTTAATTGTCCAACAAATCGTCTTTAAATTAAACTGGAACAAGGAATCACGTAAAGTTTAAAAACTGGCCGAGTGCGAGTCGGACTCGCTCAAGTAGGGTTCCGTACCATTATCTATACAACATTGAATAGGTATTTCAAGCGTCTACCTGTTCCCGTTATTTATATCGATCGAGCAAAAACGGCAAAAAAAAACACGTTTGTTGTATGGGAGCCCCACTTAAATATTTGTTTTATTCTGTTTTTAGTATTTGTTATTATAGCGGCAATAGAAATACATCATCTGTGTAAATTTCAACTGTCTAGCTATCACGGTTCGTAAAATACAGCCTGGGGACAGACAGACAGATGAACAGAGGAGTCTTAGTAATAGGGTTCCGCCGTTTTTACCCTTTGGGTACGGACGGAAGTAACCCTAAAAAGTGTATATTATCTGACTCGAAAGATTAAGAAAACGCTAATGAACCTTTAGCTTTGTCTTGTCACTTAAACTTTTTTTAAGGGCAGACGAGAAACATCAGTGATGAAAGAAGTAATTGGATTGTTAAATTTTGAGTTAATACGAAAAAAAATTTTGAAGAGGAAGAGTGGAATTAATCCCATTCACTGGATTCTTTACTAGGCAAACTTACTTAATAAGAATCTCACACTATCGACGGTTAAGTATTTATTAGTAATCACTTTAACGTCGCATTAACGAGTGATCGCGCTTATTACGCTCGTGTACGGCGATACACCGGAAGCTGAGCGATCCATAGCTCGGTTATGCAGTTAGCGCGTCGCCATGACAACGCACATCCGCAGAGACAGCGGTGCTGTGTTTGAGGTGAGCGAGCTACTTGCTATAATTTTACAATGTGTGTTCCTCGATAAAGTGCAATCCCGAAACGCTGAATTCCAAGTTCTAACTCATATGACAAGCAGGCATTTAAATTTGACCACTGTGCATAGAGTCCATAGTAAGAAATGAAAATCTTAATTCATCAACTCAACAATAGTGGCACCAGTCGGTTTTTTATTTTAAATACTTGTTTGTTTATTCTGTTTTATTTATGTTTTGTTTGTTGTTTCTTTTTTAAGTATTTTTTTTGTGTCATTTGTGACTTTTGCTAATATTTGTGTGATGTCCAGAGAATAATAAATGCTTTTTCTTTCTTTCAATATATTATATATTCATTTTTCACAAATTCTTTATTGTGAAACACAGGTAGATACAAAGAGGTCTTACAAGATTTTTTAGCTCAGCTGTGATCTGCCTTAATAGGCGTTAAAAACAAATTGAAAAGATAGTAATAATAATACAAAAATACAATTAAAGTCACTTGCAGTAAAGTATACAGTACACAATAAATATTTTTATCTATACATATTTTGATCTGTCAGGAAATTATTTAATAAGTAATAAGATATGTCAATTAGAAATTCATAAAATTTAATTTTTAAACTTTGTATGTCAGTTATATCCCGTATATTCAGCGGGATTTTGTTGCGAATCCTAGGAGCACTTTTGCCGAGTATGCTATTGCTGCGCAGACTAGTTTTGCAACGGATTGACAACAGCGTGTTTTTATTTCGGTCTCGACTTCTGTACTCAAACTTTTTGGTATTATTTTTAACGAATAAAGCGCATTCCATAATATAGAGGCATGGAATCTTTTTGTCTCTGAAATATGGCTTCCATGATACGTCGGATTTTAATCTGTACATTGAGCGGACGCATAGTTTTTGTGCTTTGAATACAGTTTCTCTGACAGTTGAATTTCCCCAGACAATTACACCATACTGAGAATCGATGCTACGTAGCTGTGACAGGCTGTAAGTACTGCAAATTCGTTAACGATCGATTGAAGTCTGTAAAGAGCAAATGAGAATTGACTAAGCTTTCCGCAGAGTTGTTCACAATGAGTTTTCCATTTTAAGTTATTGTCAATATGCAACCCTAAGAATTTTGTATAGTTTGTTTGTTCAAGTTTTTTACCCATGTAGTTGTGATGTCTAAGCTTACGCAAGAGTTTTGCTGATTGAATGTCATAATTTTAGTTTTGTCTAAATTGATTTTTAGATTATTAGATTGCAAGCCACACAAGCCATGCGATTATTAATTTCAAGGATTCATTTACGTCAGCTTCAAGATCTGTCAAATTTTTATTATTAATAAATACGCACTGTATTTATCGTTATTATCGTCAGCAAATAATCGAAATCTGACTGGTAGAATTTATCATTTTTAGATTTATTAAACTTCTAGTCATTTGAGTTGCATGTTGCCTTCCTGTCAGATAGATTCTAATAATTTATAAGGAGTGCCCCTTACTCCATACGCGTATAATTTTCTTAGTAGAATATCATGGTCTACATGATTCCGGGAGTCACTGTATATTGACGACTACGGGGCGGGAAGAGGTTATATGGGACTACAGGCGTGCTAAACCACATCCCTGCCTTACCCATCTGATACAAGCTTTCAATGAAAAATAAATAAATACACCATGTCTTATATCTTTATTGCACAGATTAAAATCGTACAAAAGGCGGATTTAATGCCATGTCTTCATTCTATTCTTGCTAGTAAATCGGTAGCAAGTGAAGGTAGCTCCAAGGAGTCGTGGGCATGACGTCACGGGTCGCCGCGGCGCCAGCAGGTCCCGTATGCGCCTTGTTTGCGACTTAGACACGACAAATACATTATTTGTTGTTATTTAAGCAACACCGATTATAATTTGTAGCAGGACACAGGCAACACAGCGAACAGCAGAGGTACTGTTAGTTTATTTGCGTCAGCTTCACAAAATTAATTATGCGAATTCCTCCAGGTTATTATCTGAAAGAATTTTCTTTGTTCGGTACTAATACTTTAACTCTCCGAAGACAGAACATTAGGTTTGAATTAAACAAATTAAATTAGATCTTCTTTCGGCCGCATTTATGAAGTACAACATAAAATGGAGTCCTGTCATCGCGTATAAGAGGATACGGCGACCAGTGCGCCGCAATGTAAGCAATTTTAACTTAATACAATTTTTTATTTAAACTTCATTGCACAAATTTCAATTGTACAAAAGGTAGACTTAATGCCATGTGGTATTCTCTGCCATTCGACTATAAATGCGAAGAATCATGCCAACAATCAGGAAAACTTCTCGGAACAGTTAGGTTTGACAATATAGGGTGAATATGAGTTTTACAGATTTGTCAAATGTAGGTAAATATTATTAATACTTTTCTAGCTAGCTATGATTTGAATTAAAATCTTTCGCGAGAGAGAAAGTTTTTTCTCGGTTTCATTTGGCCCAAATCTACGAACTAAGTTATAGTTCGATACACAACTTCTAGGTTATGATAAAGAAGCAAATATACAACAACTTTCCTAAATAAACTATTATCAAAATGTTAAAAACCTCTCTTCCCATACAAATTGTAATATCGAATCTGTCGATATTGCCAAAACGGTCAATAAAAAAGTTGATGCATTATAGGTCCTCTATCCTGATAAATATTATTCTTTATTGTGCTCCACACAAAACAAACAATACAGAGAAAAAATACATTTAGAATAGTAAAATTTTAATGTATATTAAAAAAGTTTGACAAAGTGAAAAATACGGAACTCTAACAGTATGGTTCCTCCACACAAACTGCGTGTGCCTAACAATTAGTACTTTAACAAGTAATTTATCAAAGTATCGATACAAACGACAATTATAAACACGATACCTCGCTCGCTATCACATTATAGCGTCGCATCCGTGCGAGTTCGGGCGTGAAATCACTTCCTCCCCTCGCGAATCACGACGCACGAGTCCGCACGACTCAACTCGATCCTCTGCGTACACTGCCTCGGAGTGTATGGTGGGTCACGAGATCGTTGGTGGAAGTTACCATTAGTAACTTATCATTTAAATATTCACAATAGTTATCCGAGGTACTTGTAGCTCAGTGGCGGCAGCGCTTTGTCAGTGACAAGCCACGGTTGTAATAGGATGGGTGACCTTTTCGACCATATTTAGTGACATTTATAACAAGAATCTCCGTGCTTCGGAAGGCACGTTAAAAATTGGTCCCAGCAAACATCCTAGTCACTAGTCAGAGGCGCCCGCGCGGGTATGGCCCGAATTACCTCATAGTTCATGAGGCCTGTGCTCTGCAGTGGACGTATAGATAGATAGATACTCTTTATTGCACACCACACAAAAAAATCAGTACAGAGAAACAATAAATTTAGAATGGTACAATTTAGGCGGTCTTATCGCTAAGAGCAATCCCTTCCAGACCTTCATATCCGTATGCATATTTTAATTTAAAAACATATAACTAACTTATATTACCTACTATACTTGTACATTTGTACATGTAAGTAGGCATATTTGTTAGTTCAATTAGTACCTATTTTTAGTGCTTTTACATTTTTGTACTTTTATATTTTAGAACTATTCGTCGCTTTCCCTTTCAATTTAAATTGAACTGTCCTCTACCTTCTAGATCACTTCTAGCAATAAATCGTGCTATTCTTGATGGGATTTTTTTATCTTTGATTTGTTTCTTTTGTATGGTGTACAATAAATAAAGAGTATATCATCTATCTATCTAAGGCCACGATACCAAACACTCCATTTGCACGGTTTTTCTCAATACACTCCCCCACGGGCCGCAGATGCAAAAGGAGGTATTACCGCTGTCAGTGACACGTCAGCTCGGCGTGCGCTCAAGCGTGTAATGCCTTCTGATGAATATGACGGGGCTCGGGCGCCATGTATTACCATTAGCACCTTATAACTTCACCTGTATGGGAACTGCATCATCATCGAAAAATGTATAACGAAGTAACCCTTTACAAAAAAGAATGCTGTGCTTAATTCAGATTTTTCGAAGCATAATAATGATATTTGTCCTAAAAAATTTACTAGTCAACTAAAGAAAAAACTGATAATATGATATTATCATCAATGTAAAAAATATTAAGTACTAGCTGTGCCCGCCGCTTCTCTAGCGTGGAAAACGTTCATTGTCATCATCATTACGCTCTATTTTACTCGCTTATGTGATTGAAAAAACAGGCTATTACCTTCCCATAGGTTCATGCTTTTTCCATTCAAATTTTCAGCAAAATTGGTTTAGTAGTTTAAGCGTGGAAGCGTAACAGACCGACAGTTACTTTACCATTACTAATTGTACGCTCTAGGAGTTCACGGGCCAGAAGTGACCCGGTCTTTTATAAGGATTGCGTGGAGATACTGATCCAACTCGTAGAGGCCGTTTGAAGCGCAAATAATCACACATGAAAGTGTTACACTGCTGAATCCAATCTCTGACTACATCATGGGGTGTAATAATAATAAGTAATTAATGTAAATGAAGATTAGGGTATTTATATACTTACATTTAATAACTAATATTATTATAGTATTATTTATTATCTTTAACACATAATAGATCAAAGGTGCTAAGTACTAAATAATATTAATCTTAATTAATTCGTAAATACCTTCTCGCACTTAGTTTTCTAACAAATTATTTTTTTTGTATAATGGCGACTTTGATCAGTAATAAAGGTACGCAGGAATTGCGTATAACATATTTCTTAGTCAAGATTTATTCCACCGAAGCTTGTAGAGAAAAACAGACAGCCAGTTCACTTTATTAGAGCCAGTGACATTATCACCTAATGCTTTGGTCTTATTTTCTAGAACTATGAACACATCATGTTCAAGGTAAGGCAAAGGCGTAGTCATACGTTAACTACTAGGCCAGCCCCCCTAGCATGAGCACACACGATATGATATAGCGATATACCGATACTAACTCTAAAAATATGATAGAAAAAGCCACCTCCGTGCCGGTGAAGTCACATGTTATGATCGCTGTTTTGAAAAAATTTCAACATGGCGGCTGTATCTATCATATTTTAGAGTTTGTGTAGATATATCGCTATATCATATCGTGTTTTGGTGCTCATGCTAGGGCGGCAGCATTATATATTTTTTTATTTGGTTAAAAAAAACAGCGTTGAATACAGAGTTGAAAACTAGGACTATTTTCAACACCAGCAACATTTACCACAGCTTAGTTTATAACAAAACATGAGTTGAGAGAGTGAGTACTAGTTTAAACTACTTATTAGAAAAAAACACTATTCATTTAATAAGACTAAATTACATTAACTTTGGCGTTAGATTGGTGTCAGTTACAAGTTACAAGTTACTTGGACAAGTAGGCTGTCTGTGCAATGGGTTTAGTTTTTTAGTGACAAGACCGCCTAAATTGTGCATCTTACTTTAGTAAATATAAACTGTATTCTTTGTATGGTTTACAAAAAAGAGTTTCTATCCATATAAATATATTTGTCCCACTTGCTCTATAAACTGTAGTCTTTTGCATGAAACTAATACCGACATGCTAGACCGACAATATGTCCCACTGTGTCGTTAATATCAGCTTTTGTTTAATCACAAGAATTCAGAAGATATTGTAGCACGGTTCCTGGTGGATTGTCTTGGTTGTTCTCGTGTCACTATGGTTCTGTTAGTCAGAGAGTAGATTGTTTCGGTTGTCTGTGATTACAGAGTCCTATCTAATTAGAGACTCATTACGAGCTGATTAGCCGACCACGACCGTGCTCATTAACGCTTATTAATATTTCTGATAGCGCCGGGATATATGCCTCGATGGAGTGTATTCATTCTTGTAAAAAAATTAGAAACAAGAACCACTTTACTTATGTAAGTCAATCTCCAACCGCGGCCTTAATTGCATTACTTAATATTGATAAAATTCAGTCTTAATTGATTTTCTTGCATTTGTGTATGTTAAATTTTCAGGTAAGGCACTTTCAATTCAATATATTTATTGCATTCTATAATGTTACACAGGTTTAATAAATACTTGTGATATACTTGTTGATATCTATGTATTTTAATAGTATGTATGTATGTATTTATCTAGTCTGTGTTTGTGTTGCTAGATTTTGTGTAACACTAATTACTGTTTTGTTGCACCGCCTATACCATCTCTATCTGGTCCCATGGTTGACTGGTAAAGAACGCTTTTGGCATTAAGTCCGCCATTTGCACCACTTATTTTTGTGTCTGTGCAATAAAGTATAAATAAATAAAAATAAATAAAAACTTTTATCCGTACAGTTCGTAGTCGCCATACGAGTACGACCACCTTTATTTTCCAACAAGTGTCAGTTCTTCTGCATGTGAAGCCACTTTAGTTAGGCAATTTGATGAGCTATGTCGGTGACGCTGTTTTTTATGGCGGCGCAAAAAAACACCAAGCATAGCTCTTCAGCATGCTAGGTGACTTTGAGCTTCTTGAAACGGAGGATAATAATGATGACGATAATCCGTAGTCGAAATATAAATGAGGAAAAGCCAATTTACCAACATCGACTTTAAAATATTCACACGGTTTACCAGGCAAACAGAAAACAGTAGAGAGAGGGGCGCCCTTCTAACAGATCCCAAATATTTTAAAGTCTAATTTAACCGAACAATGTAAATCTTAACACCAAATCCCCGAACTCCGGGTGAGTTTAACTTATCTACAAACGACGCCGTTAATATTATAATTAACAGACCCCCGGGCTTAATAAATGGCTTCAATTAGAATATCGGGGAACAACGAAATACAGGCAAGATGCGCTCCTTCAATCAAGATCAGTACAGTAGATATAGGAGTAATAAAATAGTTTTATTTATTTACTCCCTTGTCTGCTGTACTTTACACAAATTTTAAAAAAAACCTAATAAAATTAAGAGATAAAAGATACTCAGTAGTAGCTTTTAGAGGATTTTTTTGAGAACGAAGTATTTTTCAACTCTTGTATATTGTCCATATTACATTTATTATTTTTAATTTAAATGACAATGCGTTCACACCCTTTAGTTCTAAAACAGTTCCAACGGAATTTGATTATTTACCAATAAATATGTAAATTACGATAAGGTAACATGGGATGCGCCACAGGAGGCATCCCTTTCTTATTACGTAAACACGCCTTGATTACTTCTTGACGATCCAGTCGCCCTGGTACCGGGTGCATTGGACCGTGAAATCGATTATCTAATGGGGGCGTGGTATGGCTGACGGACGATACACATTTAAAACATAGGCACTAGTAAAATAATTAAGACAGGAAGATAAGACTGACACTGATTTATTGAAACGCTGAAATCAGCTCAAACTCACTAAAAAGTAATTAACATTTTCTAGCCACAATGAAGAATGCCACAAGACGCTCCGAACACAAAATGCACCAAACATTTAGGATTCCTGGCATTTTGTAACGAACAGACGGACCCGCGCGCCAGGCACGACCACGACATTCCCGAGTTAGGATAAAATGCCTCTGTACTTCTTCCGCTTCAGTAGGGCTGCGTTTAGATATAATTCAGATAAACTAAAGCGATATTTGAATCGTGATGGATTTACATTACAATATGTCTCCTGAAATGGTCTAGATGCTACGTTGGTTCATTCACTGAAAAAGACAAAGAGCCCTAATGACCCTAGTCAGTGTAGTAAAGTAGTGAGCTAGATTGGGTATGTAGCTCTAGTTTTCTATTTATTTTTACTCCAAAAAGCCAGTGCTTATGTACCTAATTCCTACCTTTCTATTCACCCCTGATATGTGGAGGCGTGAACCACTTACCAAATGTTTGTTTTGCAAAAAGCCGTCACGAGGTAGCAATGTTTGCTCGTATCTCATGCGCCTCTGGTACACGAACGACGGATAAGATTTGCCGATTTTCACACACATCTCAATTTTCAGATTATAGATAGAAAAAAAAAACACAAGAGTAACAAAGCTCAAATCTATGCTCAAATATTGTTTAATAGTAAGTAGAATAATGAAAATTGTTAAATTTAAGTGTTCCACAGTGAAACTATGTATAATAATTAATAAACGATGGTCCAACAAAGCCTGTGAAAGGCTGTCATCGTCTTAAAATATAAATCATCCAGGGCTGTCACAGTACAGAACGTACTTAATGAATAATGTAAAAAAAAAACACGATAACCAATCTATTCGCACCCGCGGCGTGTGTTGCTTAACTTTGGTATTCATACCAAAGCGCACTGAGCTACTAGCACCTGAATATAGAAACGTATACCAAACATCAACGAACTAACTTACTAGCAAAGCTCTAACTAGCTTTATAAGTAAAATAAATATTTATTTACATCTACCTCAAGTCTGGGAGATTTTGTTGCACAGCTATACCGCAAAGGAAATCGGCAAACAAACACAAGAGGAAACTAAAAACTAGAACCGCCATTCACAATACAAACTCTATCAGCGAACAACAAAGCGGAATAAATAAAACCGTTGCTCGAACAACAGTTAACGACAGACTCGATTCAATAAAAACCAAAAGACATAATTCTCTACGGGACAATATAAAAGTTTTGTTACTCTGGCGTTCTCATAGTGGGCAGTGAGACTTGGCGAGTTCCGCCGAAACGGGTACCAGGACTAAAGGACGCAGAAGGAGATGGCTAATAAAAATAATCTGGGAAGTTTTTTAATTATGGCATCCGACACGTTCGATAACGCGCCTCGACGAGACGGCACGAAAATGATTTAGTGGTATTGTTCCGAATAGTTGGCTCTAACTAAAACGCTATTGTGCGGGAATTGAACGTTCCTTTTGTTATAAATGGGTAGTTACGTGTAGGTTCCACGAAGGTGAGACAAGTTTAGATGGCAGGACCTGGTAAAATTTGCTGGTTTTTGTGTTATCTTGCCTCATGTGAGGTTTTTACCTGATTTACGTCTACGATGCAAAATTATAGTAACTAAATAAAATTCTTATTAAAGAACGATTATGATTAGTACAGTTATCCAGTCTCTGGTACACTTACAAAAGATATTGTTTAGCAACTAATAGCTAAATCGTACAAAAATGTTTTTCTAGTTATCATCAAATCAAACAATTAATAAACGTCATTTTTACGGAAATTTCGTAGTTTCGATCTTTGCCCCCATAGTGATAAGCTGTTGTAAAATAAACCAGCAGCTAATTATGTACGTATCTATCTACTCTTAAGGGTATATACTCGTACATACACGATTACAATTCAGCCAGCCTGTGTAAAGCCGTTGTGTCTTTGGCAAATAGCAATAAATCATTGAGCTCATTTATCCGTTCGCCAAAAGTTCGGAACGAAACCGTCGCGCCCCATCGCCAACTATTCAGGCTGTTGAAGTTTTGGTAGTTAATATACTTACAAACAAAGATGTGCCTACAACTACATAACCTAATCTAACCTAACACTGTGAGCGTAGACGCGCCGTATTAAAAAATATATCTAACTAGCCGTGCCCGCAGCTTCGCCTACGTGGTATACGGCTTGTCACCCCCTATTTTACTCCCTTAGGAGTCAGATTGAAAAATAGTAGTTAATCCTTACCTGGGGTTCGAGCTTTTTCCGTGCAAAATTTCATCAAAATCGGTCCAGCTTTAACTACAAAGTACCCTATGTCCTTTTCTAAGCTTTAGTCATCTCTGTACCAAATTTCATAAAAATCGGCTATCAGTAGTTTGAGCGTGAAAACGTAACATAGATAATAAATAAATATTTTTTTTATTTGCAGAAACATAGTATAAATTTGATGGATAGAGACAGAGTTACTTTCGCATTTATAATATTAGTATGGATAAATCATTATTTCCTACTAGTTCCGTAATTCATGTAAAGCCATTTGAATGTCACTCACTTTAACGTCAATGACTTCCAGATTGGCCGGTTGGATGCGGCCTGCAATGTCACTTTAGAAAGTTCAAAGTTCATATTGCAATAACATGTCGTTGACTATTCTCCGTATGTGAAAAATTTGGGTCTTTTCATCGACAATACCTTAAGCTGGTGCCAGCATGTTAAGGAAGTTAGTAGAAAGGTTACTGGCACTCTACGAGCACTCTATCGCTTTAAACACTTTCTTCCTTCCTGTACGAAGACTTTCCTTGTGCAGTCTCTGGTCCTGCCTATTATAGACTACGGTGATGTGTGTTACTCTAATGTCTCCCAAGATCTACTGAATAAGTTGGACCGCCTTCTCAACAACTGCATTTGCTTTATTTTCGGCTTACGCAAGTTTGATCACATATCCAAGTTTCGCTCCCAGCTTGGCTGGCTCCCTATAAGGCATCGCAGGAATGTACGGACACTCTGCGTCCTTTACTCTATACTCTTCGAACCCAAATCTCCATCTTATCTCAAAGATAAATTTTGATTCCTTAGTACTTCTCACGATAGAAATCTCCGTTCAAGTGATACTCTTCAATTGTATACACCACGTCACACTTCCGGTTTTATGACCAGCTCATTCACCCTGACGGCTGTTCGACTCTGGAACGGACTTCCCTTAAAAATCAAAAAATCCACGTCAAAATTCTCCTTTAAGAAGGCTCTGCGCAAGCATTTTTTGGATTAACTCTTTTCTCTTTTCCATGATTCCTGCTGGCATGAGATCTGTGTATAATTATAGTATGTATGTATATATTTTATGTATGTATATACCGTATATAGCTATGTATGTGTGTATCTAGTATGTACAACTGTATATATTCATCTAGTTTGTTTTAGTTTTGTATGGTTTAATTTAACACAATTTGTTTTTTGTTGCACCGCCTATACCATTTCTGTATGGCCCCATGGTTGACTGGTAGAGAATGCTTTTGGCATTAAGTCCGCCATTTGTACAACTTTTTTTTAAATGACTGTGCAATAAAGTTTTGATAAATAAATAAAAAATAAATAACAGGTAGAAAATAGGTGACAAATACAGTATGGAGAAGTACTTACATAATAGGGTCCATTTCAGCATGGCAAATTACTAATTAAATTAGGCTGATATACCTACTGTTAATCTGTGAGCCTAATTTAATTTCTAGTATATCATACACCAGTATTTTTAGCATGTTAACGGTAAAAAAACGTCATCAGTAGTAACAATAATGTTGAATTTAGTATTGATTGTGGCACTCATATGCACTCTTAGAGGACGATAAAGAATCATGCTGTATGTACAGTCAACGGCAGGTGAACCTACCCAAAAAGTTAAAGGTCATTCATCCGATTTTCAACTTTTAAGTCCGATACGTAGAGATCAATATCAATTGAGAAAATCTGACGAAGCACTAACACCGAGTAGCACCTGCTCAAATCCCAAACATACTCGTTATTGCATGCGGTCGACAGCTCTGTCTCCTCATGCGGTTTCGCGTTGATAGTGAATTATTATCATAGGGAAACTCAATCGAGTTTCAATACTAAAGCGACACGAGCGCCATCTGCAGTATACACTCTCAGATGTCGTCCTCGCATGAAATTGCTTTGCAGTTGGTGTTGAGGGCTAAAATTGAGGACTTGTTGTTAGTGATATAATACGGCAGTCTGTAATGACGGCTAGGCTCTGTAACATGTCAGGTTTTAAGACTTGACGTTATCATTTAAAGTTATCATTGGCAAAATTAATTTGAAGTCTGTGTTAACATACTTAAGAGGCATAATTCCTTTTTTATAAAATAACTCGAAATTATTAAGGTCCCAGTAACATTATTATCAAAAAATTTACTCTCGACGCTAAAAATATTATAATGTCTAATTGTCAATCAATGCAACATTGCATTTAACTGTGTTGGATCGAAACTAGATTTTCATTTCACTACTCTTAAATTACAGGAATTACCTAATTAAGCCTCTGGTATAATTTATCGGATCTCATCAAAAGTATTGTTTAGTCGGATTGAAATTTGTTACCATTTATGCGATCCGTCAATTATAATAACACTTGTGTGCATATTTTAGGTATTATAAACAGTTTTTAATGAAAAGATGTTCTGTTTAGTGGCCTAACCGTTGTAAAAGCGATAAAAATATTTTTGTTGGATAGTTGAATGACTATTATTGCTTCAACTTTACATAAATATGCCTAATTCCTTTTATTTCAATGTTAATGAAGCTTTCTTCCAGGTTACATTTAACAAAATTTAAATTAAGATCAACAAAATAATAAGGACCTCAGAATCTATGAGAGATATTTTGCAAACTCGCGGCAATCAAAGCGCCGCTTTTATACCAGTATTATGTCATGCAAGCTACACATTTATACACACAACTTTATCCTTATTGAATAAGCCTACACATGTAGGGTAACATTTATTTACACACCAACAAACAGATTAACTTTGGAATTAGTTGGTGGTAGTGATTAGCAATTAGGATTAGGTGTTTAAATTCGTAAACAGACGGCTTGTAATTACAAATAGTAATTACTTCTTGAGAAGCAACGCCTTAGAGTAATTTGTACGTTGCCTTATTAGACTTAACCTGGAATTAGATTTTTCCCTCCTAGGTATTTAAGTGGTTTAGTGATTAATTACATGTCAAAATTCGGAAAGAAAGCTGCCTGCCTAGCATGAGCACTAAAAACACGATATGATATAGCGAAATATCGACACAAACTTTAAAAATATGATAGATTTAGCCGCCATTTTAATTTTTTTATCAAAACAGCGATCTTAATACGTGACGGCGATTCAACATGGCGGCTTTATCTATCATATTTTTACAGTTGGTGTCGATATTTCGCTATATCATAACATATCATATCGTGTTTTTAGTGCTCATGCTAGGCAGGCTGATCTAAACGAAAGTGTCTTCGTTGTCTGACAGATAACGTCAATCCTGATCTTATCCCTCAGAAATACACCCACAATATATGGCATTGCCTATATTAGTTTGTTTAGAAAACGTAACATAAAAAAGTGGGAGTGAATTGAATTTATGAGTTACGACGTTTTTTTCGCCGGTCCATAAAGAAATCCAAACATTTTCCTCGTTTATTAAACGTTATAAGAACGTGTTCACGACAAAGCGTCGCTAAAGAGATTACTAAAAACAGCAAATTGCCAGGGAAGCCATATAAACGGAAAATATCGCCACTAACTCACGGCGAAAGGTGGCACTTTACACCAGACAAAGAGCGCGCGATAGTAACTCAAGCGTAAGTTTATTTGGGAAACGTATAGACGAACCGGTGAACAATGCCACTTCTTAGGACGAAGGTAAATCTGAGCAGCGGCAAGAGCGAGCATTAAATAAAAGGTGGCGAAGGTTATGGCCCGTGAACAGGTTATAAAAATGGTGATTTTATTGGGGTCGCACGCGCGGCGAGGAGGTTACGAGAACCTAACACAGGTGGAATTCGGCCGATAAATAATAACCGCACGCTTTTACGCACGGATTACATCCGCTGGATTTCCGCTATCCGAGTGCCTCACGTGAAGAATCCTTTTACGATTTTCCTACCCTACCATAAATTCTTCCACAAACACGCCACTCTTAAGCTGCATAAAAGAAAGCAAAAGCTGCCACGTTGCACTTTTAAAGAACTGGAAAGTAAGAACTAAGCGTCGATTCACGCGTCCTAATTGAAACAAAACTCAGCTCAAAGTTGGTTCGTTCACAAAGAGGGAAACGGCGAGTCGGCAAAAACGGTCTCCACCTTCCTTCATTTTGTTACACAGAACGATGATTTACTAGAACAAATTTTTCGTAGCGCGTCTCACGGAACACCTCGTCTAATAGTTGCTGAATCGAATATTACACTCGAATGCCAACGCGGATCGCTCATTTCGCTATCCCTTATCCGTGCAATATCGCCAGAATTAGGTCGATAAAAAATAAAAGAAAATTACCGTTCATCTCCGAAATGAACGCCGAAGGATGTAAGTTATCTCCATAAATAGTGTCAGAGGATGATTTATATGGGTTGTCGGGGTTTGAGAGGCCACAGAGTGACAAATGAGGTCCACGGAGCGTCAGCGTTAATCACAATTTTAAAGGCTATAGGAGTGGGACTCGTTACAACGGAATCTTCGACTGCGTAATCTTTGGGGAACAACTTTATACCTCATTAAATTATGGAAAAGAGGGGAAAGGCTATATTGAATTTTCAAGTTTCCCCGTAGCGAGGTGAAATTGCGTCGGAACTCGGAACAGATGTTGCCAAGAACGCAAGAGGCGAGTCTCACGTACTGAGGTTACTAGGGCGGTAGAAGGCGCGAGCAGTCGTCAGTCAAAATTACTCCGAGTGTATGCGGGTGTTGGGTTCGCGGATGGAAACACCCGGTATGAATACTTTAATAAGGGCGCCCCAGCGACGGGAACATTATATACTGAAGTTCGCAAACGTTAGATGTAACATTAGAAAGTGCTTAAGTAACTAAGTGGCGATAAAAGAAAAGTTTTGCATGGCGTTACACATGTCGGCTAAAGTTTATTTTCTCATTTTGCTATCATTTTAGGATAAAGGAGAAACATGAAGCAAAGTTTGCGGGACTTACTTGCGTTAATTTAGTTAAACATGAGGCTATTTTAAGCTCCAAAGAACAATACAATTAACTGTGTGCACTGATAAAGACTCCTCGCAGCAAGTACGATGCTCGTTCGTGTCGTAAAAACTACGATAGTAGCAACGGTAATTGTTTTCCAATCCCGCGCCTTCATAAATCAAATCCGTTTAGCCGTGCCGACGAGTGAGGTGTCGTCGCTCGCAGCTGATAGTGGATCAGAGACCAGTCACACGCGAAATGGAACGTGATAGGTTCACTCAGGGTATTGTTGTCGTTGAAAGAAAAAAATATCATTAAAATTGATGAATCTTGAAAACAAGAGTTAAGTGTCGTTGCTAGTAGCTAGCAACGACACTTAACTCTACTCTAAACTCAAATATAAAAAATCTATAAAGTTTATTTTGCAAGATAGTGCAAAATTTAATAAATAATGTCTGCAGAACACCAAAAAAATTCGATTTTATCGTAATTAATTTTAATCTTTATATTTTTTAAGGAATCTACTTTAAAATTTCGGTAAAAAAAAAGAAAATGCGTAGTGAGCCGTCATTCATCAGAGATCACAGGAACACGCCGACAAGGACCTTATGCAGTGCACATATGGTGCATTTATATCGTAGGACGTCCACCAACAAAGTGGACAGACGACCTGACAAAGATTGATGCAAGATGCTGAATGCAGGCAGGAAAATGCAGGCATGCAGGAGGTCTAGTGTATAACAAGCGACCTAGTGAATGTCTGAAACTCCGAACACAGCAGTAAAGCGTTATGTAGTAAGTTTCTTTTGTTTTCTTTAAACTGTTCGATCTTTTGTTAATAATGAAACTTACCGAGTTTTTGTACGCACAGCCCGCGCCGTGATAAGTTTTATAAATTAAATTGAATTGAATGGCATTGTCACAATGGCAACGCATGTCCATGCCAATATAGTAAAATATACAAATCTTCTGTTTGGGCTACCTAATCTAATTATTCAATTAAATTAATTAAATAAATCTTTTTTCACAATCACACCAATGATCTAACCCCAAATTAAGCAAAGCTTGTACTGTGGCGACTAGATAACGGACAAACATACTTAAATACTTTTATAAACATTCATAACAAATGCTCGTGCACATCACATTTGCCCCTTGCGGGATTCAAACCAGGACGGTTGTCAAGTATGTTTGACATAATAAGAACACTAATTTGTAAGTTACTTAATATTACACATAAATTTTTATTAATAAAGCTATCATAGCCTAAAGGATTCTCATCAAAAAAAAAACTAAGCTAAGTTGATAAAAATAATCACCAGCATTCACACATTACACTTCTATCTAAAAACCCGCAATCCAAAGGCGAAATTCTTATAGCTTGCTTCAATCGACCATTACCCTGGTAAAGTCGATATCTACCCGCGTTTATTCCACCGAGATGTACTCTCCATCTCTCTTTATACCTCTATCTTATTCAAGCGATCCGAGACGCTTTACATAACCGTAAATTCAAACTAATAACATTATCTTGTAATTTATTCAAAAGCTATTGCCATTTAGGTTTACAATAGGTCTTAGAGAATTCGATTCTATTTGAATTCGATTATTGGAACCGATTGGAACAAAACAACTGGCCAAGTGCGGGTCAGTTCACGGACGAGGACAGACACTGACAGCGTAATCTAGTAATAAGGTCCCAGTGGTGTCTTTTGCTTATGGAATTCCAAAAAAGATCAGTGATAAAGGTATACGAGTACTAGGACGTAATAATATTAACAGAGATTAGAGGTTTGCGGTTTAGCGTTTGAACCAACGATAATCTGAACATCTCACCTCTAAACAAGCTTGTGGTTGGAGCGTATGTCACATGTCATATTCAAAACAATTAATAGGATTAATGGTCTGGTTTTTAGGGTTCCGTAGCTAAATGGCAAAAAACGGAACCCTTATGGATTCGTCATGTCTGTCTGTCTGTCCGTCCGTATGTCACAGCCACTTTTTTCAGAAACTAAAAGAACTATACTGTTGAAACTTGGTAAGTAGATGTATTCTATGAACCGCATTATGTTTACCGCAATATGTTTTGGGGATTCCCCATATCTACTTAGAACTGAAACTCAAAATTTTTTTCTTCATTAAACCCATACGTGTGCATCTATGGATAGGTCTTCAAAAATGATATTGAGGTTTCTAATATCTTTTTTTTTTTAACTGAATAGTTTGTGCGAGAGACACTTCCAAAGTGGTAAAATGTGTAACTTCTAAATTAAGAGAATGATAAAACAAAAAAATATATATGATGTACATTACCATGCAAACTTCCACCGAAAATTGGTTTGAACCAGGTCTAGTAAGTATATTTTTTAATACGTCATAAATCGTAAACCGCAATTTACCTTTCATTCAATCAACTCAAATATAAAAATTTTAAAAATTGACGTTTTGTGGTAGGTTGACGAGCTGTCGTCTGTCGTCTGTACCTACAAATTTGTACGGAACCCACGGTGGGCAAGTCCGACTCACACTTGTCCGGTTTTTTTTGTACTAAGCTTTATGGTGAATGATGATAGTTAAAACAAATTTAAAAAACACTTAACTGATAAACTCTTGATGCTAGAAAATGTACCACATAAATCAATTCAAATACATCAAGTTGACGTTGAGGCCTGCCTCTGAAACTTGGCCTTAGCCTTTATTTTACTTTTGGAGACAGATTTACATTGGAAACAATTCAAATCCCTACTTTCCAATTCTTTCTCAGAAAAAAACAGCCGTTGCCTTATTTACCCTACCAATAACGTTTCATTTGCAGTCAGGACTCGCATTGGTTTGCATGCTAATCAAATTCTTGTTTTTGTTCGGGCCAACTTTCGCGTAATTTCGCCTCGGTGGTCCTAAGTAAACTCGCCCGTTGGTAAATATATTTGCTACTGCCTCATGGGACCCTGGTAGGTGGATTCGGAATGATACGGGATACCAGGTAATAAAGACCATGTTTGAATGTGAATATTTTATTTTATTTGGTTTGTACTTGGTAAATTAAGGTACTAACAAAAAAGTTAAGAAAGATTCAAGTTATTGTTCATGTAAATACGAGTACATTAGAATAAGTAGGCTATTAATATAAATTGATAACACACTTAATTAACCATCTAGGACCCATTTACTATTCTACAATAAAAAATCAAATTATTTATTCACAAATACACGTATTTACAAAGAAATTGGTTTGTACAGAAAGAAACAGTGTATTTTACCCTGTCTGGTGAGTGAATGTCAATCTTAAATGAATGGGATACATTTTATTTTAAACGTCAAATACAAATTCTTTACATATTGGTCATCGATTGTCATAAAATAAAATAAAATATACAATGTCAACGTACAAAAAAAATAAAATTATATCGTACAAAAAGCTCTGTTTCTTATATTGGGTCGGTTACAGTTTTCAGATTAAATTTACATTTTAAAGTTATCATTTATACAATAAAATCATTTTTCTTGTAACCATTCATTCAAGGCATATTATGATTTGAATGAATATTTCTTGACATCTTTGACATAATTTTACTGTTAATGTTTTTTTCCCCTACAATATAATGATAAACTGACTATGTATAAATATGAATTTTTATTTTGACAATTGTAATTTAATTTTAAAATGTAAATTTTGACTTTTTTATGAATGACCAATTTATGAATCTAATATTGTATGAATGTAGTATAATGATGACATGTAAATGTAATTATAAATTTAATTTGTTTAAATAATTTTAATTCACGAATGCCTTATGAAGGTTGTAATGTTTTTATGCAAATAAAGAATTTATTATTATTATTAATGTTACAATTAACCATCTATAATGTACATTATGAAGTGATTAAATGAATATGAAATGTTACATGTATAATAAATGTGTCTTGTTTATGGAATTACAAATAAAATTAGCAATAGTCCAACCAAACGCTGGGCTCTGACTGAAATAAAGTTTTTGAACTAAATTAGAATCAGCATGCAGTTGTCATTTAATATTAAATTAAGTTTGTATTCACCATATTGTGAGTAAAGTCATATCTTGCGTATTTTCCCTAGTAACTGTGAACCATCAACATTCCGAAACTTCTGTGATCCAGATTTAGCCTAAATTTGGATTATCACACCTTTCCCGTGCAAAAACAAAGATTTTAATATCTTACTTACCTCTACCACGTAGCAAAACATTTCGTACCCCGGAGCAGTTGGGCGAGAGAAGGAGAGACACAGTAGTCTACAGACTCGGTAATGGGTAATGTGTTCATTATCTCAAGCGTATTCTAGTTAGCTCAGTCATTAGCGAACATTGCCTTGGCTGTAACATTAATTCTGTGTTATCGGTTAGAGACATCGCGAGAAGCATCTCAAATCTCGATTGAGATGAAAATAGCCGAGTTTTATGTAGGTTATATTTTTCAACTGCTTATCGCGATACTTTGCGAATATAATTTTTCTTGAATAAAAAATACTTCATTAATCCGTTCAGTCGGCGATTGAATACCAAATACTTTAAGTTTCAAGCGTTTTTTTCTCTTTATTATTGATAGGACTTCAGTCATTAATTACATAGACATGTCTGTCCTACTACCGTTACATAAACACTTACACTGACTAAAAATATTATCGATAAAAGAGCTAATTGTAAATGCGGCCGCCTAAATTGTGCATTCATCTGTAAACGTCAATAATTGTAACTACTTTGTATGGTGTACAATAAAGAGCATCGGACATGCATGCCAATGATCTCACAACTGAAGACGCTTAAAACTGTGCAAAGTGGAGGACTAATTCAAGGAAAGCGGACCCTGGGCTCCAAAGCAATGGCTTTGGACGCAACTGGGATTGACCGTATGGATGATGATGATGATGATAATAAAGAGTATCTATCTGTAAATATATAAATACGAAAACTAACTTTAAAAGTATTGTTATACCTACAATAGGCTAGTTTCCTAAAAAATCTAATTAGTCCGTCAGTTAAATTAACAGAAAATATTCGACACGTATTTTTTTCTTTTCTCAATCAAACAATAGATGATGAAGATATATAGCCCGTTAAAGTTCCGCGTAAGGTCACGCCTTGCGACACTTTTAGCAAGGCGTGACATCACATGCAAACTTTGATGCGCTTTATCTTCGTTATTTTTTGTTAAATTGAAAAAAAGACAAAATATGGGTCTAATACTTTTTGATAATCTACCTGACGGACTAAATAGAATAATATTTTTTTGACCCAGGAAACTAGCCTATTTACCATGTCACATTATTACTCTTGCCGGTTTGGATGACGTTTTACCAAAAAGCTTTATTGGAAGACGCCTACAATCTACATCCAATTTGTATTGCATAAGTGCCTGATGCTAACTTTCAATTATTGTATGTTTACAACATAATGTTAATAAGATTGTAGGGTTTAGACGTTCAATGTAATGTGTAGTATTCCTATGATATGATTCGCGAGCGCCGTTGAGTAAGTACGATTGTTAAAACGCAGGTGATAAAGGCTATAGTCTGGTATCTCCGCGCTCAGAATTTCCTCCGCAAATAGTACTTAATGAAATAATTGTTATTCCGCAGTCGTGCGCGCCACCTCGCCTATTGAAGTTACGGCATACTACAGGCAAGATCAGTGGACACACTACATACCACCAAGAGGCGTAGACAACGCAGAGCAGAATAGAACATCAGATTTTCTAATGAAGAAGAAGCATAGAGCTACGTATGCTTCGACTTATTACATTTGCTTCTAGCGTCAAGTTGCATGGGTGGGAGAGATAGGAATGTTACTCAGTGCCGCGGTAACAGCGTGTCAATCGTCAAAACAAATTCAATGTGATTTTATTCAAAATTTTCGAACAATAAAATATGCATACATGCAAGAATTTGCGTGCGAAACTCAAAAAATTATATCGACATATTGAAACCAATACATAACTTACTGCACTTTATAAACATGTGGGCAGTGGGCATGCTGTGTTACTTCTATAGTGATAACGATATACGAAAATTTCTAGACAAATTCTTAGGTATTCGAAAGGCTGAATGTCAAAGTTAGACATTAGAGACTTGGGAACTTTGTCGAGATACTGCTTTGCAAATTATTTACTACAAAGTGGATGCTAGCATATTACAGCACACGGGCCAGTTTCACAACTTGCTGATAAGTTCCGGATAACCGGATCTGGCACTTGTTTTTTCAGATAACCCATACAATTAGCTGTCTAAAAAGTGCCAGACAGGTTATCTAGAACTTATCAGCAAGTGACGAAACTGGCCCTAATAGAATATTTATTGATAAGTAGTTGTCAATACCTTGGGCATTAACTTCCGATTTCTGGTGCATTTAAAAGTCAATTAAAAGAAAAATTAAATTAGCGTTGATTAACGTAAAGGTGATCTTTGCAATAACCTTTTCAGCATAAATAAGTATGCATATTAGCATTTTTGCGTTTGTGCATTAATTACAACATGCATATATATAACAAAATATTTTGGTTTGTTGGATCACTGTATAACATTTGGACAACATCACATACATTGCTCTGATCCTATGATAAGTAGCTTTAGCACTTGTGTTTCAGAAATCAGAAACAACGACTGTACCACAACACCTAGACCCGAGACAATATAGAAAAGTTATTTTTCTACACCGACCGGGAATCGAACCCGGGACCTCAGAGAAAACGACACCAAGTCCGGTATGCTCGCCTCTCAGCTACGGAGGTCGTCATTATATAGATAGATACTCTTTATTGCACACCATATAAGAAAATTACATATGATTTTTACAAAAAGACGTACGTATATCACAATTGTTTATTTTCAAACGAATAAACTTTATTTTCGAGTTGACATTCGCATGAGTTGTGGCTTACGCACAGAGATCGGAGGTAATTACGTGTTGTTTGATACAATAATGTGTATAACATCTATGTAATGCATGTCATAATCTCAGGTACGTATATTTCTGATTCATCATCATCATTATCATTTAAGCCATAGGACGTCCAATGCTGAACATAGGCCTCCCCCAGTGACTTCCAGATTGGCCGGTTGGAAGCAGCTCGCATCCAGCGGCTTCCTGCAACCTTTACCAGGTCGTCTGTCCACCTTGTAGGTGAACGTCCTACGCTGCGCTTGCCGGTACGTGGCTCCATTCCAGAAACCTTCTGCCCCATCGGCCGTCAGTTCTACGTGCTATGTGCCCCTCCCAGTGCTATTTCAGCTTGCTGATCTATTGGGCTATATCAGCGACTTTCGTTCATTTACGGATCTCGTCATCACTGATTTATTTTAATTGCTCATTAGAAAATTTCAAAATGACCTTAAAATAATTAGTTGTACGGTTTGATTAGTTTTCAATATAACAAGTACATAATTAAAACTAAACTTTATTTTTTACAATCTTTTTTTGTACATATCTCGCCTATTTTTTTGGTCACATCATACAACAAGCTATAAATTACTTCCTTTATGACATATTTTATATGTATTTTAATACAACATTATAAATAGTGACCAACCAAACCAGTAACAAAACGATAGATTATATTGCCAGTGAATTAAGTCAAGGTCAATAATCTGACGATGTCGGCGTAAGCATACGTAAACAAACCGGTCCGGATTTGCTAAATAACGACCAAAAGACGTCTCACTCGCCGTTTTTCACGCAAGCGCGATGGTTGTCCTAATAATAACAGTTTTTGTCATTCTATCTGTGACGTTAGTCGGAATGTACCACAAATACACAAATCAATTCTGCAAATCAAAAAAACGCCTCGACGGTAAAACATGTGTCGTGACAGGAGGTACTACTGGCATGGGCCTGGAAATAGCAAAAGATTTTGCTAGAAGAGGCGCCAAAGTGATCATAGCGTGTCCTTTCGAAGATGAGGGAATCAACGCTCAGAAACTTATCAAAGATGAAATTGGAAACAACCAAGTAATTTTTAAACATCTAAATCTAGCATCACTGAATTCGACTCGAAAGTTTGCAGATGCCATTTTAAAGACAGAAGACCGGCTAGATTTGTTGATAAACAATGCAGGAATTGGCAGCAAGGATGCATTAACTCCAGACGGTCTGATCTACCCCATGCAGATAAACTACTATGGACATTTTATGCTGACAATCCTTTTGCTGCCGCTTTTGAAAAAGACCGGGACAACAATGGAAAAAACGAGGATAGTTAACACGGCATCACTGATTCATCTCATTGGAAGATTTCAACGTAACAATATGAACAAAGTCGGTTACTGGAACTTGTTTGAACTCTACGGTAACAGTAAGCTGTGTTTCTTGTTGTTTTCATACGAATTGGCGAAAAGACTAAGGGGTCAAAATGTTGTAGTGAATACTGTAGATCCAGGTGCTGTAGGCACTACGATTTTTGTCAAGAATTTCGGAACATTTATTGGATTATTTATAGAAAAGTTCTTCAAAGTGGTCACAAAAACTCCTTGGGAAGGTTGTCAAACGGCTTTACATGTTGCTCTGGATGAAGAGCTGAACGATGTCAGTGGCGTATACTTTGGAAACTGTGAACCATCTCGGGCGAAAGCAGTGTGTTATGACGACAAAACAGCAAAAGAACTGTGGGAGGAATCAGTCCAATTAGTAAAATTACAACAATATGAAATTGACGACTGTGTGCGTTGATGAGTTCGTTTTAGATTTTCTTTGTCTGTAAATGATATATTATAAAGTGTTAGATGAATTTAAGTGTAGGGCTTACTAACAGTTAAACTAAAAGGTGCGAGTTGTAACGATGTAATTTTTTACATCTATTACGTAAGGTCCTTGTTGTTGTTCGACCTGATAAATGTTAATGTTTAATTAATGTAAGTTGTTTGTTAACCCTTGAAGGTCGGTTAATGATGTTACATCCTATTTATTAAAAAAAAACCATATGGAATAATTTGTTTTTTACTTATGCAATAAAAGTGGCGTGCCTTAGAACTATTGGGAGATACCTATGCCCAGCAGTGAACTGACATGATACGATGGACTTTTGAAATCGAATACCTACCAACCATTGTCAATTTACATTGTTTATTACGCATTTCGTTTTAACTATGAACTAGGTAATTTATCCAAGATGCACACTTATTGACATAAAACGCTTTACAAAATTCAATACCCGGTTTTAAGAATATAATAGGTGGCACTTTTAGAAACGTCACGTAAGTAGATTGTATCCGCAGATGCGTGCGGAGTAGCGACTCTCGGGACCGCACGAGTCATTTAATTTGAATAGACGTTCGAGTCTTTTGTCCGTATGTGGGTGACTTGCTGCCCTTTGTGAACCTTCCAGTTGCTGCGAGCCTAGTACAAGGGACCCTACATGTGGAGTTCAGCGATTTCTTTTGTTACTTTAATTTGGTGCTGTTTATCTTCATTTTGTAGTTTGCCTCTTACATATGAAGATGATAAAATTAAATAACTGTATTTCTAGTCTCACGTAAAAAAGGATTACTAACTTTTGTAAAGTAAGCCTCATTTTCATCATCATCATTTCAGCCGTACGACGTCCACTGCTATTTTCATTTTACGCAGTAACAAATGAGTTTAAAAGCAGTGCAATGATTTGATTTGCATGTCTATGTGCGTGTGTCAGTTTCTTTGTTCCACCATAACGACAAAACGCGCCGATTTTGATCTAATTGGTATAATTTCCTAACGTATTCTCATATATTTCTAACTTTTTAGTTCGCTTAAATTAACGGTTGTATTGTTTCTTTATTTTTATAACTATTTTCATTGGTCCATAGGCTTTCACTACTCACTCAATAAAAAAATAATGAGTAGTAGTAGTTACGTAAGTACTATAATTACTTAAATCAAACCGCTCCGTGTCAGTTAATGTATATTATCAGAAGCCACGACGGTACTGTAGGAACTACAACTTTACTAAAAATTACAACCAGAACGAAACAACATGGTCACGATTCTTTCAGCATAACAATGAAATCGACTCCATTCCGTGAGCCTCATAATATTTGCAAAGGCGAGATCTACCATTAAACTGTGCGAAGGCAAATTTGGAAAAAATACCTCCCACAACGCTTTATCGAATTTGCCTCGGCGCCGATAGGTGTATAACCGAGGTTTCCGACGCGGATCCGTCGCCTGAGGCGGGAATCGAATTTAGGACCCTGAGCTACCCAAATTGATTTACCCTTACCCTTCCACCCGAGGTTTTGGCACTCACATAAAATCCGAGTATGTGATTCCAGGTATCGAGGATATCGTTCGGAACGTATGTCGAATACCGTTCAGGGAATATTTTTGGGATGTATCTGGGACGCCAGTCTTGCGACTTTGACTTATGTAGTCCTGGTAGCTTTGTAGAGCAAACGTGGGATATACGATACTTTTTGTCAATGCTATGTGGTGTTTTTACAATTTTGCATTGACGGATAATATCTATTTCTTAAACAACAGTTAAAATAATGTATTTAACGCAGCAAAAGGTACATCTTCTTCTGCGTCAAGCATTACATTAATGAATTAGCAAATTCTATCAATCGCTTTAATTGTTTTAATATTTTAGGTATTTGCTCTAGATCAGCTTATTGTCCATAATTAAATAAACTAACATACACGGTAGGTAATGTGTCACTAAATAAACAGCAAACCAATCATAACATTGCCATTTCAATAGATTCATTTGTCTGTACGTATTTGAGAGGTTTTAACAATGGAGCTGTTAAGTTAATTTGATAATCCAACAGCCGGTTTACACATCACGTAAACTTGGCGTGTTTGACTGCGAACGAGCAGCGCAGTGTAAACCGGCCTAGTGTTTGGACATTAGGCCGATACCAGACGACCGATGAATTTGTTGTCAAATCAAATCAACAACAAAAGAAGAACTTATGTTGGCCACAGAGCCCACATATTATATTACACTGTCAAAGTGTAATGTCGGTTGGTGGATATACAAGCAGTCTACCTCTAAAAAGTTCTAGAAAAATTACTTAAACTGTGTGTGTATACTCTCTAATAAACCGTCATAGATTTGTTACTAATTTGTGTATCTTACTAATTTAAATAAAAAAAGAGACAGATTACAGGATCTCAAACCAATCCATAGGTTGCTAATAATGTTTTCTACTTTTTTTGGTAGGGACACCAGTAAGTCGCGCAGCGTTTATTTTCCAAAGTGACCTTATCAACAATCGAAGATTAGCTCTACCTCCCACTTAGGTCGCCAAAAAGTCAATGTCAATAAATAACTCATTGATAAATTGCTACCGTTTGTATTGCGCCTAAGCCGGTTTAATGTTAGAGCCTAAATTGCATGTTTGCACGCGCTGCGCGAATTCGAACGATGCGATATTTCAGCACAAAGCCATTTGATATTTGAAGCACAACAGATGTACAACAGTAGCCTCACTCACTAAGAGTCAGGATTAAAAAATGCGCACGCATAGACACCGCGCGCCAAATCGAATAAGGCACACACAACGAGTTTTCTAAGTTTTTAGATTCTATTACGAAAAAACTATCATTCTTAAAGTGTACAGTGTGTAAAACACACGTATTGAACAATTTTCAGTCGAAGTTTATTCTATTACTAGCTTTTGTCCGCGACTTCGTCGTAGCTTTTTTTCGCATTGACCTTACCCGGATAAAGATCCTATGTGTTAATCCTGGCCATAGTCAGGTATATCTGTATGCCAAATTTCATTAAAATCAGTAAAGAGTAACAAAGATCCATATATGCATACTCACAAACTTTTGTAGTTATAATATTAGTAGGAAATAAAAATAAATAAAAGGTAAACTTTAAAGTTTCAGTCGAGGATGAAAATAGTGTGTCAAACTACATAATAATATGTTGCAAATATTATAATAATTTTCAAAAGCTTCTCTTTTGAGCTTTGTAATAAAATTATTAAAACGTCCCGACGTTATTTCGTATTAAATTAAAACCGAACAGTAATTGAATTTATCTTACTTTTCATCAAATATTTAAAATCGTTTTCATTTAAGCGTAAATAATTAAATCATCCTCTTCTTGATGTGTTGTTGTGTGTGCTTTTCAACATTTAACTTAAGGCAATATACTAGTGTTTGTCCCACTCTGTAGGTTTAGCATCAAATAGTTGGTAACAGTCTGAATGACAATGTCATGTGATATAATTTATGGATGGCCCCCTTAGATGGGTTCACAATTACCTTTCTGTAGAAGAGTGAGCCCTCTGAAGCTACGCGTCCTGTGTGAGAGGCTTGTGCATCGGATGTTTGAGTTAATGACGAGAGGTAATACTGGTAGGCACTAGAAACCACATTAATTTTGTCCCGGTTGACACACGCGTGACGCGAGTCATCGGTTGCCATTGTTATCAAATTAATTGCTAAATCATTGCATGTAATATACAATTGTAAAATTGAATTTTTTTTCTTCAACGCAAAATTAATAATACAAATAAAAAATTTAGAATTTCGATGTGAGTGCGAAATTTAAGATATTTATGTAACTTAAAAAAAGTTAACATCATAATTTATTTCAAGAAATAATAGTGTTTTCTACCCTTTTCAATATTCGTGCATGAAACAGATTACACTTACAATTGACAAGGTTCACAATGTTAAATTATGGACCTGGATTAATTGAACCATCTATAAAACAGGAATAAATACGAGTAACATTTTCAATGGATATACCTTTCGAAATCCTTCATTTATAATGGATTTATTGTAAACATGGTGGCCTATTTGCTTCTCTGATTACAGCCACACTCACAAATCCACTTCTTAAGATTAAGCAAACATCAGTGTCAAGGAAACACCACATTAATTACTTCGAACGCAGTCGCAGAAATGCAAATACGATCTTTAAGTTAATTTCTGTTTTAAAACGTTACGATTACGAACCTTAAGTCAAAGGAATAAGAATTTAATAGCATAGCGTCTTAACGTTTATAACCACGGTATTATAGACTAGAAAGCATTTGTTGTGTATTGAATATTCGTACAATAGACCAAAACAAAATTTTGATCTCTATTTTAAGGTAGCAGGGTCGAATAGACATGTTTGATGAAAGCAAAATCAAGTATAGAGCTTAACACCGAACGGTTCCATTCGCCCCCGAATTCAATCAGATATTCACCAGTAAATAATCACTGGGGCTGGGTTTGGTTGGGGCCACAGAGCCAGCGTCACAATAATGTTACGCATTTTGAAGACATCAGAATAAACAATAGATTTTTGAACTTTATTAGTAAATCGAGATACTGGCTACTAAAACATCCATAGGTTCACAAAATTCAAAACAATATGATATAATTAGTTGACTCTTTTAAGAAGATCAAAATATATCTATAAACCTATATAAATATGAATCCCTATTTCTCTTGGTCACTCCATGACTTGAGAACGACTTTACCGGTTTCATTGATTTTTTTTGAAGATTTCTAATACTTTGTAAAAGGTTTTAACGAAAAAAAAAAAAATTGCGCTAAAATACTTTTATTAACTGCAGACCTCGCGAACAAAGCCGCAGGCAACAGCTTGTCAATAATAAGTGTTCGATGAGTACATACTCAAATATTTAGTAGTGTATGTTGGTTCCTGTTGTGAGCCAAATAACCTATGTTGAAGGACACCAGGTCTCCACCTTAAGACCGGTTACAAAATCCATCTGAGTGTAACTTGGAGGCACTGAAATTAAGATATTGCCTTGTTTTATAATGATAACCTACGATACATGTACTAAGTACATGTATCAATTACATTTTAGAAAACAATTTGATCTGTGAAATTTAGTCGGTCTTATCGCTAATAGCGATCAGTCAGAAGCGATAGCTTTGGACTCACAGGGACTGACCTCTTTTAGACAACCTTAAGGTAGAGGACAATCATACAGATAGGGGAAGGTGGTGCAGAGTCCTTAAAATTCTTAAATTTACCTGCTTATAATAAATAATAATTCTTTAATTTATCTGTGATAAATTAACTAAGTTTAAAACATAAATCTGTAGTAAAAAACGTCCTTAAAACTGATGAGAGCTAAGGTTCAAGCCAAGTGATAAAAAGTTTAAAACGTTAGCAGCATGCATTGAAGCTCATACGAAGCCATAAAGCGAGTAATGGCTTCAACTTTTAATGTGTTTAGTGCATCTTTTACTTTGTTATGCGCTCTTAAACAGCTTTCAGTTTTATAAATGGCTGCAGTAGAGATAAGCTAATTACTTATCATTAAGACTAACGAGTGCACAGGTTCATTAACTCAATGAGACGTATAAAGTCTTAGAATTTAGGTTAAGCAAAGGGCAGTTTAGTAAATTGGCCTTGATATTAGCCAGCATTGGGATATTTTTTAAGAGAACGGTCATTTTTGAATTGAATACTCAAGTAGGCTATAAATATGAGGCTAAATAATCGACATGACTCCAGCAAAAAAAAAAACGAAGAGTATAGTTCTAAAAGCTTGTCTAGCTGACGAGATAATATAGCTGTAAGGTTTTGCAGTAAAACGAAATAGATCAAATTTAATTAATACGCGATTTACAAACATAACACCTAACATTGAGTTGATAACATTATTTTTGTCAATATCGCTAGTTCTCTGGCCCGACTAGAATCGCGGACGTTTGTCATTCCAGTTGCTGGCGGCTCTTGGCCATGCAAAGGTCTGAGGGACCCTTTGTTTTGCCTATAAACATCCAACGGCGCCTAAATGTTGAGGGCAGGTCACCTTTTCTCCGAAACTAGAATAATACCAAATGGTTTTGGAAGTACGATCACAGGTAAATTTGTCTACTATCGTGTTTTCAAAGTCTTTACAAAACTCTGTTTAAAATGGATTAGATAAAATAATTCTTTATAGTCTGTTCGCATCGAACAAGGGAATAAAGACATTGAATCTTTTTACAGAATTGGTAAGTCACTAAAATAATCAGCTAAGCCGTAAAAATCCTTTGTTTTACTTCACAGGTTAAACTCGAATTAGAATGGACCCTCAGTACACCCCTGTCCGGCGGCGGTGGCTGATAAAACGCTTCGCGGAGTTGCGGGCGCTGCGGTCGCCGGGTCGGCCAGGGCCGGCTGAGACGTTACATTTATTTCATCCCACGACCGGCCGGATCCATTAATTGAGGTGCGAATCAAAATGAGGATCGAATACCAATGTACAACGTAATTTAAAAAGCAACAAGACGTTTGATTAAATCGTTACATGTTGTCGAGTTAATTTTGAACATTACATAAAAACATTCGGTTACAAATAATTGTTTAGAAATATTTTTTCTTCTTCCTAGCGCACTGTCTTGTTTCTATTTGGAGTAAGCTTCGTACCATGATATCAGATGTAGACTGGTTATTCCATTTGAAGCGATTCCCATCAGACTTTCGCAACCAAAAACAAGAGAACCATACCATTCTGGACCAGAGCTGGTCCAGTGTTGTGCGCTGTGCAGGTTTCCCCATGGTATGTTATCCCTTACCGCCGAGCAAGGGGTATAAATCCATCCATATTCCCAAGAATCCAAACGTAACGATGACCAATTAACTACTGTTTAATTACTTTAAATTCTCTATTTAGAGAGATAGACATTGGATAACATCACATCTTACATTACCCTAATCCTATGTCAAGTAGCTTAAGCACTTCTGTTACAGAAATCAGAAACAACGACGGTACCACAACACCTAGACCCGAGACAATATAGAAAATATAATTTTCTACATTGACCGACCGGAAATCGAACCTGGGACCTCAGAGATAGCGACACCAAGTCCGATATGCTCGCCTCTCGCTCGGCTACAGAGGTCGTATTTTTTTTTATTGTTCATTGACACTTATTTATGTGTTTTTTTTAAGGTAACGATTATGTGACACTCGACGAAGTCAATTAGCATATCCAGCCAACACAGAGTAGTTCATTTAGTTTTATAGCCCCCAGTCAAGTATAAAGCCGCGCCAGATATCATTTGAATTTTACAGCCTCTATGACGCATTCAATGAACACATAGCTAGAGTGAAATGCGAATAGTAAAACGTAAATACATAAAAAGAACATAAATATTATATAGGTCTCTTTCAAGTATAATGATAATATAAAAACTAAGGAAAAAAGATACTGGATAAGTAGGATTGTGATTATTGTCATACATGTTTGAAACAGAACCCTTTATTCATCAGGTTTATGAAATTATGATGCATACATTGATTACCTCAAACAAACCTCGAACTGATCGAACCCACGACCTTTCACTATCCGGGCGACTATATATAGCTGTTAGTAAGCCAGCGTTGTTTCATCATTGTCTTGGATTTTATACCCACAAACATTCAAAAGAAATATTATTGCAAATATTAAACAATAATGCTTCAGTTAAAATAAAACAACTTAATCAATAAACTAGCTTTATTGTGAATGCAAAAAATAAAAAAGTTTAAATATTACTTCGTTGTTTGTAATAGTTCAGTTTCGTGCATCATTTGTACAGTACGTTAAATGCTGAGCGGGAACCTTTTTGGCACATAGATCCTTTTATAGTTTCATTGTTATGTATTTTTCTCTTGTGTGGTCGAATAAACGTTTTTCTATTTCTATTTAATTGATTAAATACAAACACAGCGCCAGTATTTTATCCGAAAAGTATACCTTTGTTATCTTTTCGCGAAAAACCTTAATGGTCTGTAGCAAGTCAACAAGCTTATTTACTTAACTCGTACGGCGGCGTATTTACATAAAATTTAATAATAACGACTATTTTAAATGCGACCTTTACTTAGGGTTCGCAATTTCAGTTCCATAGCAAAGAAATGTTAATCCCAAACAAAATTATCCAAAATACCGGGACAGTAATAACTTTAATTTTATCTGCCGACGCACGAGCTATGTAAACGATATGTTTTATGGAAAATTCTTGGGCCTTATGACGTATTTATCGGGCAATAAACCGCCGCGTCCGGGCAGTTCGGACACTCCGGACGGTCGTCCGGCCGTCGGACCTGCGTCCATGCGCGTCCGGGTGATGTATGCCGCTCGTAAAAGCAGAATTTCGGCCGATTCTTATCAGCCGGGAATGACGTAATTACGTGTCGGACAGCCGGACAAATACTGCCACAGATCACGGCGAAGCCCCGCTTTATCTTTATGCTGTCTTTTATGGGAGGATAGCTGTCATTTGTTAAGAGAATATGCTACTTTAAAAGCAATATTTTTATTTCGTTTTTTTTTAGGGTTCCGCACCCAAATGGTAAAAACGGGACCCTATTACTAAGACTTCGCTGTCTGTCCGTCCGTCTGTCTGCCACCAGGCTGTATCTTAAGAACCGCGATAGCTAGACAGTTGAAATTTTCACAAATTATTTATTTCTGTTGCCGCTATAACAAATACTAAAAACAAAATAAAATAAATTTTTAAGGGGGGCTCCCATACAACAAACGCGTTTTTTTTGCCCTTATTGCTCGATATCAATAATGGCAACAAGAAGGCACTTGAAATATTCACAATATACTCAGTTGTATTTTTACTTTAATAAAAATCGGGTTTGTTACACAATTTATATCTCGAGAACAGCTGGAGCGATTTTTATGATCTTTGGTTTGTTGAATTTGTCTCCGCCCCGAATAGCAGAATAACTATAAAAACATGGGGAAATTCACAAAAAAAAATATGAAGGGGCAGTACGAAGTTCGCCGGGACAGCTAGTAAATAATAAAATTAAAATAAAATAAATATTTAAGGGGGGCTCGCATACAAAAACAAATTTTCGCCGTTTTTTGCTCGATATTGATAATGTGAACAGGTAGACGCATGAAACATTCACAGAATATTATAGATAATGGTACGGAACCGTGCCGTGCTGAGTCACATTTGGCTGGTTTTTATTTAAGTTTAAAAACTCGACATAATTATTGATATGGCGAACAATGATCAAGCTCGTGGTATGGCACTAATTGAACGTAATCTCTATGGTGCCATGACCTACAGCCAAGTCACTATAAAACCTTTTATTAAATACAGTTTAAGTATAAATCTAGATTAAAACATAATTCTGTCAACTGTCAGTACCGAATATAATTTTAAACCAGGATAACTTTAAATCGCGAATAAAGAATTATGTGCAAGTTGGCATTACTGATACATTGAAACATCATCCTACCCGCCTAGTAATGTACTTATCTACTCGTTAATATATATATATTTTTTTTTTTATTATTACTATAGCAAGTTTTAGCGTCAACAACAGATAAAGATACGCGTTTTTCGTCACACATTCCCAAATACAACACAAACATTTGACTTGTTTCCTAACCACCCCTGTTATCATCGTGTACCTACGACAAATCGTCCGACTTTGATTACTTGTTTCACTAACTACGGTCGTTTGTTTCCATTAAGCCTTCTACTCAAGAATTAAAATAACCAAGTAAGAAACAGTAAATAACTTCATCAAGTCGTCGGATGTCCGCGATTTCCGATTCGTCTTCGGCCTTAAATTCGTTAAACTCCCGGAATGAGTTCAAAGTAGTCAGTGGGGTTGCTTGTTTATTGATGTACAGTCGACAGCATACCTACTTACCACACAATAACGATTTTTCTCGACCGATTTTCAACTTAATGTTTAAGCCAAAAGAGGATCTAAACATTCAATGGTGATTTTCATTTGAGGAAAATGGTACAAATCTAAGGAATTTTATGGCCTAAACATACGTTCTTTTATAAAAAAAGCGAATAAGGTAACTGTAATGTAATGCTTGTATAAACTTTTTGTAAGTTAAGACAATGTTCTATAATTTTAAATAAAAGCGGTAATCATTAGCAGTTTACCACACTTTGTATGTCGAGCGTAGGAACAGTAACAAAATATTTAAGGCCAGTTTGACAAGTATTTTGTGCTTTACTGACAGGCCTTTAGCGAAAGTAAAAAAATGTTTTACCAAGTTGGCGAAAGTTTTAGGGCTGTTTTCAATTTAGGTATCAAGTTCAGCCACACTTTGTGGTCGCAAATAGATGTAATTATGCTTTACAAAGGACGTACCTACATAATACGGTTAAGATTATTTTATGAGTGAGCAGTTTACAGAAACTACTGCCTACCTAGTCAAAATAACATGAGCGCATAGAACAAACTACTTACTTAGTTCTCAAGATCACTCAAACCAAACAAAATTGTTTTGTAATATGCTTGAAGTTAACTACAACTCTCAAGTACAATTATTATTTCGAGATAAACTTTTAAAACCAAGTTTATATTTATTATATAAAAGGTATTCTTAATGTTAAATGTTTTTTTATGTAAAATGAAAATAATTACTATGTTTTTCATCGAAAAGATAGATAAAATAAATAAGGCATCGTTAGAGTGTGCCAACAAAATTAACTTTATATGTACCAGGGGTGCCGAAGTGACAAGACGGTTTAGAAGATACGGCGATTCAATCAGGTCGCCATTACGACACAGACCCGCCCGCGCCCCGGGCGCTACCCTCGCCCCTGGCATCGATATTGCGAATGTGCAATTCCTTGCGTTCATGTCACCCTAGTACATTTATTGCATAAATATTTGTACTTGCCAATTTATTGCGGTTCTCGTGAAGCCAGACCCCAGGCAGAGACTTACCTGCGAAAATAGAAAACAAGGTTAGCAACATGAAAATGGGGTGCGGTGCATATGTTAAAAATGACGGAAATAAACTTTTTAATCTTATTGCAAAAATGCAAAGCATTATTTTCTAATAACAGCCTCATAAGTTTCGAAACATAGGTTTGATATTTCAATTTAAACAAAAGTATCTATTTATATATCTACTGCTACATAATCTGCATTACCTCAAGGTTGACTGGTAGAGAATGTTAAATAGCATTAAGTCCGCCAATTGTACTTACCTGTGCAATAAAGTTCAAATAAATAAATATCTGATAAGGAAGCTCAAATAACAATAGGTATGTTACCACCAACTAGGATAGGTACTACCTTTTCTATGTTACATAGGATGTCGGGATCAGCTCATCTAATCCGGCGACACCTTTCTTGTCCCCAAACGTGTAGTACCCATGAAGATCTGTTAAGTTTGCTTGCTTATTTTTTGGTTTATTTAGTTAGGCATATAACCAGCAAAGCATAGTCATGTTTGAATTAAGAAACGATACAGACGTGATTAACGGTTACGAAAGTATTCAGTGCAAAATGAAAACTGCCGAGATCTTCAAAACGGTCATGGTTCCAGGGAAAAATTTTAGACGTCGCATTTTATCAGAAGTGAAAAGGAACCATATCTGCAAATACTTTCAAAAGTGGTATAATGTATGCGCAAACTGTCCGAGCTCAAGCGAGGCACCAGGGTCGCAGAATCACGTAAGAGTGCCGCAGTGCAGTGCACCGGACACATTGTCCCGGGACTTAGTTACAATCTGCACAAAAAGTTTTGCTTCGCTTTGTGTTAAACTTCTAACCTGCTCCGAATACGCAATGGTCGGGTTTAAAAAAATATCTACATACCAGCAAGAATGTTGGGTTTGGTAAAATTTTCTAATTCGTCTTAAAGAATCGGATCTTAGATTTAAAAATACATTTCTATATTTAAACACTGGACTGCCAGAGAGAATTGTAAATAGCAAAGCAGATAAAGAGATAAAAAGTAAATTTACGTATGTAATCACCATACATATTTATTTTTATTTCACATTTACCACAGTGTTGTGGTAAATAAAATGGTTGGTGTTTTGCTGATAATTAAAATGGTTAAAAGTTACTATCAATCCGTTTCTCTTGTTCTTTACAACACTGTTTACCCTAAATTTGATCATATATGAGACAATATTTGTACTTAATCCCTCTAAAACCCAAGTATGTACCTACGTATTGATTTAGTAGGGCAAGTAATAAAAAGTCTAAACAAACAATGCGAAAGAAAATTTTCCTTAACTTCAAGATTATGATTTTGCAGAACTTGTTTGGTACTATGTTCTATTTATATTTTTTTCGCTGAAAGACCCGAGCCGCATGAATGCAAAGGTCTCTTTTGACCGTCCGTTCGAGGAGATTACGTATTGAAGCCGGGTTATGGCGTCGCATTTTGCGAAAAACAGCGCTGCCTTGATTGCGCGGATTAATAAAACGCTGGAGCGTAACGCGTTATTTTATGATGTTTAAATTAATACGTCAGAAGTTTACGACCGTCAAATAGCCTTTTTTCATTTCAACACAGTCCCTTCCGAGTGTTAACATCGTTTTATTGCAGTGGGTATATTGACGTCGAATGGACTTTTTCGCGCGATAACGTTTCTGATACTGAGAGAACGGCACGAGCGAGATTAAATTAATTCGACGATGTTGACCGTAGCGAGTAGCGAGGCGACATAAAATTTGTTAGCCTGTTAAGGTTGAGTGACTTTTTACTGGGCTCAGCAAGGTTTGTGTTTCGGCTTTTGTGCTTTATGAGGACGAGGTTATAAAACATACAGTACAACCGAAATAAAATTCTCGATATTGTGTCGAATTTTTCGTCTATAATCTATTTGTAGTTTTTTGTCTACTTAAGGCTATTCGGTAAATACGGGCGATGGGAGGGGGTAGGCGTCATGCTGCGTGACGAGGGTCGCGACGTGTCCCGTGCGGAGATATTGTGTGAAATCCCTACACCGCTCCTGATTTCCTGGTACCTTGGGCATACGCTCAATTACGTATTTTAATTTACTTTCCGTAAAAGTTCCGTGTTCGTGCTCGTGTTCTAAAAAATTATTAAATAACTGTTTGTTACAAAGTGGACGACAGCATCAGAAATCTGAAAGTCTTAACTGACTCAACAACGGAAAACAACAATAGTGCAATCGTCGACAAATTGAATTACTCGCTGAAATCGATTCCATTCCAAAGAGACGCCGCAGAAATACTATAGCCTCGCGTTTTTTCTGCTCAGTTCTAACTAGATCTAGTTCCAACGTAGATCTATGCGTAATTGAATATACAATACACTATTGTAATATCTTACATTGCATAATAATAATAAAAATTAGAAAAAAAAACTTGTATGGTCTTTCTAGTAAAACAAAATATAAAGAATAATAAAACAATTATATTTCTTGCACACACATATATGTTTACATTTGCATTGTGCCAGGCATTTTAGTAAGAGTTTCAGAGTAAAATTTATCAACGCCATTTTTTTCGAAAGTATGATATTACTGAGCATAGTGCACCCTTTACATCGATTTTTTCCAGCCATCTAGCCGTCAGAGCACTCCATCCTACCCGCAATTATTCCTATCCGGACAAACTCATCTAACTTGGGGCGCGAGACGTGAATAATTCCGAATTTTCCGCGGAGAACGTATATCGTTATACTACATCAGATATTGATACAGTAGGATTACTTTGTGTCCCTCTGGAGCACACAAGTAAGAAATATACATGCAAAAATAGTAGCTTTTAATATTTTTAAAGAGGTCTACTTAGCAATTGTGGTGTACTAAGTGGCTCCTACGGAAACCTAACCAACCATCCTCTTGTAGTTTTTTCAAGCTTTGACGTAGCCGGTCCGATCAGCAGTCGATGTTGTATTTTTTTTTGTTTTTTTTTTGTTTTTGTTGTATGTTAAGAGGTCCGCTTTGACTCACACTACAAACGCCTATGTTCAGCAGTGGACGTCCTATGGCTAAAATGATAATGATTTAATAATAAATAAATAAATTTAATAAATATTGGACAACATCACATACATTGCTCTGATCCTGTGGTAAGTAGCCAAAGCACTTGTGTTACAGAAATCAGAAACAACGACGGTACCACAACACCCAGACCCGTGACAATATAGAAAAGTTATTTTTCTACATTGCTCCGACCGGGAATCGAACCCGGAACCTCAGAGATAGCGACACCAAGTCCGGTATGCTCGCCTCTCGGCTACGGAGGTCGTCAAATGATGATGATGATAAAAAAATAAAAAAAATATCTAAAAGGGCGCTTGCCCAAGAGCGACTTTCGCTTATAAAGAACATTTGCGACTATTAATTTGTGGCGCACGTGGGCGTGTATTGAAATCTACATTTTTTTTGTTCGGTGACAAAATAATCGATTGAAAGTCGTGGGCAATTATTTACGCCTTACCAACTATACAGATATTGCTTTTAAGCGTCCTGACATTATGTTTACTGTAGCAGCATTTTTTTAAATTACCAAGATCGCTTTGACGCAGTCCCTGTGTGAACACGCGTACGTAGCACCTAGTGAAGTGCACTTACTGTCTCTATCTCCCTCGTGGTGATACTACGAACACGTATAATGGTGTTGTATGCCGTACGTCGTTCGTGGATTTTTTGTGGTACCGCGCGGAAAAGGGAAATTCTGTTGACGGTTTTTCAATCGCACTATGACTTCGTCCGCCCAATTCCACGCGACAAAAGCACGGGTGGATATGGAAATTAAGGTCACTCTCCAATTTCCATACGAGTAGCCATAACAATGGCGGTCATTGGTCCACATGCGATGAAATCCTCTGCAAGGTAAAGTAATATAACTTCCTAAGAAATCAGACCTATTTGTAAACATTGAGCTGGTGCCTAATAATTTCGAAAACATTGCATAAACAGTCAATGCTCATTTTGATCCTTTCAGATTTGGTGACAGCCTCTCTTTAATTGAAGTCAAGACTTAATTCTGTATAAATTAACAATGAATGTGCAATATTTTGTTTTCTAGAGTTCGAAATTGTAATGTATACCTTTGTAATGGAAATTGTCTTGTCTTATGTAAATATTTTGTATGTTGTGCTGTTGGTGTACTTACCTTATATAAATAAATAATAAATCATAGTATAAAATCCATCACTGATTACGGTCAGTTTTTGAAGCTCGGGAGTAAGGGAAAGGCCTTTAGAGCCCTGTTTGCAAAAAAATAAAAATTGCTAACTAAGAAACTAAAAATAAATAGATAACGAATGCTATGTATAACGTTGTAAACGATATTTTTTTTTCGAAAGGAAGTGTTATCGATAGCTAGGGAATAAAGGGAGAATTTACGGGAAATCAGGGAAATCAGAGGCAGGATCAGGTTTAGAGACGACTATATTAACCGACAGACAAAAAGAACAGCAAATTTTAAAGATATGTACAAAAAGTCATATAAAAAAAGTATAGACAAAAACTATCAAAAAGGATGAATGTGTAGTGTAACAAGGAATCTTTCTTGAAAAATTGAAATAATCGTATAAATACAAAGGTAAAAGTGTCTTCTCGGTTCTTTTTACTCCATTGTATTATTTATTGGCCCCATCTACCCGCGTCCCCCGCGCGGTTCCAATCCGGCCGGCGATAAATCTACGGAACCCGTCCGTCACTGTCCGCCGACCTCACTTACTTTTTGCCCTCGTCTTCTAAAGTACTACACTGCAATAGGAGGATTCGAGAAAGGTGAAAACAGAAACAGTAAGTAGTTTGCGCTCCGGACTAAAAAGCCAGGCGATCGCGGGATCGAATCCCGTAAGGGACAAATGTTTGTGTGATGAGAACGATAATTTGTACTTAAGTCGTGGATGTTTATAAAAGTATTTACGTATGTTTATCCGTTGTCTAGTCAAAATAAAACAAGCTTTGCTTAGTTTGCGGCTAGACAATTGGTGTGATTGGGAAAACAATTTATTTTATTAACTAATATCTGTCTAATGTCAAATGACTTGATTCGACAACTAACGTTACTAATATTATAAATGTGTGTCACACAACGGCTGAACAAAATTAGATGAACTTAGACACACAAGTAGATATTGATTTAGTAAGCTATAAATTGACAAAACATTTGTCAATTATTACTATGGACACACTGTAGGCAACTCTAGTCAATTATGTGCCTCCGTAACCTCACAGGCTGTTCGCGCCTCGTACGTAACACGCACTCATTTAACTTCGCGTTGTTGACAACGGCTTCGTTGATTAAATCGGTTACGACACCCCGGCCACTTATAAACCCCGATTGACTATTACGGTTTATACTGAGCACTCGGTAAACCTGTATTGAGTAAACTACTCAGTAGTACCTTTATCTGAAAATGTTTAAAATTATCTTCCACTTGATTTCCCTATTTGGAATGTAAAAGTCATCTAGGTTGCTACGTCTTAGCGCTGCATGCATTAGCGCTAGCCGATATAAATAGTATAATAATCTAACGAAAGAGTAGAACACATTTTATTTTATGGCTTTGCTGTATTCTAAAACATTCAAAAGCTTATATACAACTAAACAATGTTCTAGCAAAACAATAAATTCTAAATGCGGTTTTGGGATTACAACTGAAAACGTTTTACTACAAATTGCACTGTCACTGCAGAATTTTTCAATTTACTTTTGCAACCATTTATTTCGCTTCCTCTAAACAATGTTTAATATGACAGTTATACGACGTTTATGTAGCTTACGGCAACTTCAAAACAAAATTAGTTCCAAAATTATAGACTGAAGTTCGTCTTGTTCATGAGCAAATTCCTCAGTGGCTAGAACGACATAGCAACTAGTTGGATATTAATTAGAGCTGCAGAACAGTTTGGATTTTCCGTTAGAACTAACTATGAGTCTGCAAAGTAATTTGGATATCATAATAGCTTTACAGAACTCGTGTAGAGGTGCCTACACGGGGAAGAGAGACGACACATACTTAAATGGAAGCCGAGAAGTATCTGGGCAGTTTTCACAACCTTCAAAGCTTGCGAGATCAAATCAGAAATGAAGAAATTTGTAGACAAACAAAAGACAGCCCGGCGCGACGGATTAGCAAGCTAAAGTGGCAGTGGGTGGGGCACATAGCACGTAGAACTGACGGCCAATGGGGCAGAAAGGTGTTGGCATGGAGGCCATGCCAAAACCTTTCTCCATGCCAAAATCGTAGGACGTCCACCCAGAAGGTCGACAGACGACCTGGTTAAGGTTGCATGAAGCCGCTGGATTCAGGTCGCTTCCAATTGCCCAATCTGGAAATCACTGGGGGAGGCCTATGTTCAGCAGTGGGCGTCCTATGGCTGAAATAATAAAGATGATGAAGAAAGCTCATAAGAAAATAATAAAAACTTCCTGCATAAAATACAAAACAAATAGATTTATTCAAAAAGGCTCCAGGTTATTTGAACGGGACACATCATCATGTCAGCCTATTGCAGTCCACTGCTCAACGTAAGCCTACCCTAAAGAACGGGACACCAATAGGTAAATTAGGACAAAATGTCAAACCTTTTAAGGCATATAACCGGATTTGGAAGGCGTTTTTAGCCATTTAAAGGCCACATGCAAAAATCAAAAGCTTTATCTATTTTAGAAACGTCGCCGCGTCGTTATACATATAGCTTCAGTCATATTGCGGGTATCACAATGCATCCATCTCTTCGTCATTTGTCCTTCATCTCTTAATTCACTAACACTCTTACCCATCACTCTCGTCGCCACGAGCCTTTCATCTCTTATCATATACAGTTAACTCACCAAACTTCTACAAAATCTTAAATTATCTTGATTGGTATCAAACTCTACGTTTTGAACTTTAAAGTTGAAAATGGACTGAAGAGAATTTATTATTTTACAGTGATAAGTACCTATGGAGCAAATATCTAGGGTGTTTACGAGATGTACGTGATGGCACTTACATCGAGAAAATACCCTAGGTATTTGTATTTGTCTTGGTTTGGACCAAGACAAACAATTTCTGTAATACGAGTAAGTGTCGCTTACGAGTCATCATCATCTTTGGAAGTCCACAGTTGGACATACGCCTACCTCATAGAACACCAAAGTGAGCGGCTCTAGAGCGTTTGCATTCAGGGGCTTTCCGCAACCATGACAAGGTCGTCAGTCCACCGGGTGGAATGTAAGGCCTGCCCACGCTGCGACTTCCAAGTCATGGTCTCCACCGAGAACTTTTCTTCCCCAACGTTTGTCAGGAACACTTACGAGTATTCATTTCTTATTTTGTCCGATTTCATTTTTATAAATAAATACAAATAAATATTGTTCTTTCATGGCATAATATTCAACGTAAGATTTTTATAACCGTAAGTGCATTTATCCAGATTTATTTACCACTAAAAAGTCACAGTCAGATAACAGGAGATAAGGTGTATTTCAGTTTCCATATCCGCGGCCGACCTCCGCAGACATCCGCCGCCATCCACTTACATCCGCTCACATCCGCAGGCGGGGTTGGAGACAATTTCCTTGCCACGAGACGATACAACATGATAGATACGGATTTAAAGATATGTTTCGGAAATAGCTTCTGTAGGAAAATGCGGAAAGTTAAAAATATGCAGATAGATATTTATGGACAAACTCGCAGACATAGTTCCTTGACACTCTGAAATGGCTAATTAATCGGTGAAACTCTAGCTGAGCTAATAATTACACATTTTAGATTGAACAAGCTGGAGTAAGTAAGTGAGAGAAAACCATTGCTTAATCTAGAGTAAGCTGATTTTGCATTTTACCAACCACTAATCTAAAAATAAGTAACTTAGTCGATTTTGACAGCGTAAAAGGCTATACTGAGAATAGGTGAATGTCAAAGTTGCCACTAGTCAAATCCTCTCTTGTCACCTAGAAATTGATAAGTTGTTTAACATCTAGCATTGACCATCATTTATAGCATTCATGAGTATAATTAGGAAACAATCTTACATCTCATAACACGGTCGTTGCTTAGTTACTGACAAATTTTTCCACATCGATCTTCAGCTACCTAAGGAGCAATCATCTAAAAATAACCAAAACACAAAGCAATTAAATTCCCGAAAAACGTACCAAGTATGAGAATTCTGAAAATACCCCGACACACAATTTCGCAGAAATTCGTTCGCAGTCCGAATCACAATGGCCGACATCCCCCTTTTCCCTCCAGAAACGCGGGAATAATTTCGCCGTAATTAAATAAGAGAACGCGACAGACGATGTGACGGCGGTCACCACTCCAAAAGATGACCTATTTGCGCCACTGATTAACTTGAGTGGCCCTTCAGTCAGGAGATGATTACAAACTCGTTGGAGGAAGGGAATCTGGAAGTTTAACACGTACAGAGGTATGTAAGTGTGATCCAAGGTCGCAAGAACATATTGGGATAAATACGGTGAATTTACGTTGGTTTTGGAGCCGAAAAAGTCACATTCTCCTGAACAATATCGAAATCTATATATTTAAAACAAAGTCGCGTTAGTTACACCATTTATAAGTCAAGAACGGCTGGACCGATTTTTATGATATTTGGTTTGTTGAATTTGTCTCCGCCCCGAATAGCAGAATAACTATAAAAACACGGAAAAATTCACGAAAAAAAAATAAAGAAGGTGCGAAGTTTGCCGGGACAGCTGTTCTTAGAAGTCTTAAATAAAAAACACTTCCTAAAAATCGTAACGGCTAATATACAGGATTTAAAAAAATATGGATGCGTTCTTTTAAGCCCGTTAATAATGGTTGAAATAAAAATATTCAGAAACAAAAATGATCAAAAAAGATCGAAATAAAATAGTATAAGTTGTATAAAATTCGAAACGAAACTGTTTAGAACCAAATCATAATGGGGAATAGGAAATAGCGTATTTGTCTTAGTCCGTCGGTGAGATAAGTTGAAAGTTGACTATTTTTGATCAATAATTATAAATAAATTAAAAATATTTTTATTTTAAATGAGATTTGTTTTTGTATGTATGGACTCTATTATAGTATTATACGGATTAACGGGATCGCTTTTCTTTATTTAACATACTGTATGTATCAGACAACTTTTTTTAAATTTCGATGTTTATCCTATGGAACTTTTTCTATGAAAAAAAAAAATTGCGCAGGAATGTGTCATTTTTGTTGATGCATACGCATACACAAACGTCTCGTTATTCGTGTCAGATCGTGGCCGGCAGTGCGCCAGACCTAAAGCATTACTTAATCCAGGCCCCCGATTAGAACCCTTTAATAACAAATAGACAACCGGTAAATCACGTGACACTAACGTTAAATCAAATATTGTCACGTGGTTTTCCGGTCGACAATTTGTTTTCGAATTGTTTTGAATCGGAGGCCTGCTCAGAGATAAAGTACAGAGTAAAACAGAAATGCGGCTTTAAATACTACATATTACAAAACCAGCAACTATATTTTTATAGTAAAATAGAAGCTAAAATCCTACAAAAACTATAAAATATGGTCAGTAAAATAGTTTACGTGCCAAATAATGCATTTATATTCATATTATTATAGCAAAGCATTTCAGGCAGGGAGGGTCCGAAAAGACTTCTCTGGCGGAGTGCCAGATCTACAACATCGTTAAAGTGCTGCATTTTTAGAAAGCAAAAAAATTGCCTGAAAAAGTTTTGTGCTATATAAGTCCAAAAAGACAATAGAAGAAATAACAAACTACCGTCCGACTGATTACAACACTGACAACACTTCACTATTATGAGAGGTTTGGAGAGCTCGACCTTTTAGGGTATTGGGCTAATATGGTTTTAAGATCTCGAAGTAAGGAATGAACGTCCTTGTGTTACAAGATACCACACAATGTATTTTGCCAGTGGCGTCTCCCAGCACCCCCAGATTCAAACTAATTTAAAAAATATCATTTTCCGAATACCGAATCGGGAATTGAACCCTTTGTGTTCATTGCAAATTACCGCGCCACTACACCGATCGGGTTGTAACATGTTCTTATAAACTCGCTTCTCAATTCTTGAAGGTTTATCCAGCAGCAAAAAAGTGTTTAATCGATAACTAAGTTTTACCTATGAGCTGAAACTGGATGACTGCAATATTTTAGTGATAATTGGCTGACGTTGTAAGTTATTACAACTCATCTCATTATCATTAGTCATAGCTAGAACCTTCCGAGTTCCGGTGGCACTGGCCAACCTAACCTAGCTATTGTTATAAAACAATCTAATTCTATCGAATTTGTGCTCGTTTGATTTGACTTCACAAGTAATTTATCACACCATGATTTTCATATACTTGTCAAAGCAGGCAGGCACTGCCACTAAAAGCACTGAATAAATTATAATTGCTAAAACCGGCCAAATGAAAAACACTGATGCATAACGCGGATTTTCACAATGTATTCTATAGTTTTCCGTTATAATATTCGGTTTTTCCTACCTGTTTTTAACCGACTTCAAAAAAGGAGGAGGTTCTCAATTCGTCGGAATCTTTTTTTATGTTCAGCGATCATTCGTTACTACGTAGACCGATTTCGATATTTTTTTTTTGTTTGAAAGGTAATACTTTCACAATGGTCCCATATTCATTTGGTTTAATTCTGAGGATGGGATCTATAAGAAAATCATCAAACATTGCATGAACTCCGTACCACGCCAACTGATTTTAGTATCTATCTTACCTAATATCTTTGCCAAATGTGGACCGATTTTAATGATTCTTTTTTTTATAAATAGCTTATACTTCAAAAATACTATAGTAAAACATTTTCGGAAAAAAATTCACCCCTAAGGGTGGAAAAATAGGAAATGAAATCTGTGTTTAGCAGTTAAATTATGTTTGCACTCGTAAGATTTGTTTTGATTAAGATTGATCACTAAAATAGATGAAATAAGTTAATTTTATAAAAAAAAAACGATTTCAAAAAACTAAAACGCTAAAAATAATCTTAATACTTAAGTACCTTATCAGTTAGGAGTCGGTGCCAGTCGATGAGAGATCAAATGTTTTCGTTTGCACCGACTCCAAAAGTAACTGATTAGGTACTTAAGTGTTAAGATTATTTTTAGCGTTTTAGTTTTTTGAAGTCGGTTTTTTTTTAATAAAATTAATATTCGTTATACATACTACTATCGTTGATTATTGAAAAAGCAACCATTTTGCTGACTTGACTCTAAGTAAAAAATTGCAATTAAAAGCTTAATATTACGCATACGGATACCTGAATCGAAAATGTTTGTACAGCCAATATATTTAAAAACGACGTAACCAACGACACGATACGATAACGATACACGAAAAAAGAACCCTATAATAAGTACCCTAAAAATATTTTATTCATGTTTTTTTTTTCTACTACTTTGTCAGTGCGTTTAATATTGTGTATACTCTTGTGAAAGCACTAAAAGATTCTGAGCTATGCTCTGGACAGACAGACGGACAAACAGACAGAAAAACAGGTTTTATAATAAGTCTACGATATTGAAATTCACGATAATGCAGGCCATAGACAATTCCTCTGAGATTCTGTCGCGACGGGATACATGCGATAAAGGGTGTGCTTATAGGTAGGAAGGGAGCCTGCTGCATTTATATTGTGATCGAAAGTTCACTCATTAAATTCTCAAAAGAGCGGAGCGAGCGAAAAAGCGATAACAAGACAAGGAGAAGGAGGAAAACGGCACAAAACACACAGGTCCGTTTGTCCCTTGTCTCCCTCTTAATTTGATTCTAACGGACGCCGCACAGGGAGACGTTAAAATGTAAACGGAAATTAAAATTAAATTTCATATACACAGGTAAATTACTATAGTACTATTGTAGACAAGAGGACTCCTTATTTTGGTGTTTAAATGTAGGAAAAAGAGGTACTGTGGGATAATCAATTCGTGTTTTGTTCGTTTCAAAAAATTTGCAGTATGACGTAGCTCGAAGCTTAGGCAAGTTGAAATGGCAGTAGACAGGCCGTGTCATATGGAGTCCAAGAACCGCAGTTCATAGGAACGAAAAGTCCAACAGTACGCATTTTTCATCGTTTTGGTAGATAAATACAATATCAATAACGCCTCACGCGTTAAAATTCATCAAATTGTTTCGGCTACAGAAGGTCACAAAACGCATACAAACAAACAGAACTTTATTATCTTTTCTGGAGTCGGACCTTTCCTAATTTGCTTCGTAAAACCGGCACAGGAAAGTTACTTCGCTCGCAGCCCACACACATGTAAACACAAATTGAATTATAAACGGGAGTTTGTTTTGCGCAAACTTCGCAAATATTCCCCAAAACTTCGACAGCAACACAAGATAATAAGATCGCGTCGCTGACTCGGCATTATTTCGGCAACTGTTCTGATCAAACGACCGGCGGGGATCGAGACCTGACGATAACGGTTACTGATAAAAAATCTCATTATTGACAAACGTTACACGCATTGTTTAGAAAAAAATATTTAAGGCGAAGTAAATTTAAAAGCAACCGTTCATTATCAAAACGAATTAGGTAACGATATTTCTATGCTTTCTTCTAAAGGAGTATAAAAATCAATTGTCGTACGTCAATCTAGCATAAACTCCAGAGAGGCTTAACCGATGGATTGTTTTGTCGTGTTCGTTTTTGTCAATGCAAGGTATGTATAATTATACGCAAAAAATAAAAAGTTTTTGGAAGATTTTTCGAATTATTTTTTTTCATGGGAATGTCGTCTACGTCTGCCGGGACAGCTAGCACGAAATAAAAATGAGTTTCTTGATGGGCAGATATAATAAAGTCCTGTTTGTTTCTGAATTACCGACCCCAGCACAACCCAAAGCCTTCTAAGACACAACTAATTCCACTTTGAGTTAGATCGCACCACACAAAACTATACCATTTGAATCAGATTGCGATCAAGAGCAACCTCAACGATTTTTTGTGTCCTTTTAAACACACTTACTAGCCAAAGTCAAAGTCAAAAGTCAAACTTGACTTTTGACTTTGACTTTTGACTTTTGACTTTTGACCATTTGAATCAGATTGCGATCAAGAGCAACCTCAACGATTTTTTGTGTCCTTTTAAACACACTTACTAGCTTCACTTGTACACAACTGACAGTTATGTAATGATAGCAGCTTGGTAGTCGTTTTTATAACCTACTTTTAAGTGTCGCATTCATTCGCAACATAATAAGTATGAGTCATTCTGCTGACAATACAATAGTTTGATACCACCATAGCGCGGAACTGAATTTGAAACCAGGATCTTTTTATTTATTTAAATTTAATTGCACAGATTAAAATCGTATAAAAGGTGGACTTAATGCCATGTGGTATTATCGGCCAGTCGACTATTAGGCTAAACAGAAAATAATATGCTTGGGCTGATTTGATTCGTTCTGACGAGTCCAGTACTGTATGTATTAGAGTCATCAAAACGAATCAAATGTGTTTACAATTTTTTAAACAGTAATAATATTTTTATTATTATAAGTAAATTTTCAAGGCAAAGGTATTTTAAACTACTGCTAAATGTATATTTCTCTGTACTGTTGTGTGGTGTGCATTAACCTATTTATAATGACTATTTACTACTGTATAATGACGTTCACAATGCAAAGTAAAAGTAAAACTTTTCGTTGCTACAAGATCACATCGTGCGCCAACGCTGTCACACGTAACATGTTCAATATTGCGATAAAAAAGTATTCAACAAGAACAACTTAAAAGTTCCCCAATGTAGCATTATTAAGGGAGATAAAATTCCCTCAAAGCCATCAGGATTTTTTTTAAATTGGGAAAGTTTGCGAAGTCATTGGCCGGAGATTCTCATAAGGGCCGCTTATCTCTTTATTACGGAGTTGCTTTTTACCCTTTTGTCTGGGAAATGGGGAACGCTTCGGATTTTTACCCTTTTATGTGGGGAAATCGGTAAAAATTCGCGTCGCTTGTGTATTGAATTAGGGATATCTTATCACGATAAGACATCATTAAAGATTAAAAGCTTTATTTATTCTAAAATGTCTTTGTATTTTGTACTACATTAGGTACATGCATAACATTTTTATTTTTATTTTTAAAAGTAAGCTCGTTCTAAATTTATTGTTTCTCTGTACTGATTGTTTTGTGTGGTGTGCAATAAAGAGTATCTATCTATCTCGTGTTTAATTTTTTTTATTATAACACATTTGCAAGTCGTGGCAGCCTGTATGAATCTACACTTAGGTCATATTTTAAATAATTATTACTTGTTAATTATATTATTGATGTAAGATTTGTTAGTTGCTCTTATTAAATAAATAACATAATCCTGTAAACGCATTAATTTGATCTTAAACACAGATCTCAGAACAATCCAAAATCGTTTCTCTCATTTAGCTTTCCGACTATTTTAAATCACAGTAGGCTTTCCCCACCTATTTTTCTGATCCACCATTTTTGAGCCGTGCCCATCTGGCCGGAATCAGGAGCGATAGTCTGAGTGGAATCATCCCCATATTAGACGACGTTATCCCGGCGCCCGTTTCGGACCGGCCCCGATAAGCAGGGTTGCCTCAGATTTAACCATAACTTAATAATATAAAAAAATACAATTACTAATTTCACTGAAGAATACATAAAATAGTTTGATAGGCTGCGAATTTAATAATTTTAATGCGATTTTCGACTGTTTTGTTTCATTAAACAAAAATTATACTGGTTTCAGTGAAGGTTTTCGTGTTACCTACAATACCTGTTAATTTTTAGTAGGTAATATGTCCAGCACGTATGATATTTTAAAACTACTTTTGTTTAAAATGTATTGCTTGCAATGTTAACATGTATTAGGTACTTACTAACCACAGATTTTGGATGAGAGGCAGCCCTAATTTCGTCTGTCCGATCCCGCATTATCTGCCTCGACCGCATCGGACTATAATGTGACGATGGCGGTTATGCAAATAGCGTCTTTGTCCGTCTTATTTACGCTTTAACCTTAAATACGATTATTCGCACAGGGCCACCATCTTACCGATTTATAAAGCAAAAATAAAATAAAAATATGTTATCTAACATTATCGTCAGGGCTCTTAAAGATTTAAAAGATAGTAAACATGAATTTAAATTAAAAATTCTGTTCCGCAAGTTTCAATTTAAAGTTTTTTCTAAACGAGTGGCAACCCTAGGTTCGTCTGTCCGAATCCGCATTATCTCCCGTCGGCATTGGTCTCAAATGTGATGATGGCCGCCATGCTAATGGAGTCTTATTTACCCCAGCCCATTTACCGGGACTAGGATACAGATGAAGCTACATAGATAGTAGGCAGGTATTTAGCTTGTGATGAGATACCTGACGTCCTTAAGATAATGGTACATTACATAAAGCTATTTTAGACGAACACAAATAAGAAGTAAGCGGATGTACAGGAGTTATATTTTCTTGGCAGTCAATAAAATTAATTAATAGAAACAGTTTTTATTAGTTCCTAGCTGCCAAGACAGAAGTCCGCATATCCAAATTTGTTAAGTAAAACGACATTTACGCCCGATGAAGCAAAAATCTCATAGAAAAAGTACGTTCAGTTCTCCCGAATTTGAAAAATTTCCAGGAAACTTCCAGTTTTTCTTATCACAAAAACCTTTTCCCGACAATCTCGAATACAACAAAAAAAAATTACCAAATAGGTGCAGCCGTTTTGAAGTGATGTGATTACATACGTTCGGCAACTGTTATTAGCTTTATCTACACTTGTCGCCAGTAGGGTTATAGAACTTTTGCAGAATACTGAAAACTACGTAGTTCCTCGAAATTATTCCTTTTGACTTTAAAAACAGCTCTCAACAAATTGCGTTACAAACGCCATTTTGTTGAGCACACTCCGGCGTTTAGAGAAACTCTCAACATTGTAATATAGTTACCCACCCTCGCGACTACGGTTGCCACGCCTGAAAATTAAAAGGCGGACTCCATTACTTAGTTGATGATATAAAATATAAATAAATAAATAGAAATATTAAACAACATCACATAATATATTTCTCTGATTCTAAGCAGCTAGCACGTGTTTTAGAAATCTTTAAAAATGGCGGTACCACAATACCTAAACCCAAGATTACAAATAAAGGTTATTTTCTACATTGACATAACCGGGAATCGAACCCAGGGTCTTAAAGATGACACCGCCAAGTCGGCCGTGCTCGCTACCAGGTTATAGAGGCCGTAATTGTAATAATACCTATAGGTAATAAGAGGGTATATAAATCCTTAATCGAAATATACCATAGCCAAAAGCAGACTTCTAAATTGGTTTTACGACAAACATGAAAAATATTAATTTAGCGAATTGCGGGGATAGGGTCTGGAATGATATCGTATTGCATTGATATCAAGATTTATTATTATATATTTGTTTTTATTTTATTTATAATTTTCTTACAACAGCTGACAAATAAAGCACACGGTGACAAAGGAAAAACCGTATTACAGCTATCGGCACGCTATCTTGTTGGAGAGGTCCTACATTACGTTTGTTAAGTAACGGTATTTAAATAGTATTGCTGGCACTAATATTGTGGCTACTAATCGTATCCTCGTTTGTCTACACGCCTGGTGACCCTCGTCGTGCGTCTTGCGGACAAATTGAATAGGAGCCACTTCACTTTTCAGTTTTCCGGTGAAACGTACGGCTTATTTACATGGGACTTTTAATCAAGTCGCTAAGCGCCCTCTGCCGGTATCGAACGGGTAAATAATTAAATTCAAGGATACTTTTTGAGGGTACCTTCTCCAAGCTGGGTGTAGACTGTAAAAAAGATACAAAAGGAAACTAAATGAGAGTTTTGAATTAAGTTTGATTACTTTGAATTATTGTGTTCGTACAGAGATAGTATCAAGATAGTCACTTCGACATGTTAGATATGTATGCAATTATGTAGATGATATCACGACGACACAGTTTTAATAACTGTTTTAGAAAAGAAATATGTAGACTACAGGATGTAAGAGCAAGCAGGAACAAAAATAAAGGGATCAAAACTTGGGCCAAAACGGAAAATAATACTCATTTATTCAGTATAGGTCCTCTTCCAGACACTTATACACGGCCCAAAATATAGCTTCACCTTACCCCCGCTTTGGGACTACATAGTGGCTGATGATGAGAAGAAACGGCGCAACAAACAGTCACCTTTGTCAGCCTATTTTACAGGAAACACAGTTACAAGACATGTAGTAAGTGCGAGCTAAGCAGGTAAAGTCCATGCACTCTTGTCATTAAATATCTATTTTATAATATCCTTTTTTCATAAGGATTTTCGACGACCTCTGTAGCCGAGAAGCGAGTATACCGGACTTGGTATCGTTATCTTCTGAGCTCCCGGGTTTGATTCCCGGTCGGTCAATGTAGAAAAATAACTTTTCTGTATTGTCTCGGGTCTGGGTGTTGTGGTACCGTCGTTGTTTCTGATTTCTGTAACATAAGTGCTTAAGCTACTTATCATAGGATCAGAGCGATGTATGGGATGTTGTCCAATATTTATTATTTATTATTATTTTGTTTATGTGGATTTCGAACTTATGTACAGGCAGGTAGTTCAGACAGGAAAGGTTTTGTAACTGAGCAGTAGGACACCCACATTTTTTGAAAGTTTTTGTATTTACATAAAAAAGAAAAACGTCCTTTTAAGTTAGATTGAAACCACATTTGGCATAATCTCCAAATACCTACGCATAGATAGACACTCGCACATCTCAGCTATGGAAGCCCAGATCGTCCCAATTAGACCTTCATTAATCAGGTCCATAATTCCATCATTTAAAGCGTCATGTCTATTGAGCCGCCATCGCAATAATACCCGTCAGCACTAACACCGCCGAAATTAATCCATCGCAGATTATCAGAGAAATTGATTGGCCCATTATAGCACGGGTCATTAAGAGCCATTAAAGTGGCCTAAAGGCACAGCTACATGGGCGGTTAAAAGCGACATCATCATGTCAGTCTATTGTAGTCCACTGCTTACTCTTTAAGCCTCCCAAAGAGCGCCAAAGAGCAAGATTTACCGCTTTTTTCATCCATCCCCTGCCAGCCATCTTCCTATGGTTGTCGGTCCATCGATATAACCTAATTAATTTTAATTTAAGTACCATTCCAGTAAAAGATAAGTTATAAAATTTTACGCCTCCGCACAGTATATGGAAAATATCCCTAAGATCAATAAAATTTTTACTATGTATAATTTCTTCCTTTAACCCATTCTCTGCTCAAGAGTAGACACACTATTCTAATAAATCATAAGTGATTCATCAGACAAGAAACCTGTTAGATAACTTTATGTCCGGCTACTAACGCTAGGTTTATACCTACATTACCAATAACGAGTAGGTAAGTCTAGTATTTAAAATCTTTAGACAACTTTATTTTTTGTTTCAATCTATGGAGTTATTTGGATGCGAAGTCCTTTTCTGCACCCCTGAGTCCTGACTCATACATACTCCTTATGCAAAATTTCATGGTGAGGTGAAAGTGTAAAAAACAAAAAACTACTGGTGATGGTGATGGTGAATTACTGAACGTTAATGAGTGAAGTAGCGAATGAAGATGGAAGAATGAAGGATTACTGAATGTTAATGGGTGAAAGAGTTAGATAGATGATTTAAATGATAAGAGTAAAAGAGACAGAGTAACGAGGAATGATGATTTGAAAGAAAGATAATAAGACGGACTTGTGGGATCGCGGTGAAAGAGGAAGGACGTATTATGCAGAAAGATTTATCAGTGTTAACCTAATAATTAATAAAAGCAGTCGATTCACTAAAAAGTATATAATTTCATGATCTGATCCTACATAAATATATCAATGAAAATTATTACGAGTAGTATTACAATAATATTTATTAAAAACACGCGTTACAGTAACAAAAAATTTACACGCAAAGTGAGTAAGCCTATAAATATACTCGTACGTAAGTACATTTTCGGCGCACTGTGCACACCATTAATACTAGAATCTTGCAGACACCTACAAAGCTGTTTTAAGTAACTATGCTGAACACATTCAGTCAAGTAAACAACAGCATTTTTTTTTAACATAAATTGCCAGTTCAACTGGACCGGGTAAAATTGACCTTCTACGCCACATTAATCTAGCTTAACCAGTGACACCTTATACTGCGCCGAAACCAAATAAATATTAGAGAATACGCTTCATATCTTTTATCCCTTTAAAATTAGAAGGACGCTTTCGAAAACACAGCAACTTCAACTCCTATAAAGGTCAGTATAATTTTAATACGTCTTCTCGTCAAAAATATAGATACTGACTTTCGTCGTGATGACCTATGGAACTAGAACGTGGCCGCTCACTTTGGGCCTCATAAGATAGCTCAAGGTCGCACAGCGTGCTATGGAAAGGGCTATGCTGGATGTTTGTTTGCGAGACCGAATCCGAAATGAGGAGATCTGTAAACGAACAAAAGTCGCTAAAATAGTCTAACGGATAAGCGAGCTGAAGGGACAGTGGGCGGGACATATAGCACGTAGAACTAACTAACGGCCAATGTGCTAGAAAGGTTTTAGAATAAAAGCCATATACCGGCATCAAGCTCAGCGTAGGACATTCATTTAATGAAAGTGGACAGAAGACCTGGTAACGGTTGCAGTAAGGCGCTGGATGCAGGCCGCTTTCAACCGGCCAATCTGGAAGTCATTGAGGGCGGCCTATGTTCAGCAGTGCATGTCCTATTGCCTGAAATGATGAGGACAATTGTAAGACTAAAGTAGTTCAGTTTTAACCGACTTCATTGTAATGCATATTAATAACGATTTACCAATAAATTGGAGCCTTTCGACGGAGAATATACCCTCGGTCAAATAGATTACTAGGGTGTTTTGTGAATTGGACTAACTGCGATAAAATATTTTGTTCTGCAAACCCACAGATAACCGAAATAATCATAAGATATCTTAAAATGCATTTCAGAAAAATCTTATAAATTAGACTACAACTTGATACATTTATTTATTTAAACTTTATTGCACAAAATAAAATCGTACAAAAGGTGGACTTGATAACAGTGTAAAGTAACAATAAGTTATGTAACAAATATAAACCTACTATGAATACGTTGTTGACACAGTGCATTAACAGGTTCCTTGTCCGATGTTTTTTTTTTTTCGTCTGGCAACAATACCGCTAACACATAGATTGCATTTGTCTCGTATTTAAAAATTTAATTTAATTAAAATACTAGTAATTAAGCGGCTCCTATTCGTCGTAAACATAACTAAACCGTATAATAAGTGCTAGTGTAAATAAAAAGTGTAGCAACTCACGGAAATTAGTGTTTATGTGAAACGGCCGGTGATAACAGGTCAATGACATTGCAAAAATTGAACTTGTGAATTATTGTGTATCATTGTCTTCTCTTTATATGTGTTCTAATTACGGTGTGTATGCGTATGGTTTTACGTATAACACCTATTTAACAACTAAATAATAATTAACATCATCTTACGAACAATATTTATTTATTTTTTTCGCGTTGAGGTTATATTGTTTACGTTATCAAATATCCTAACCTCCTGTTGATCAAACGATTCTTTGGTTTAAGTTGTTTTGTTTGCTAAATTGAATCAGTGCAAATATGCTTACTCGCAAAGCCTATGCTCGCCAGGAGGAATCTAAACTCCTACTGGCTTTGAGGGAACTGCAGGCGGCCAAGGAACGGATTGAGCAACTGAATAGGGAAAGTGAAGACAGTGAGAGGATACTGTTGGATGTGCTGGATAGTAATAGTAAATTAAAGAAAGAGATGGCTGAGCTGCACACCAACTACGGCTTATTAATTGACGAACGTGACAAGTTACAATCCGTCATAAGTGGGTTCGGTGAGTGCTGTGAGGAATACGAGCAAAACCTCAGTCGTATATCTGCCCTTCAACACGATCTTGATGAGGCCCGAGACCATATCAAATACCTGGAGACGGAGAAGCAAGCCTACATTGACAGTCAAACCACCGTTTTATACGACAAGCTGGTTGGTAGTGCGCCCAGCCTGACACAAACTGCACCTGGAAGTCCACCTATTGTAACCATAGATTTAACTTGTGATCATTCCCCTTCTTTAACCTCTGCAGGGATTTCGAGGTGCAGTAAGAACAAATTTAAGAAATATGTTAGATTAAATAGGTTTATTAAAAAATCAAACAAATTAATTAATAAACAGAATTTCTTATTTACAAAGGTTAAATATATAAAAGAGAGAAGGCAACTTGGTGATGAGCTTGATGCATGTTCTACATTGTTAGAAACAAGTGTGACAAAATATGAAAGTGACATATTGAAATTAGAAAATGAATTAGAGAATCTCAAACATTCATTAAAAATTATGACCGAGACATATAAATGTACCAAAAAAGAGTGTGGTGAACACATCCAGATGTTAACTAATATTATAACCTCCTGTGATTGTAATACTTGTAATTATCCCAATTCAGGTTCCAACCCATTGAAACTTGTTCAGTCAGGGTGTGAGTCATCATCACTCACTCAAATGACTACCAGCCCTCTCAATCTATCTGATGTACAATCCAACTGTTTCCTGCCTAATGAAACTCCCCATAAATCAGCAAATAATATAGTTATGTTTAGTGACGAGATCGGTAAGAACATGGGGCACCTACTTGCACATTATACGGGACAAAGTGTGATTAATCACTGCATGCCCGGAGCATCCTATGAGGAAATTGTTAATAAAATACTCTCTTTTAAATTTAGTGAAAATTCTACCCTAATAATTTTTATAGGTAATAGAGGTAATGTTAACAAAAATAAATTATTACATTATTTTGAGAGTTTGCAACTGTTAGAAATAAGTAAAATTATTTGGTTCACCTTACCTTATAGTAGCGGTTTGCCAGATGAAGAAAATAATTTAAGGTATAAAATTAACCTGAACATTCATAAATTGACATCTTATAATGAATATAAATTCCATGTTATTGACATAAATAATTATTTTAAAAATAAGATTTATCTGACGAGAGATAGTTATTTTGTCAATAATTATCTCAAAAGACAAATAGCGTTATCGCTATCATATTGTTTAGATTGTTTAGCCAAGAACTTGGCTACCAAGTCTGCTTTTATTGAGCAGACAATTGACATGAATATTCGACCTTTGGAATCCGTTCCAATTAATAATTATTTAAATTAGACATTCAGACAATAGAGGAAAACTCTTGCTTACAAAACCTAGCGAGCATAGAAGATTCAAATCATTTAAACATAGTGCACCAAAATATAGAAGGCTTATCTGGAAAAGACTTAGAAATTGAACTATTTGTACAAGAAATGAATATTCAGGTTTTATGTGTAACTGAGCACTGGCTCAAAAAGTATGAACTTATTTTGCACATAGATAATTGTAGCCTTATTAGTTCGTTCTCAAGGGAGAACGCCATCCGTGGCGGGTCACTAATATTAATTAATAATAACTTAAAATGTAAAGAGCGAAAAGATATTGTATCTCTCTCTGTCGAGCGAACTATTGAGATATCATGTGCAGAGCTGGACGATTACATTATTGTTTGTGTTTATAGACCCCCAAGTGGTAATTTTACATTGTTTGAGTCCATAATGGAAGAATTACTCAGGAAAATATTTACTAATAAAAAGAAGGTAGTTGTATGTGGAGATTTCAATGTCGATATCATAGATGAAGAAAAAACCTATCGGGTTAGGTTTCTAAGTCTTTTTAAATCTTTCAATTTAAAGCCTGTATTTGCTGAACCGACTAGAATTACTGCTACAACAGCTACTTGCTTGGATAATGTTTTCTGTAACTGTGTTGTGATTAAAAAATCTATCGTAAATTTTGTAAAATCTGATCACTGCGGTCAGTCAGTCACGTTTGAACACCGTTTTGTGCCGTCTAAAAGTGTTATTCAATATAGACCAGTCACTGATACTCGCAAAGAAAAATTTAAAACTAACTTAAGTGATAAAATACCGCTATTACCTTTTGTTGATGACAATGTTAATAACTTATATGAAGAATTGTTTGAACTAATCAAAAACGAATTTGACAAAAACTTTCCTAAAAAGAAATTAGTCATAAACAATTTCAAACCGAAATTCAGTGACTGGGCTACTGCTGGTATATATATCAGTAGGAGGAAAATGTTTGAACTATATAATCAAAAAGTGTATAGGAATAATGACCTAATATTTGTAGAATATGTTAAAAAATACTCAAAGTTATTTAAAAAGGTCTGTATGGTAGCTAAATCTAATTATATACGTGAAAAAATTAATAAATCGAGTAATAAAATTAAAGAGACTTGGAATATTATAAACAAAGAAACTTGTAAAACACAACATCGCGATCACACATTTACACTAAAAATTGATAATAAGCAAATTAAATCCGATGATGAGGTGGCAGGCGCTTTCGAAAATTACTTCTGTAATATACCTGTCGAAACCACAAAACAACTTAATTCATCTGCTCTGCATGCAAAATCACTGCTTGTGTCCAGTGTTGACGGGTGCAACTCCTTATTTGATTTCACTCATATTAATCCTGTAATGGTAGTCAAAACTTTTATGGAATTGAAACAGAAAAGAACTGAGGATATGTGGGGCATATCAACTGACACAATAAAACCCATTATACCTCTCGTAGCATCTCACTTAGCACATTTATTCAATGAATGTATTGATCAAGGTCAATTCCCTACTTTAATGAAATATAGTAAGATTATACCTTTGTTCAAATCAGGAGAAAAAAGTGACCCAAGCAATTTCAGGCCAATTTCCATTCTACCTGCTTTTAGTAAAATTTTTGAAAAAGTTATATTTAGTCAATTACTCTCCCATTTTAAACTTAACAATTTACTGCACGAGAAACAGTTTGGTTTTTCTAAAGGTAGAAATACAACAGATGCTGGGGTGGCACTTGTCAAACACATTTTGGATGCGTATGAAGATAAGCATGATGCGATAGGTGTGTTCTGTGATTTATCGAAGGCGTTTGATTGTGTCGATCACCAAACACTTATTATGAAGCTAAAACATTACGGTGTATCTAATAACGCATCAAAATTGTTAAATTCTTACCTCTCAGGCAGATTACAAACAGTAAACGTTAATGGTACTAACTCTTCTGGCGCCCCGCTTCAAATGGGAGTGCCCCAGGGCTCAATATTGGGACCGTTGCTATTTTTGATCTATATTAACGATCTCCCTTTCTATTCTAAAGACTCCTGTGAGATAGTTCTGTTTGCTGATGATACTTCTTTAATCTTCAAATTAAAAAGAGGCGAAGAGGTATTTGACGATGTAAGCGGAGCTCTCTCTAAGGTATTAAATTGGTTCACAAGTAACAACTTACTTCTTAATACAAAAAAAACCAAATGTATTAAATTTACTATGCCTAACGTGAAACAAGCTAACACAGTAATTTTACAAAATGGTGAAAAACTTGATCTATCAAACTCCACTGTTTTTCTGGGCATTACATTGGATTCGAAGTTGCAATGGGGACCACATGTTGACACTCTGGCTGGGAGACTTGCTTCAGCTGCCTTTGCGGTTAGAAAAATTAGACATCTAACTGACGTTGTAACGGCAAGGCTGGTGTATTTCAGTTACTTTCATAGTATTATGTCTTATGGTCTTCTCTTGTGGGGTTCTGCTGCGGACATCGATACCATCTTTATTTTACAGAAAAGAGCTATTCGTGCTATATACAAACTTAGTCCGCGTGAATCCCTGAGAGATTTCTTTAAAGAAATTAACATACTCACTGTGGCCTCTCAATACATATTTGATAATATCATGTACGTACGCAAAAATTTAGATCTTTTTATAAAGAAAAGTGATATTCATTCATATAACACCAGAAACAAAAACAAACTTGTAGTCCCAAACTTTAGATTGGCCAAAACAAGTAATTCATTCTTGGGAAATTGTATTAAATTTTTCAATAATATACCTCACAATGTTACCAAACTTCCTATTAATAAATTTAAGTCACATGTCAAAACTACACTGATGTCTAAAGGGTATTATAAAATTCAAGACTATCTTGATGACAAGAATGTATGGTCAGTCCAGCCTGCACTAAACTGATGAACCTACCTGTTTATTTTGATTTATATTTTTTGTGTGGCAGCTAGTGGTGACTGAGTTTGTTCCGGCGTTTCTTCTCAGCACTTGCCAGATTGTCTGTGTCTTGTCTCGAAGCGCTAGTAGGGCCCAAAAAATAAGGAGACATGTTCTGGCCCCCTAGGGGCCTATAATGTTGTTATTGACGTTCATAAGTGGCAATTTTGTCCTGAATTGAATAAATGATTTTTGACTTTGACTTTGACTTTGATGAATCACATATGATTCATACGAATGGATTTGCCTATTGTGTCTACTCTTGGTCAGAGAATGGGTTAATATTAAAACAAAGGATTTGAAATATTCATACCACAAAATAGGTTAAACAAAGCGCCTGTTCAAACAATAGGCGAACTAAGCCAAAATACACAATTCACATGGACCGTGTAGGATTTAGTAAAAAGCTTTTTTTAAATGAACATACTACATTTGGATGGCGGCGGTATATCGGAAATTTTAACCTATCGACGCATTGTCTCGTAAAATACAGTTTATTTTCAATCGGCAAACATTTAACGCATCATTGCGCAGAATACATTGTGGCTCAGAATATTTTTTTAGGTTTTGTGTAAACAAGTTTTTCAGGAGACGTGTTTTGCTTTTAAAACATTTAAATTCGTATTTAAATACAAAATCACAATCGTATACCTAGCTATTTATATACATATTAGGATATTTTATTTTACGGAATTATAATATTTCAAAAACACGTCTCGCCGGGAATAGTTTTAACACGGCTTGCTTACACTATTCAGTACTTCTCAACGAGCACTATTTATAGGAAAAGTTTTCTATAAGTTTTGTAGAAGTATGTTTGTAGGCAGTCTCCGTAACTTCTGTGTTAATTCTGAAAGCTATTCCATTAATTATGCTACTTTATTCCCGAGTGTTATAGACTTTGTTAGTGCTTCTCCGGAGGCGCGATGACGTCTTTCTGTGTAAAACCGTATTCACTGTATGCCAAGGCTGCTTATACTTAATTGTAATGTCTTACAAAATTAAAATGATTAAATACATAACAAAATATAAGTACACTATTCTCAGTAGTCACGTCTATGGAACACATGCATGTACCTAATGTTTGTCATAATCATTATCAGGCCATTTTCTTGGGTCAATAAAAGATTATTCTATTTCCATATTTTTACTTTTGACAATCAATCAAAAAATGACGAATATAAAGCGCATGAAACGTGACGTCACGCCATGCTAAAAAGTGTCGCAAGGCGTGACGTTACGCGGAATTTTAACGGGTTTAACTTCTACCAGTTTTTGTTTAATTGAGAAAATAAAAATATGTGTCCAATATTTTCTGTTAATCTAACGGACGGAGTAATTCGATTTTTAAGGAAACTAGCCTATTGAGATAATTCTCAACTATGATGTCAGCGAATAATAACAGAATTAATTTTGATTTTAATATAGATAGCCAACTGGGCAAAGATCTAATTCCAAAAATTCCAGCGGTCTCCGAATGCGAAAATCGTTAATGGAAAAAGCATTTTCGCATATAAGGACACCCCACACGCCTCAACCGTCCAGTCCCATTCGGCAATTAAAGAAAACGACAAAAACACACAAAATCGTAACGAAGCAATTAGGGGTTCGGCCAAGCGTTAGACCACAGTGGAGTTTAGTAGACATAGTAAGATCATTTCCCACAAACTGACAAACATACGCAAAAATACACCGAACCAATGCCGTAATAAGTTTACGAGCACGCTACAGTAAATTCCTCAGAGATACACTGAGACCGAAATAAGCTGTTTTTTACTGTTGTAATTATGTGTTAGAAGAAGACCTACTGTAAAATAGCACCTCCATTGTGGTTGGTGAGAGAAAAGAGAACTTCATTAAAACCCTCTTCGGACAAACAGCCTTAAATGTACCAGGACCGCATAACGTCGCTGGAGGTCTATTGTCTGAGCGCTTATTGGGAAGGGATTTGGGTATCAGCGTCAAGGATAAGCCGATCTTTATGGATCGATCCCCTCGCTTTACTTTTTTAGGAAAAGATGTAAAAGATTTAGCACTTGGTTTATTTTTATGCGAAATCCCAGGTAAAGAAAAGTACAAACTTCAAAAGGAATAGCAAAATCCGAATCAAATCCATACAGTTCAGATACGGCAGTTTTGAAAATTTGTATGTACAGACAGACTGGAAGGACGGACGATATATAATCACGGTGAGGGACATCAATTGATATGAAGTACTGGACACCACCCAAAAACCATAAAGAACCAGAATTCATTAGAACAGTAACGATTGTTTCCAAAATTACAACCAAGAATACTATTTTGCGATCCAATTTTATAAACAAAAAAAATAATTATGAAATGGAAGATAATGTTAACCGAAAACTGGTACTGAATGTTCTGTAATCCTTAAAGGTAGTTTTTATTAAGCAACGAGCACGACGGATCGATTATCTGTGTACACCAGGAATACCAAGGCTACATAAAGCGTAGGCGGTGTATTGTCAGAGTGCTTATTATAGGGATTTGCTACCATCGTCGTCAAGTTCAGTAAGCCGGTCTAATTGCTGTGGCATGGGGCACACTAAAAGTTTTGCACTTCTAGCTAATCGGAACTACTTGAATTTCGAATGTTATATTTTTTTAAACGTTGCAACCTTCTTTAATAAAAAAACAATTGGCGGGTAAAGATTTGTCAATTCACACATCAAAGTTCTACGTAGGTACGCAACAAAAATGGAATTAAGTCAAAAATATTTTAGAGCGATGATTTTTTATGATTTTAAAAGTTCTCTCTCTCCGCAAGACTGTTTCGCTCGTCTTCAAAATGCTTTTGGGAGAGAAGCACCTTGTTTGAGCACCGTGAGGCGATGGTTTGCTGAATTTGAGAGAGGTCGAGTTTCTTTACATGACGAATTTCGTGAAGGGCGGCCTTCAACTGCCGTCAACGAAAATAATGTGGCTACTGTTAAGCGGCTAATTGAAGAAAACCCGCGGATTACCTATGAGACAAATCGAGGACTATTGGGGATTGGTATGAGCCAAATTCAGAAAATTTTACACGAAGAATTGAAAGTTCGGAAACTTTTCTGTCGTTGGATCCCTCTTGAACTGACAGCAGAGCAGAAGCGGGCTCGCGTGGAATGGTGCCCACAGATGCTACTGAAGTACAACCACGGACATTCTAATGCTGTTTATGACATTGTCACAGGAGACGAAACGCGGATTTATTGTTTTGAACCCGAAAAAAAAACAGCAATCTTGTGAATGTGTGTTTGAAAATGAAAACAGGCCAACAAAAGTGAGGCAGGCGAGATACGTAAAAAAAACTGATCGCGTTTTTTTTTCTCAGCTACGGGTCCCATCTGTACAATTCCACTTGAAGATCAAAAAAGTGTTAATGCCGTATTCTACCATTTGTTTACCCAGGGTGTTAGAAAAAGTTCGCGAAAGACGACCCAAAAGCCGCGTTCTCCTACATCATGACAACGCTTCTTCACACACGGCCAACAAAACAAAGTCATTTTTAGCTTCCGAAAAAGTACAACTCGTCACCCATCCTGCGCATAGCCCCGACCTAGCACCCTGTGATTTCTGTATTTTCCCCAAGATCAAAGATTTGATGAGAGGTTTTACTTTTACCAATTCCGAAGAGGCAGTGATAGCGTTCAATCAGCACGTAGAAACCATGCCTTTAGATCTGTGGTCCTCCTGTTTTAAAAAATGGTTCGATCGCATGAAAAAATGTATAAAATGTAAAGGAGAGTATTTTGAAAAGCAATAAACATAATATTTTGGTTATAACATGTTTTTTTTTTAAGTTACGCAAAACTTATAGTGTGACCTACGTACAAAGGTAACACAGTTTTGAAATTCGTGAGTATGACTCTAGACACATTAAAATCATGCACATTTATGTGCCCCTAATACACTGTTCTAAACAAAACAGGAGGTATTCAAATACGTTGTCCCATACAAAAAGTTAAATAATGTTAGTCCTAACGTGACTGACTTTTGATTAGATCACTACCAAATAAATGATGGAAACACGTCCCAAATGCAATTTCTCACACCTGTTACTTGCCTATATGATTATAACCCACAAACTAACTTCACAATGTAACTAAATATGTACAGAAGAACCGTCTTGCAGTGTGCTTGTACCTTCGCGGTTCATACATACGGCTAATCTCTGAGGTCCCGGGTTGGGTTCCCGGTCGGTCAATGTAGGAAACGAACTTTTCTAGGTTGTGTCGGGTCTAGGTGTTGTAGTGCCGTCCTTGTTTCTGATTTGTATAACACAAGTGCTTTGGCTACTTACCTTAGGAACAGTGCAATGTATGTGATATTGTCAAATAGGTAATTATTATATTTTTGCGCTTGTTTACCTTACAGGTAACATTTTTGTACATAGTCATTTTATCGCTCAAAAGTAAAGTAAGCCGTAAACAAACTTCGGCACTAGATTGGTTGCTTCGTCGTGAATGCCAGTTTTCTATAACTTACAAAAAACAAAAAACGCAACGAAATATTTATTTCAGAATTTCAGAAACTTTATTACAGGGAGCACAATATGTGTCGCTATCAAAAATAGCATGCAAAATTTAATGCAATGCAATCAAGTAAATGCATAATACAACCTAAACAAATATTATTTATGTCGGTCAAGTGCATTGCCAATGAGAGGTTGAATTAGAATCAGAAGAACATGGACCCAGGTGTGCGCGTTTACTCCGCGGTTAATGCACAGCCAACCTACTGCACCAATGTATTTTGTGCTACCAAAGAGCATATCAATCAATAGCTCGGCACGTATCACTAAGCATATCTCGCTGTATCCTCCCAGTCTGGGTTATTACGCGTCAAAGGACTTACGGCACAATTAATGTGTCGAGATGGTGCATACTATTTGCTATATATGCTTTGTATTGAGAACATAGTCAGAGTAATATTAGGTTACTAGCAATTGTAAGTAAATACAAGCCAACGTAGGTACACAAGGGGTGCAGTTGCAATGGACATAATACCTATATTTATATTTCTATTTTTGTGTTAAACTAGCTGTAATTTTGGATCTCATACATCGTCCCAACAAGACGCATGAAACGCCTCTTTTTACCCATTTACATTTAGAACATTCGAAAAATCATTACCAAATTTATTTATTTTTTAAGTTTAAGCTGTGTTTTTTCTTTCAGGCAGTATGTCAATGAAATGTTCCTACCTATTTAGACTTTCAATGAATCTTTAGGAAATTACAGAAGTTAAAACATGCCAGTCTCTGAATATGCCATCATCTAACGCGGTCATGAACGATAACGATTTAAAATCCTTGTATTACGATTACGAGATACCCGAAAACGGGTTTTCAAAGTTTTTTAGAACACCTAGACTCAAAAATTTGAAAAAAGATTGTTTTCATGTCCGACAGGGATTTGAACCATGAAACCTTTCACCCAAATCAAAACATTGCGCTACTGTGCCAATCAGGTCGTTAAATATTCAACTAATTGTATTTTAGTGGCATTATCTTAAAAGTTTTACGTACCTACACCAAGCATAAACGTTAATAAATGAACAATTTCCAACGAGCAGATAACTGAAGAATCATCTCCTCTGATACTCCCTTAGATAAGGATATAACGAAAACAGTAATTTTATCTTACCTCAGAGAATATACACGAAAATGTTACCACAATAGAGGTAATCACAGTAACCCTATTTCTCAATAAGCACCTAAAACGACGCGAACACAGACACAGTGCAGACAGGAAACAGTTTATGAACACGACGAAATAACAAACTTTTATAGAACACGCTGAGGTTATAGTGGGTATACTTGTCGAGAAGTGGTGTGAAGTGCGGCTATTCGTCAAGGAGTTCCACATAATTTGCTGTCATCCCCACGGAAGCAGGTACAAAAGAAGAAGAATTTTCTTGCAAAATCATACTCAACGCCTTTATGATACGGAAAGTGACATGTATTCGAGTCCTACGATTGACATCATCATCATCATCATTCAGCCGTAGGACATTTACTGCTGAACATAGGCGAAAAGGGAGATTGCCAATACTCGCCACGCTTGGCAGGCGGATTGGCGAGCGCAGTTTTTTATAATATTTCGCACGCAGACGCTGCTGCCCGTCTCGTGCTACATGAATAAGTCGCCTCTTACGACACGCCTCCTGTTGGCAATATTGACAATATGGAGGTAATATGTCTTGCAATAAATATTTTAAATTCAATTGTAGTAGACCTGTCACACACGGCCATATCTGTCGCAGAACCGATGACAGGTGTAGTAAACGGATTCTCGAGTGGAGACCGCGCCTTGGCAAACGTAGTGTAGGACGCTCCCGATCGATCGATGGACTGACGACCTTCGGAAGATGGCTGGTAGTGGCTGGATGAAAAAAACGGGAGATTGTGCTCTTTGGCGCTCTTTAGGGGAGGTTTATGTCCAGTAGTGGACAGCACTAGGCTGACATGATGAAGTAAAGCTATTGGTGACTAAAGAATGAGGTCGTCAAGCCCAAAGGCAAAACATTGGAAGTGATCTTACTATGTTCTACCGTACTGTGGCTTTACACTCGGGAACAAAAGCACGCGTTCAATTTCTTAGGTGTTTTTACAATCACGTCGTTGTTATCGTCGAGATATTTCGCTTTCCATATCACGTATCATAACATAACAACCCTTCTCTGCTGTTACAATTACGTTTGTATTTTTTGAATAATGCTAAAATTAGTGTAACGATACCAAAGCTATCGCGACGAGGGTTGTGTGGATAACATGAATAGTTACTTACAATTGTTGTCAAGATTAGACTCTTGTTACGGTAAAAGATAGCAACTTACCTGAAAAGAAAAAAAAAGATTAAATACAAATTTAAGCACACGTAAACAGAGCCTAAAAACACGTCAATTATAATACTTGTACAATAAATATTTATTTGCAAATATAATTATAGTACAAAGATACAATACAGTCGGTAGTCGGAAACTCGGGACAGTATTTTGATAGTTGATGAAATGTTCAAAGAATATTACAATTCAATTACAAATCTACATATCTATATATATATATATAAAAGAAAGTCGGGTTAGTTACACCATTTATAAGTCAAGAACGGCTGGCCCGATATTTATAATCTTTGGTTTGTATTTTTTTTAAATTCAGGAAATCAATGTTAGATTTGTCTCCGCCCCAAATAGCAGAATAACTAATAAAAAATCTGAAAAATTCACAAAAAAAAAGAGGCGGTACGAAGTTCGCCGGGACAGCTAGTATAAAATAAAGTCGGGTTAGTACGTTACACCATTTATAAGTCATTATTGGCTGGACTGATTTTTATGATTTTTGATTTGTTGAATTTGTCTCCGCCCAGAATAGCAGAATTACTATACAAACACAAAAAAATGTATGAAGGGGCGGTACGAAGTTCGCCGGGACAGCTAGTAATATACAGTAATTTGAATTCTATTCTCATATACATTTAATAATAAAAATAAATAATAATTTAGCAAATAATTCTCCTGTCAGGATGCTCTTTGACTCGTGCCGCGCTGCGTGCGGAATGCGAGCGAGTGTCGATGCTACAGATTCCCTTTGACAGAAATCTGAGCTGAGGTAGAACCATATGGATATTTGTAGGAATGTATTGACACGACGAATGCATGTAGAAAATACGTGACGGTCAAAAGTTACCGGTCAGAGGAAAGATGATTTCGATAGCCCTTTAAAGACTACCACTAAGTTGTTTTCAATTGTCATTATTTCCTAATCATTAGAGTTAAAAAAAGACATTATGTATAAGTAGTATCATTGAGCTTAGGGGCTTTATTTTACCGTACCGGGACACCGTGGCGGAGCAACCAGTCGCCACCATCAACAAAACGTATACAAATTACCAAATTAGTTGAGTAACCAAGCAGACACCAGGTGAGATACTATCATAGAGCTGTATGTATTTCTTTGGTGGCGGCGACTGGTGGCGCCACCATGTTTTCCCGGTGAAATAGAGCCCTTAAGTTGTCGTTTAAATAAAATAAAGCTTCTAACAAAACCTTGGGAAAATATAGTTTTATAAGTAAAACCTTTTTTCATACGTTATTTTACTTTAATTTTAATGTGATACTTTTAAAATGGTATACTAAGTGATTTCTGTCTTGTGAGATACCTCACAGTCCTATAGAAGCCTCTTAAACCGGTCATCGTATTAATAATTTAAGTCTTAATATATGTATATTGATATCACTTCAAATCTTTACGAAGATTGACCCCGGTACAATTAACCTACTTACACGTGAAAAAATACAGGACTCGCATTAATAATGAAATATTCATGCGGAAACAATCTGCTTGTGTCCGAATGGGACGGACAGCGTGTATAAGCTTGCTGTCTCACTTACACTACTTATTATCAACCTTAGGGTCTAGGAAATATGGGTAGCAAGGACGCATTTCTATGTTTGCGGGTAGAAATAAGGGCGGACCATACGAACGCGGGCCCCATAACAATAAGCATAATCTGAACGACCCGGCTTTGTCCGACATGCGGGATTATGGGAGTGTTACACACAAGTTGGGGTTTCGCTAATTTTCGTATGCGAAAAGGCTGGTCTTTTGGTAGGACATGATTTGAAGTCATTATGGGAACGAGCGTTGAACATTCTAATAATAATTATTGTAGACGCCTGCAACCTCTGTGAGCTACTTAATCAAATAAAGATTAAAAATGAATTCGTTTAAAATATACTGTTACTGATGCAAGTAACCTATATTATTGTCTCAAATTAAAGTTAGGACGTGTAAGTGCTAATTTTAATTCTGGCCTGTTTGCAGAAATAAATTGGTTCTGTATTAGTATTTTTTCTACGACCCCTTTCTTGTTACAATCTTGATATCCTAGATGATAATTGCATGTGGCACCTGATTGTTTGCGATTTCAATGTTGTTCTCATAGTGAAATGATTGTAAATTAGCATTATTACTCGTAGCTGTGAAGACATATATAATGACATACTAATCATCCAGGAATTTGGTGTAGCCAGGTTGTTTAATTAAGTTTACCACTGCAGTTTTGTCCAAGTAAATAAAAAATATGATAAGACAAATTAAAACGAAATATTATGTATTTACTTGTATTCACGTGGACCAAGTTATTGGTGAAAACTTGTACCTTGAACAACAAGGTAAGATAAAATTGCTGTAATAAATATTCAACGTAGTTTGTTGAATGTTTTTATGAAATAAAACCGTCTCTTCCAGTTATTTGCACAATTTAATAAAGGTTGTTTAAAGAATAATAGTCCTGTTTATAGCAATAAAGTTAATCCAGTACACTCACTCCGCCCGCGGGATCCGGGATGTTTATTCCAGATAATTGGACTCCGTGAAACGAGAACTATCCGGATTGTTTTGCTTGTCGCTGTAAAACTATCAAGTCTTATAACAATGTAGAAGATGAACTCGGCGATAGAAAATAATTTCACAATAATAAGATGTTATAAATGTTACTAAATGTTTGTGAAAATGTTTCTTACTAAACATTGTTTAGTAAATGCTTTCATTTCATTGCTAACTAACCTAAGAACTGTTACAGATATTTTTTTATGTTTACAGAAAGATGTACAAATTAGGCAGCCTTAAAGCCAAATAACCAGAAAAAGTGGTGATGTAATTAAAAAAATACGACAAAAATTCAACTCAAATTCAAATTGCCTTTACTATAAATAATAACTAGGTTAACTATTTACATAATTCATAGATTCGTAATTTAAGACCGAGAAGCAACAAACACCGCGTCGCCCACGCCGCCTTTCAGTCAGTCAGGTCAGTTCAGAACGACCATTCTAGTGTCTAGAAATTGGTCTGTGCAATCCAAGGCGGGCAGCCACGGACATGCAGCGCCGCTGCGTACCCAGCTGGCATTAGCAGGGCGGTCGTTTTGACCGCGCGCCGTATGCGTTGCTCTATACGATTCCCTTTGATCTATCGTTCGCGGCAAAATTGTCCGGCCCGCGCCGCCCCGCGCAGGCCCGCCCCGCCCCGTCGTATGCGCAGCGCCTGTTTTGCTTTGCAGCCTCTTTGTTTAATTCAGGGTCAATAATGAATGAGTTATTAAAGGTTTAAATGAGTTAGTTTGAGAGTATTAAAATATGCCATACATATTAACGACCTGATCAGCGTAGTGGCGCAGTATCTTGCTTAAACACAATAGGTCCCGGGTTCGATTTTTTTTATTGGAATCCGATTGGCACAAGTGCCCGAGAAAGAGAGTTTTGACAGACGGACGGATCAAGTTGTCCTTTTTAAGGTACAGATTATTTTTACCGAACCCTAAAAATTTAGTATTTTATCTTCGCTTCCGCAATAAAATTGTAAAAATCCCGACCTATGAGCGGCCTGGATCATATACTAGTCGCTCAGTTAGAGGGCCCTCCAGTTCAATAGGGCCAATTAGAGCGGCCCTCGCGGAGTCCTGCTATAGCGAGTCTTCACTGTCGCCTCGTAGTCGTAACTAATAATTTGTATAATATTCTTACATAAAAACCAGTTACGATTGTGTCGGCCAAAGACCCCTGACTGAATAGAGGAAAATACGGTCGTTCGAAACCATCAGCGCGAAGGTTAGGCTCGCACTTCACCGGATTTTAAAAGCATATTCTTTATACACATTATCTTATTAACCGGTCCTCTCTTATCGCCAAATAAAATTACCTCTAAAATTATGTTAACCAAGACATTGTCCTAAAGAGTACACAAGGATTGCATATAAATTCCACAAAGAAACAATATCAAAATACCTAGCGGGTCTCAAGCGTTAAGGCCACTCGGCTGAAGGGCCCTTCAGTTTAGGGCCAATTAGAGTGGCCCCAAGCCAGCGCCGCTTAAGTCTTCACTATCGCCTTCGCCGACGAGAGCTCTTGTCTAAGAGGCCTACGAGCCACTCTGCTGAGACGAAATCATTCAAGACAAGCCTACCTAACACTGGATGTTAATCGAGGAGTCCCAACCAACCCATGATTTTTGTGATTTTGTCTTACTTCGAAGGCTTATAATGGCTGTTGTCACACTCTTCTACTAGGTACAAATCAGGCGCGTCCCTCTCTCTTTCCCACATGTGTGTGTTCGTTCAATAAGGCAATTAAACGCTGGTCTATTTGATGACACAACTTGGACAGTTTCGATCAAGGCAACTCAAACGCTTGATGCAATCAAAACAAAATAAACCCTATTCAAACGGCAGTCACACTTGCAATGACATGCGTAATAACACGGTTCAGTGATTTCTATTAACAAACACTATTTTCTGTTTTTTAAAAAAGCTAACCATCATCCCATGCTAATTCTATTTCATTAATCTTCAACTGACAGAGTTTAAATGCATGTTATGTGTGCTGCATCCATATGCCAATATATAAGCCAATGGGAACTACAGATGGTTTTCAACGACGACGGGTTAATAAACTACATTCTACAAGCCTAACGATAAAACATAACACGTATCAAATGCTAAGGCCACTCAACTCCAACGTGGTTGAGTTTAGGACTAATTAGGGTAGGGCACTCACTCGGAGCCCGAGGAAATGTTCGCAAACGTATTAGGAATATAACACGGCATATAAATGACGCAAGACACGTTCTAAAACATGTTCTCGAGATCAGAGACTCTTCTCCGCAACATGATATACCCATATTTCTGAACTGTGCGAGTATCCGTCTTTCTTGTTTAATCTTTACAAACAAAGTCGGGTTAGTTACACCATTTATAAGACAAGAACGGCTGAACCGACTTTTATGATTTTGGATTTGTTGAATTTGTCTCCGCCCCAAATAGCAGAATAACTATAAAAAGAGGAAAAATACACGAAAATTTTTTTTATGAAGGGGCGGTACGAAGTACTTAGGGACTGTTAGTATTTTATAAATGTACCTAACCATAATTTAATTTTATTAATTGTTTGCTTCCAACCCGTCAGTCTGGAAGTCATTGGAGGAGGCCTATGTTCAGCAGTGGACGACGTCCTATAGCTAAAATTATGATGATGTTAGTGATAAAATTTTCAATCCATTTGTGATTAATTCTTATTAATCGAAATTTTTTTACATTAGTGCGGCAGAAGCAGCTCTTTGTAAGCTCCGAATACACTGAAAATAACGGCTGTTGGCAACCGCCAGTAATGCGTCATGACTGTTTGACTCCGTTTATCAAAACCTCATCGACCTGTCGCTAATGCCTCCTCGCGCGGCGTGTATCAGCCACTCGGCTCGGCGAAGGGCCGTCGAGTTCAGGGCCAATTAAAACGATTAGTGATGTATTTTCTTGGTTCACTGTTGATAAATTTATCGATAATCAAAATTTGAATGAGGAAGTGATTGATTCCAATTATCATGAGTTTTATTCGAAATCATTTCAGTAAGTTATCTTTATCATTAAAATTGACGATCGTCTGTGCTAGTGGTTCACGTTCCAGATTGCAACCGCCAGGCTTTGTAGTCCGGAGTCCGAATCTCGCAAGGGGCAAATGTTTGTATGATAAGCACGAGCATTTTTACTTAAGTCATGGATGTTCATAAATGCATATATCCGCTATATGGCTACTAAAGCCATAGTACAAGCCATGCTTAGTTTGGGATTAGATAATTGGTGTAATTGTTGGAAGTCATTGTTGTTGTTGTAAATGTAAATTGAACCGACTCGAACATGATCTCCGAGTTAGTGTACTAAGGTGATCCTTGGCAATTCTTTTCCATCTACTGCCAGCAGTTTTGCTTACATCATCGCTCCACCTTCTCAGATGCCGCCCTACGCTAAATTTGCCAAGTCATGTTCTCCACTCAAGAACACGTCTACCTAATCGGATATCGGTTTTACGGCAAATGTGAACAGCCATTTCAGTTGGTTTATCTTTTGAGCTATATCGACTATCGACATCGTTAAGAGCATAAACTGTTGATATTTTGACACCACTAGAGGGTGCTCTCAAGGCGGTCGAGACGTCCCTAACGTTTCGGCTTAGACCCCATCGGCTGTAGTGCCAATAATAGCCTGAAGGCCCTTCGGATAATGTCGTAATTCGGTTCTATGGGTAACCTATTTACGGCTACTCGTGCATAATAGCGAATAGGAAATCACTAGATTCCTTGAAAATATGTAATCGCTGCTGATTAAACATAAACTTAACTTACTATATTAAGATTATTGAATTCACTTGGTGCTTAAATGACTTTTTGATGACTTTTTTTATGTCTTAGACATTGACTTATATATTACTTCGTAAAGACAGGGCGGACCGCATTTTAAACTGTTGCCACTAACATGGCCCTCAAGTGATTCTCTTTAGACCGAAGTGACGTGTCGGCTGTCGGCTGTCGTCGAGAGCGAAGGTACGTTAAAATTAGGAAAATGATAAGATTTGTCGTGTTTGCTACGATAAAAGCACAACTAATAAAAAGTACGATGTTTAATATGTCGAGTAAGTCGAAAAACAACACAATTTAAAGTCTTGCAAGTCACCTGACCCTGAGGTTTGGCAGAGGTGAAGCGGGGGGACAGTGAAATTGACAAGACTCATTAAATGGACGACAGATTGAAGTTTTACTTAATCATAACACACACAGAAGGCGTGAGCGGGATGGCGACGGGTCGGGTCAGTTAGATGGGCGCCCACAGCAGCCGGCGTGCGCAGCGAGGCATCCCGCTCACGCCTTCTGTGTGTTACGCTTTATCCCTCTTTTTCCAAGCTCCCATCATACCCCATGAAATGACTAGCCCTTGCACGCAGTTTATGCTCGATTGCGTTACAACAAGACACATTCATTTAGCCGAAGGCGTCTTCTACCATTCCCATGTTTATTTAGAGGAATGAAGAATCTAGAACCCTCTGACTTTTACGGTGTATTACATAGGCACTGCGCTCATGTAAACAAACTAAACTTGGGTGTTTCAAGGAGACGATTTAAGGAAAAGGCCTGAAATAACGATACATCAGTTCCGAAACCTCAAAGGAGCCAGGACTTTGCCACCGTCGCAGCCGGCTTGTTTATGAATAAACCAACAAAAAGCGCGCCGATGAATATTTCACGAACGAATATTGAGGAAGCCATAATTTACTCATTTATGAACTAACAAATAACATCCATCAACATATCAAACAATAACATTTATTACATAGTGTTTCTCTACACTGTTCATATGAATTTAGGTAGAACAATACACAATTGTAAACTTATTTAAAAAAATATCTTTTGAAGTCCATATTATCGATTATGTTACAGAAAGGAGAGAAGTAATTTTTCAATGTGCAATAATTATTTACAAACTTTCTTTTTTACAATCTTTATTAATGACGGATTACGGATTCTATTATAATAAATGACTAAAATGACTCAATGAACCATCATCGCTGAGAAAACATCTATATAAAAAATTAAACCTGAACAAAGTCTACCATATTGTGTCTATCAAATTATGCCGATGAAATAACATAAGCTGATATTGGAAAATTTTACGCAGATAAAAGACAAAACACAGCTCATTTTGTTCAGTCGGTAAACTAAATCAAGACTTGAAAATGTTAGTTTTTTTTAAGTTGAACTAAAACCATTGTCATCATCATCATCATCATCATAATCAGTCCCCGTCATTCCACTGCTGGATTCTCCGAATGCATGCAAGTTAGTTCAATCCTCGGCTATTTGCCTTAAATCAGATGCTATTGTATATCATTGCTCCACCTTGTCATAGGACGCACTAACACAGTGTGTTTGCCAATTCGCAGTTTTCATTCAAGAAAACTACAGGTGTTGCTATCAGTTATGAGCTCCACGGAAAATCTGACCAGCCCACTGACACTTCAGCTTACAAATCCTTTGGACTATATCAATTACCTTAAAGTACTGAGTCATCATCAGCGATCTTCAAATAGTGATATAATAAAGATCACAATCACAATGACATATTATAAGTAGAAACTTGTCAGCAAAAATTTCTTTTTCTAGATTAATCCTTAAATCTCAAGTGGCAGTTTCTGTTAATTCCAAATGATCGAACTCCTTTTCTTAGGCTGTGGGCATGTTATCTCATCGGAAAATGTCGTACGTCATATCGTATGTAATTTCCATTCGTTAATGAATAATGTATAGAGGTCGCAGGCAATGATAGCTCGTCCACAGTCGTGGTGCCCTGGTAACTCGTCTGGGCTAACGTCAAATGGATTATGAGATTATTTAGATTATTAACATGAAGGTGACACGCACGTAATTAAATTTAAATTACAGATAACCTATGTACAATATCGCGAAGAGACAAGATAAATGACAAATTTTGAGAGTTCTTAATGGATAGTCTGTCGCTTTTCGTTCACTAAGGAGCAAAAAAGAGTTTTGTTTAGTGTTACGACTGAATTGTCACTATTGTCAACTTCTTGCCAGCCTGAGGCCTCAGTAACCCGTGCGATGGGATTCGGTGGGTCAAACGAAAAGCATGGTCGATCTATTTGAATAATTAATTAATTATAAATAATTTATGTTTATCATTTAAAGAGCTTTAGAGTACAAGTTTGGTGTAGTTTGTGTTCTAACGTTTGGTGAAGTGATAAAGATGTTGAACTTTTAAAATATCATTGACTGAACGCGCATCGAGAGTCGAGTGACATTTCTCTTAGACAACTTGCTTTAGACCCGATGGGCGTCTTGAAACCTGCTTCTACGGGAAAAGTAGCCTTTACTGAATTTTTCATAAAAAGAAATAAACACTAAACACCCGTTATTTATTGTATCCACTTGAACAAGATAACACTTGACATTGGCAGCAGAACCACTGCTCTTCATATAGAACGGGATTAAGTCCATTAAAAAAAAACGAGTGATTAATTATATTATACATATTCGCTAGATCGAGATTATTCAATTTCTGCTGAAAAAATCTTAATGAAAACATTTTGTTCATCCCTCCAATCTGACCACAGAATAAATAATGAAATAATTAAGGTACAATTTTATTTAGTACTACGTACGTTATTCGATATCCGGCCTCTTACATTACCTTCCTACATTAATCTTTATCTATCTATATATTATCAGATTTCAGGGAATCATGTCAAAGGTTACCTCCCACACAAGAAATATGCGTACTATCTTAATTACTTATTTAAAGACATGAACGCGAGATCGATTTTTTACTGAGATGTTGAAGGCCCGATGATCTGTATCGTCCTCTCAGTCGTTGCCTCGTTACTACGGTAACATCTTAAATAACTTTATGTTAGTTTTACAGACTTTCCGTCGGGAATTGGGGTCTTTAGAAACATTTTAAGCATACATCGTGATGAATTATTATTATTCGAAAACGTTTCTGCTGCAAAAAAGGTTTTAATTCATAGTTATCATATTATATTCAGTCCTTTTTTTGTTTTTTGTATGAATTTCGATTCAGGGCCTAAAAATGTACGCTAACGAGCTACCATTTCTCACTTATATTATGCTATGCGATTGCATAGAATATATGCTGAATTTTAATTAAATATTTTACATATTTTATTTATGTAAAAATCTATAGTGCCTTACATCAGTTGGTCATACTCGTATAAAACACCTGTTACCTACTTCGTTTTTTTTTAATGTACTTGCATATAAATTAACATGCTACCTCAATGATAACTATGGAGAATCTAAATTTGTTTTCACGAATTCGATATGCTACGTTAGTTGTTTAGTAATAGTAATGTAATAGTTGTAGTATACAGGATTTTCATTTCAGGGTTTCGGTTTAACCCGATTAAAATAACCAGATACGCGTTAAAAACATAATCCGGTATATCCAGCGCAGTCAAGTAAAAAGGCATTATAAAATGTTGATCTTTACAAACCCAGGCAAGAGATCTCTGCGCACTCATAATGATAAACTGTGTCGCTATTAGGGCGGCGCTTATCTCAGCCGGATGATTTAATTGTCACAAAGGCGTGACGTCACAGACGGAACTATAAAGCTATCAATTGGACGCGTATCGATTGGGATGTCGGAGACAGGGCCTCGACTCGACTTCAGGGTTGTCATAATTTTGATATTTTTAAACTTTTATTTTGTTTCCTATTGGAATAACATAATATGGAAAATGCATGCATTAGATCCACCTACTTTTGTATGAATTAAAAAATATTCTTATTTAAATTTCGATTACAACAGTTAACTTTCATGATTTAAAATATTATTCATTTAGAAAGAAAGAAAGAAAAGACATTTATTAAAGAATTTAAGAATTTTCTCCTGCTTTATTAGGACGTGAAGTAACGTATCGTAGCAATTCCCACCTATAGCCATTTGAATTAATGGATATACATAATATACTGAAAAACAATACTTTGAGGTCTTCCCTAAACATATAATCCTTTCTAAGCAGACTTCACTAAATCATGCACGAAGCAGCCCTACGTCAACCGCAGGTTTGAATGGTGTTCATTTTCGCGGGGAGTGACATACTCCCTCTATTTCCCGGATGAAATCCTCTTTTTAATGGCGTCCGGAGACGTCCGGTGGGATTTTTCGGGAAGAGTCCGGAATTTTAATGTTATTGGTTTGCGTTTTGAATGTAGAGAAAGGAGGGTGTTGCGCGACGTTTTTATTGGTATGGTGGGTTCAGTAACATTTCGGAATTTGTTAAAGTAGTATTTTCAATATATCTTTAGTCCTCAACATCAGTCTTTTTTTAACATGATCACGAGAACATCCAATGTAAGAAAGTTAAACGCTATGATAGAATGCCTGTAGGTGGTAATAAAAACAGTAAACAATCTCTCTCTTTCTCTCACACACACTGCAGGGCACAGGCCTCACCTCAACAGTGAGGTAAGGTAGTTACAGTTATAATACTCCACCGTTTGGGCATATTTGCGGATTGACAGGCCTTGCAATCAGCAGCAAACATGAATGTTAACTAAGTATTTTTTATTGAGATCACAGTTTGGCAGCCCTGTGTCATTATGCCCACCGTGGCCCGAAGGCGTTGGCCCGCCGCACCGTGGAGCGCCGCCATTGTCGAGTGACACGTGACAAATGCGAGGAGAAAGGTGTCGTGACAGGCGTGCACAAACCTGATAATACGCTCATGGATTAATGTCACTGATGCGTTGGCGTTCATACCAAAGAATGATATAGAAAAAAAAGGTTGTCAAAGCAGTTATCGCAGTCTAAGGTTTTATTCCAAGTTTGGATACCTCTTGAGGATAACCTAAATACAAAAATGCAAGGAAAAATTAGGTTTAGTTAACATGATCTCAGGCAGGGCCACCTCGAAAGCCGAATCAAAAACTGTCGAGTAAAACTCGGAAAAACCCCCTGATTTGACAACTCAGCGTGTCTGAGAAAAAGTATCTGATGTTCCATACCTACTATACATTTGACGACCTCCGTAGCCGAGAGGCGATGATACCAGACTTGGTGTCGCTATCTCTGAGGTCCCGGATTCGATTCCCGGTCGGTCAATGTAGAAAAATAACTTTTCTATATTGTCTCGGGTCTGGGTCTTGTGGTACCGTCGTTGTTTGTGATTTCTGTAACACACGTGCTTAAGCTACTAGTACTTATCATAGGATCAGAGAAATATATGTGATGTTGTCCAATATTTATTTATATATACCTGTCACAAAGTGCATACAAAATATAGATAATTCATAAATCAAACAAATACAAATTAACTATGTGCAATACTCCAGACTAGAAAGAGTGGATTGTTAAGTAGAAAAATATACGCAGTAAGCTAGTAACCATGCACTCTACGTAATCTTACAAGTCGTAGCGTAAAGAACATACTGTAAGTTTGGAAATACATTTTTTTAAAATAATATAATATAATAAGTTGAGCTGTGACACATGCGACGCAGCAGAACATATTACAGAATATATATTTCAATCTTATACAGTATGCGCCTCATGTGGCTGCGTCCCATTCAGTGCTTGTTTTTCTCCCTGAACAGCGTTGCCTTTTCAGCTTCCCATCACCATAATCATCCTACGTCAGTCCACTGCTGGATATAGGCCTCTCCCGGGCTTATGCCCAACTCGGCACGTTCTAAACTCGACACGCAAGATAAATACAGAACATCGTGTCGAGTTGGAAGTTTTTGTTAGGTATTTATCTTGCGTGCCGAGTTGAGAAGTTGAGTTGAGTTGGGCATAAACCCTGTCCCGATGCATTGTGCCTATGCCTATTTGCCCGATTTCAGTATGGTCAGCCTTAAGCGCTGAGGTTGTTTCACGCGGAGTTTGCGTAGCTTGTTTTCTGCGCTTAGTGAGGAGCATACCTACCGTTTGTATGTGTACTACGGCAGTGTGAGTGCGTTGTCTGATAACCGACGGCCATCAATATTGAGCGGATTACTGTCGGGCGCGCAGTGCGGCCTGTCTGCACTTTGTCTAGATTTTCAGATAACTCAGTATTCAATTCATATTTGTTGGTTTTCTTCCTAAAATATTACAGTTAAAATGCATTATTATATATTACGTTTTTAGTTAGGATACGTTGGACTATCGTCTTCCAGCAAGTCTTGTTGATCATATTAATGTAAATATGACTATTCCAATAATTATTCTATATCACAAATGAAAGGTTAAATGGAAGAAAGTCTTCTTCTCATTCCTAAAGTCTTTACTCGGAAATCGTCAACATTATGAGGAATAAAACACACACATGACTCCTAGGATGATTATTTATAATGGAGAGGTTTGCCTTCTCCATTTCACACACTAATTCATAAATATGTACTATTTATACTTGTTCAAACCCACAAACCGGGAATGTTCAATCCGGTTTGTGATACTGCTTGCAATGATTTTTTTACGAATGAGTATTGTGAATTTGTGATGGTGATAGTAACATTTCTTATAATAGGCTATCGGCCCTAATATTAGAGCTAATGTATATCACACATCTGCTTTCTCTCACTGTAAGAGTACTTCGTATTCAAGTAAAATTATTTATTCCATTTCACTTTGCGTCTTTATAAAATAAATTGCGTCTTGCTATCGACAACGGACTAGAAGTCATACTGCACACATAGTTAGAAAATACATAAGTATGACGTAGACGATACATAAGTATGTATAAATGTAGGCAATGTAACAAAATATATAATCTCGTTTGTTTAGCACCCATTTCAACTGTTAAAGCGAGTCGCAAAAGCTGTGACATTCGCCCAAAATAATCCACTTCCTTTAGACACGTAAGCCGATAGCGCAGCCGAGCCGTGAAATATTCACGTGTGAATATCGACGAGAACTAACACTGAAATAAATAGGTTAAACAAAATAAACAAATGGATATCCGTGGATCTGTGACAGCAAAAAATCCAAAAGTAACTTCAACACATCGAACAATTTGTAGACAGAACTGACAAAATTCGCGTAACTGACAAATATTTGCAAGTCACTAACAAGTAAATTCACAAAAACAATTAAATCTGAACTGAATCAGAACTAAAGAAAGTAACATAAATTCAGATAATAAAATTTAAAAGACAATAGAGATGCTGGGGATTTGTAACAATGGTTTCGGCAATTTAATTCAAAATGCGACACCTTTACACTCGCATGATCAGATACCAGGATATTAGAAACCCGTAGGTGTGCGCGTAAATTATGTTGAGGGCACCATCCCTCATCAGATACCCTCGTCAAGAGCATAAAAGGCGCAGAACAAATAAGCCACTCGAGTTATGATTTGATCTTTCTCTTTATGTGCTCCTGGCACTTTCACTTTACCACCGTAGCTATAATTAACTTTATAATTTGATAATACATTATTAGTAACAATAACAGTTATAGTTATTTGCAGACAAAGTTGGTATTACATCCAATAAAATAGGTTAAATAACTTAACTAGTCAAATCATTCAAACTAAATTAATAACAGAATTACAGAAGAAACAACTGCTTTTGATAGAAACTTACAAAAAAGAAATGTATACTAACACAGGTATATAGAGAAAAACTTAGGTAGCTATTAGAAAAATCCATTAATTACAGACAGAAATATCCAACCTCCTAATGTCGTAAACATTAGTGTGTAGGTACTTTGTGTACATCGCGTAATACCCTTTTAAGACGGTGCGCGGGGTGCTGGCCTAAGTGGATCTCAAAGGAACTTATAAATATCAGCTCAAATCACCGAGTCTTTGTGAATAAAGTTATAGGCTAAACTACGATCGCTTTATTGATCCAAGGATCCAAAAGGTCAAAGTTAGAGCCTCTTCACACTATCTAACTACATATAAAAACAGAAACAGACCAAGGCCTAGTTTTTACGAATGAAATATTGTTCAGCCGTGTGCATCAAGGTATTTAACGCTTTGCCTTTAGTTTCCAACTCTTCCAAAACAAAGGTAGTACGAACTGTATTTTTATTATGTTGAGTATTTGAGTTTTATGTCTTGATTCAGCCACTAGTCAGCTGTATTGTAAGTATTATGTTTTCTTGTATTTTTATGCTGAATTTGTTAGGTTAAACATGTAATGTAGTCGAATAATTTAATATTTTATATTATGAACCTCTTTTAAATAAAATTCTCGTGTCACAATGTTCGTTCCCGTCCTCCTTCGAAACGGCTTGACCGATTCTCATGAAATTTTGTGAGCATATTGAGTAGGTCTGAGAATCGGCCAACATCTATTTTTCATACCCCTAAAGACCACGCAGACGAAGTCGCGGGCAACAGCTAGTTTTATTTATAATAATTTATTTCTTTTCTTTTTCATTTAAAATAAAAACCACTTTTAATTTTAGATTAAAATCAAATATTATTTATTACAAGATGGTAATATATGTGTTAAACATATACTCATTGGACTTGTACTGTGGTGGTACGTGATAGTTTACAATGGAAATATCTAGCTCAAGGAAACCGATTGACTGGTTATTTAAAGATAATTTATCATAGAAGAAAAGTATTGTATATCGTGTTTCACGTCTCATCATGTCTTGTCAAAATGCCACCTCTTGTTAAAATCTGTAAAATAACTGCAATATGATGGCCTGTCTCTGGGTTCACTCCAGACAGAAAGCTAATTAAATCTATTCAGCCATATGAACCGACGATATTTTTAATCTGTAGTACGTCCTAGTGAGAAAGCACTCTTAAATGTCGCGAGTGTTTACTTTAACCTGTAATCTGCGTGGGTGTGTTGGCTTAGTATTCATAATCTCTTCAGACGCTCCATTTACCTAAGTACTTGACGTCTTTACAATTTTGGGAATACAGTTTAGGAAACTTAAATGTCTGGCGATTAATTTTTGTTTCTAAAAAACGCCCAAAACTATCAAATAGGTTAAATTTGATGGTTTTGCCTAAAGGTCAGATTTAAAGTATTTATATATGAAAAGTAAAATTGCTAAAATAAAACTTAGTAGATTATTAATTATATAATTGTTAACATTCTAATGGCTGCTTTAAATATATTGTGTATCAATATCTGCACGCATAAGTATTTAATAAAAAGATAATCCGAATAACTAAAAAATTCTAACGTCTCGAACACAAGGATTGTATCCTTCTAAATAAAAAATAAAAGTAATACACAAAAAAGGAGAAACGAAGTATTCCCTAAACTCCTTTACATTAGGCAAGTTTCGGGTTCCGTAGTGAGGGGCTACAGTATATCTTGAGTACCAAGTGACGAGTACCTGAGAGCTCTTGACGCTTAAAATGAGTACCTACTTGGCCTATTCCAGATATTTCAAGTTTACTGGGATATAACTTAATCCAGCTATCTATTTCGATAACCGTCTTGGTTTAAAAGTTCGCGCACTGTAATACAAAGCGTTTTTAATAATACATTAGTACCTATAACTCTCAAGAATCCGCACTTTTTTTAAATATTGGACATCACTCATATATTCGTCTGATAAAGGTAAGTAGCCAAAACATTTGTGTTACAGAAATCAGAAACAACGACGGTACCACAACACCTAGACCCGAGACAATATAAATGAGTTATTTTTCTACATTGACCGACCGGGAATCGAACCCGTGACCTGATAGCGACACCAAGTCTGGTATGCTCGCTTTTAGGCTATGGAAACCGTCATTTGGTACTTTAGTTTAAATGTCTCTAAATATTGTAACTCAACATTTGTGTCTAATTCACAATAAATATTATTCTTTTTCTTCTTCTTTAAATGTATTTTATTGACATACAGGAACTTGCCCAAACTGTCTTTTGCCCCATCTCTACTCAGAGTCCCCGAACAACCCCCGGGTCACATGTTGCGCTAACGACAGTTCTATGACGCGAACAATGTATCAATTTGTCAACGCCTTTTTATAGATTACTGCTTTTGCAACGAAATGGATAATTCATGGAGTATCTACTCCTATGGGAAAACATTAAGTTGGAAGTTTCGTTTACTGTTACAAAATTGAGCAGTCTGGTTAGTTTGGGATTATTGCTAACACATGGAGTTCGCAACTATGTCTCTAAATTACCCCGACTCTTCCACACACATGGCCTAAGTAATCGCGATTCCGAAACATCGAGTAAGCGAAAAACCAACTGTAAACAGATCTAGACTAGTTTTAATTATATGTTTTTAATTTTAATTATTGCTTACAAAATTCATAAGGATGCCTACATTTTGAATCAAATGATACTAAACGCCGATTAGTATTTTTTTTCTAAATAATTGTCAATTCGCAAAAAAGGCTACTATGAAAGACATAATTAAGATTACCATATCTACTTCACCGTGAAAACGACCCTTTTTTTGCAATACCTTCTACTTTGAAATGTCAGCGCTTAGCGCATCATCTATCACATTAGTATTTAAGACAGATTTCCACCGAGTCAGCGAGCCACAGGCGCCTGTGATGGCGATTGGCGACACTGAGTCGTGTCATTCAGGCTGTCTCGAAAGCCACAACCCACAACTACCCATATAATAACATCGCTAAATCTAGTGTCAGCTGCTGGCGTACAGACTTGCCTTTACAGTTCTATTTGCTTATTAACCGACTTCAAAAGAGGAGGAGGTTCTCAATTCATCGGAACCCTTTTTTTATGTATGTTCAGCGATTCGGTACTACGTGGGCAGATTTCGATAAAAAAAAATTAATCGAAAGGTAATACTTTCAGAATAGTCTCATATAAATTTGCTCAAATTCTGATGATGGGATCTATAAGAAAATCATTAAACATTACATGAACTACATACCACGCCAACTGATTTTTGTATCTATTATCTACCCAATATCTTCGACTAATGTGAACCGATTTTGATGATTCCTTTTTTATTATTGAATAGCTTTTAGTTTAAAGATACTATAATAAAAATTTGGGGGAAAAAAATCATCTCTGAAGGTGGAAAAACAAGAAATGAAATTGGTGTTCAGCAGTTAAATTTTGTTTGCATTCTTAAGATTTGTTTTGATTAGAATTTATCATTCAAAATCGATAAATAAAGTAAATTTTATAAAAAAAATAAAAACGACTTCAAAAAACTAAAATTAATCTTAACATTTAAATACCTAATCAATTACTTTTGGAGTCGGTGCCAGCCGATGAGAGATTCAATGTTTTCGTTTGCACCGACACTCCAACAGCTAACTTATTACTTAAGTGTTAAGATTATTTTTAGCTTTTTAGTTATTTGAAGTCGTTTTTTTTTATAAAAAAATAATTATTTCATTGCGTTTACGTCCAGTTAGGAATAAAACTGTCGTGCATTTAGACATTTTTATTGTACATTTGGCTCTTTCTTGTAAAGGAACGAGTAATATTTCTTAGTCATTACTTAATGTAAACATGCGAGTGACACGACAGGCGCCGTAATTCATAACTTGAAAGCGACGCGAGTTCGGCAGCCTGTCACTCCTTCCTTCAGGAACTTCTCTTGGGAAATAGGGTTGTTACCGTTACATTAAATTAAAATAACTTGTTTACTATTATTCATGCACCTTATGTCGGTATGTGGTATAAATGATGCAGTATAACTGCATTTCGCCTTACCACTGCTTAAGGGTGTGAGTAGAGTTGTAAATTGACGGTCATACGCTATAAGCGTCGGTCATTTATGATAAATGCTTGGTCACATTGGACATTTATTGTCACGATGGTCACATATATTTTTTTGAATAAATTTAAATAAAGAAGAATTCCTCTAAAGTATGTTTTAAATGTTTAGTATTTGACATTAAAAACATACACTAAAACATGTAATTGGATCTGGATTCAACTAAAAAAAACTCGCGCGTTGATACGAAGCACAATACGACGCTTTTTAGCTTGTTCGTGCAGGAAGATAAATTAATTTTAGAAATTTCATTTCGTTATAGATCATCACTACTAAAACCTGTCTTTCTTATAATAATGCACTTATTTGTGCCAATTTTTTTTTTCCATAGTTTTTCAATAGAATTGATTGTGACGTTAGTGACAATAAATGTCCAAAATGTCCGGTCACATTGAGAAAATGTCCAATTTGCTCGGTCATATTGGTCAGACATTTATAACGTGATGGACACTTTACAACTCTAGGTGTAAGCCAATGTTGCGAAGAAGTTTCCTAAAAAACTAGGAACTAGGAAGATAATTTAGAAGATCTAAAACACAAGGTAATAGAAGCTTGTTCAAGTGTTGGCGATCATCGTTAATCTTTCCATGCCAAACCCGACACAATATGAAAAAATTGTTATGGTGGTCTTATTTATAAAAATGCAACCACAGAATAGCCCTACAATTAAAATGATACCGCAGTACGATATTTTAGTCATAAAATAATGACTGGTGGACTTGAATGGTGCTGCTGCCCTTACCACTTGCGAGTTAAATGGTAAGATAGCATCACGAAGTTTAGTAAGAATTATTCCCAACATGACCGTTATAGAGAAAATTCATCAAACGCAACAATAATCTAAGTACCAGGAGGCAATAAAAGCGAGGCGGCGGTAAGTTTCCATTATCGGGTAGTTTCCGCGGCATATTGCGAAAGTTTCGCTAATTGACATTCACGGTAACGTTCCCCCACCTCCTTTCTTGTTATGATGCCTTAATTACCTACCTACTGCACGTGACACGCCGACCGCCCTTTGATGAAAAACTTAGGCAAATTAGATAACGAAAATAGTAGTAAGTTCGTGTTTCAGAACTTTAACAAATCGTTCATCTGAAAAGTGAAATAAAGCTGCATAATCTCTTAAAATATAAGATGAGAACGTTTTATATAATAAATTATCGCATTATTCGTATTTTTCCGCACACCGGTCCACCTACGAGGGCAATTGGCTATCTAGAATTCCAAAATGTCTACTTATTCTACTAGTACATTTTAATAACTCTTCCGAAACAAAACCATCTTAAAACAAAATTAATCACACAGACTCCGTCATTCAACAGGCCTCGGTAACAAACCAGACAATGGCTTGTAATCGATCAAGCCTAATCACGGGTAACACGGGGGTGTGAGTCCGTTAATCTACTCCGCACTACAGGTGAGTGCGAGCTTAAGGCGAGGCGTCAAGGACAGCGAACTATTAAAAAATAGAAGGGCTCAGTGGCCGTGGCATTGTATCTTATACTGTTATTTTTTTACATAAAAAACTGTTAACAGAAGGGGTCTTAATAGGAACCCTTGAGGCAACCCAGCTGGTATTTGTATCATTGTTTGACAACTATTTCTGACGTAAGCAAATTACACAAATAAAATCGGATATCTATCACCTGTAGTTTTTGTAAAGACATAGGTATAAATAAACATCTATACAATACATTATTAAAAGCTTTGGCATAAACTTGACAACAAACTGACTCGTGATTGCTTAGTTAAACGATATTCTCTTTTCTCGCCGATCATGAAGACGCACCCTGAAGCATTGTGAGGCGTGGCAAAGACATTAATGAGACGGTCGAGATAAGAAGATGGCCGCTGATGTGTCATAGTAACGGTGTAATGGACTTTGATGGATCTGGCCGATATTTTAGGGTGTAATGTGTTTTAGGTTACAGCGCAAGGTTTCGCATGACTTTGTCCATAAATTCATACTTATAATATTATAAAAGGTGAAAGTTTGGATGTTAGCATATTACCTTTCAAAAAAAATAATTATTAAAATTCACCAATAAGCAATACACAGTTGTCGTGGTTGCGCAGTAAGAAAATTGGCCACAATGATTTTGCTACTAATATTTTTGAACCTTAACAAGCAAATCATTACGCCACTATGTAAATTGGGTCGTTTTCAATCATGGACACTCATCATCAATAATGACAGCTAAAATTTTAAAAAAGTGGATGTGTGCGTGCAAAAAGGAAGTCAAAGTCTCTACATCAGTCGTAGGGTTCCTTGCGCCGGGTACCTCATTGGGCGTGCGATCCGTACCAAGAGACAGCGTCTCGGGTGTGACCGCCACGGACGCAGGATATCTCGGACAACAGTCCGGATGCGGCTGCAGTACTCCCATTGAGCACTGTACGCCGCTAGAGCACAGACATTGCTGCTCTCTATATGATTATACCTGTGTAGACACGGACTCCCCGAAAGATTTAGGAGAAGGCAAGTATATATTCCAAGCGAGGACAAAAACTTTTATAGCGCGATGTAGGATTCAAGTTGGGGTACTCCGTCAGGATCAATATGTCTTTCTCACTCACCCCAACTTGAGTGAGAGAGATGGATAAAGCCCAATAACATGATTCGAAATTAATAGACTATATATAATTTTGGTATAGATAAAAAATCAATCAATTATTTTAAAAGATTTCAATATTATGTAACTACACATCGAAAGTTGTAGAAAACGCTATCTGTTGGTCCTGCTTTGATTTTAAGAGCCGGGTGCAAATAAACTACAATTAAAACAAGTAGGCCGCCTTGCCCAAACTTTTAGCGCAAACGCAACTAACTGATCCCTTGCTTTTTACTTTAGATACGTACAGCGTTGAAGATTAAGATACATATTTTTCCTGAAAAATGTATGATGTTCCAACATTTCACAATTTAAAATATATCAGGTACGTGTATTCGACTTTGCCGAATCACAGTTCTGTCTTTTTTGTCATTAAAACTCACTTCACTGTATAAAAACGTAATTAAACTGCACACACACATTGCTAACTCTTCCTTTTTCTTAACCTAGGCTAAGTACGAGATTTTTTAAGTTCTATGTGTACTGCAAAACAAAATTGAAACCCCACAAAGTTATCTAACATCCAGGTAAAATCTTCAACAGAAAATATCCCTGTTTTTAATTAACTTGAACGAATCTGAGCACAACTCGCGAATTGCAAATCCCTCCCTAAATCCGCAAACCGGGAACAGTTAGTTAGGCAAACTCAGTGGAAATTTTCCCTGAACGGGGTATCCAGTCAGTTTTCCCGCGGGATTGTCCAATTTGGCAAGCTCCGGGCGGCCACGGTACCAGGGCAGCAGGAGTGCACAGCAAATTGAATCTTGGCGTTAGCGATTCGTTATTTTGGCGGCTTGCCGGCTCTGCCTACGGCAGGGCTGCTAAACCTAATTGTTTTGACGTTTTTTTTTGTTGGACGTTTTGTTAGAGAGCGTAGGCGGCCAGACTTCGTTGGTGCACGGGATTGCAGAGTGCCTGTGTGTTATGAAGTTAATTAAAACTAGGTCCAGTTTGACTTTAGTATTGTTAAACAAAATGAATATCCGATACAAACACGTAGTAAAAATTACTTAATGGAAACCGTATTTTAACGCCATCAAAGTGATTAAAAAATCTTTGCTCAAACTGGATTATTCCGGCAGCCCTAAGGGCGGCTAATGGGCCCGGCGAAAACGTTTTACTGTCGAGACTGCGGATTTGCAGGTTTACGACGCCTGCCTCCGAACTGATTGATTGTGTCTCGCTTTTGTTTTTAAGCTTAATTTTTTTGGGATCTTAATGTTGAAGTTAGAAGATTATAAATACCTTAAGGGTATAAAAAATATAAGTAGTTAAAAGCACTGTATTACTTATTCAAGCTCCCCCATGACCATTAGTGTTGTCTGACGCATAATTATTTCACCGTCATCATCATCATTTCAGCCATAGTAGGACGTCCACTGCTGAACATAGGCCTCCCCGAATGACTTTCAGGTTGGTCGGTTGGAAGCGGCCTGCATCCTTCCTGTAACTTTTACCAGGTCGTCTGTCCACCTTGTGGACGGTACGTGGCTTACATTCTAGAATCTTTTTGCCTACCATTTAGCTCAAAAAATAAATAAGTATTTTAAGAATAAAGTTTACTTTATTATTTATTATTATTTAAAGTTTTTTAATTTACGGTTGACAGCAAACTTTATAGTCACGATACATTGTAGGCAATGTGCTTCTTAGTTAATTAGTGTTTTAGGTATTATTGCAGTAGTGACATCGTTCATTTTAGGCCATCTGCCTCTTAGACTATTGACGTGTTAGGCATTTTTTCAGCAGTGGCATCTTGCATTTTAAGCACTGTGCTCATAACTGAAAAACTAAAAAACGAACAAAAATCGCTGACAGCCAGACGGATAAGCAAGCTAAAGTGGCATTATTATTAAAATTAAATAATGAACATTGAATTCCCTGACATTAACATGACGTAACTATAAGACGACTTCCGTAGCCGAGTTTTTGGTGTTGGTCGTCTCTGAGGTCCCGGCATCGATTCTCGGTCGGGTAAATAAATGAAAAACTTTTCTGTAAGCAATGAATGTGATGTTGTCTTACTTCTTTATTTATTATTATAAAGCATAGCAACCTGTTCTTGTTAAACAGTGTGTCATTTTGTGAAGTTTCTTTTTACAACCGAGCGAAAGTTATCAGTTATCGTCGTCATATCGGCTGGTGATGAGAAGAAACGACGCAACAAACTCAAGTCACTTTTGTCAGCCTCGTCGCTGATGCAGAGACGTCAAATGGTTTAACGCAGTCTCCAGTGGATCGTAGCGTTAAAGCTTAACGACAACAAGATTTCGACAAGTCTGATTGATCGCTGTTGCGGTGTTTCGTTTTATTCCCTGGGCGAGCCGCCATTTTTAATCCGCATTTTTATTAGGATTCCGTAATGGAGCCGTAAAAGAATGTCCTAATCACATTTAATGAAAGAATTCGGCAATTTTTTGAATAATGATTTTGACAACAGACTTATTAGCTTTTCTCTGGCATCCTTATTGTTTGAACGATTAATTTTAAGAGATTTTTTTCTGGTATGGACTCAATTTTTTACTTAAAAGTATATGATCGGTAATAACGGCTCAATATATTTGTTTGTAAGGCTTAGTCATTCTACAATGTATTTACGAGTAAACGTGATAAACCTACATACATTCGAATTACAGGAATAAGGTTACGGTTCTACCAAACCGGAGATTAGCTGTTTTCATACAAATATCAAAGCGGATCGATCGAGTCTAGTTAGGTCCGCTCTGAAGTCAAAAAACACTGGTCCCGTCGTTGTCGCTTTAGTTGGAAACGCACGCTAAAGGTTTTCTTTTAAAGCGTAGGGTAGCGGTGCCCTCATTTAGCGTCATTGAATGATATTACTGAAACGTTGCCTATTGGAATAAGATGGCGTGGTTTTCCTATTGAACGTTTTTTGACACCGATAACACAAATAGACTTTATACGTCCATTATATTGCGTCCGCTAAATATTGACACCGCACTTTTTAGGAAACCCGCCCTCAGTGCGCAAAGCAGCTCATAACAACAGACATTACCATTAAACCTTCGATAACAGTCCCTGGGATTGCCCGTCGTGACGCTATACACGATGTTCACGACGTCTGTGTAACCCGCTTTGCGCTATAAAGGTGCATGTTCAATTTAAAAGGGGACTGAAAACGAAAAGTACACTAAAGGTGAAGAGTGACTATGCCGACTTCATCTATCTCACAAAATACTAACATAGTCGTATTATGTAATTTTTTACTACGATTCCCGAATCCCTAAAGCCGCGAACGCACTGTAAGCGCCTTTATACCCCCTTGATCTTAAATACTTCTGACTGGTGCCTAGCTTTATTATATGTCGACTAGCGACTAGCGAGTTTCCGTGTATGTTCAAAAGTATATTCCTATGGCGTCTCGCTTAGACTTAGCTGAAGCGCTTAGGTATACTAAGAAGCCGCTGAGCTATTTGGCAAATGTACAAAAATTGGCATCTCCTTCCACACCCAAGTCGTCGCCTCTAAGGGGGTCGATCCATCTTGCACGTCCCCTAATTAGGAGGGCTCTGACGGATGGGGTCCCGCGGGCGAGGCTAATAAACACGGAAGACACCAAATCCTTCGGAATGACTTAAGCCGAATACCTGCACGGGCCGGGCCATAACCATAATGATTGTAATATATTTGACTCACGAGATAATCATAGCTCAATATTTACCCGCAGCATTCTGAGAAAATAAAAATTATTAGAACTCAAGTTAATTGCCTATTAACATTCTTTTATTTTGATATTACTTATTCGAAATTAATTAGAAACCCGCATCTACGCCTAACCTACGAAAATAATAAACGAATTATTGAATCTCTTGATTGAGAGAATTATCAAAATATTTGAGGACCTTATTATTCCATAGCCACCTAAAAATCTTATCATTTCCTAAACTCTCGATTAACCTATCAACATAAACAACAAGCAAGCTAAATTGGAAAGGTAAAGGTAATATCACAATAAATTGGATATCAAAGACAACGGCCCTTCAGTGTAAGCACTCGATATGCCGAGTCAATTACGAACACAAAGCAATTTTAATACAGCCATGTTCAATTAGCTATGGGAACCCTTGTTCCGATTAATGATGCGATACGAGGCGCGGATACACCTACACTTGAGTATGCCACCCTGGTATGACGTTTATCGATAGCTCGCTATTAATTAACGAAATAATTTATCTATGTATTGATTAAAAAGTTTTTTTTAAAGATGAAACTTAAGTCGAGACTTCTTTAAATTTACATTATTTATTTGATATACGATTAAATCAAAATTATCTTCAGGGTTTCAATGAAATTTTAATTTTAGAAATTGTCCATGGTCCCTCATTTTTAATCATCTGTAACGACTATAGGCAGCTGGTTTAATTTGGGAAATACCACGATAACAATCTCATTTCGAACCGAAGGGAAGAATTTACTTGAGAGTGATCGGTCGGCCTTCGGGCCAAATATAACAGTCAACACATAGCACGATTCCTCGACTGCCTGAAACCCAGTGGCGTAAACCAGCGGAACTGTCCATAAAAAACGGTAAAAGATTGTCAAAAGCTTTACCACTTTTTACCGCAGATTACAAGAGAAAAAGTCCCTTAAGTACCACTCAATATTTCATAAGTTTAGTACCTTCTTGAGTTTTTGATGTGAGTCTGAAGCTATAAATCTAGCTCTAAGTACTTAGTAGCTTATTTTAAAATTTCGATTCTGCTTGCCTGAAGCAACAGACTAACTTTCGACTAAAATTTAACGTTCTAAAATACAATTCAGGATTACACAGGTTGTAATTTTTTTATGCAAAAAAGAATACTTAATACCAATCAAAATAAGAAACAAAAAAACGACGGGAATTCTTAATATTATTTTAAGTAGCGAATTCCAAAAACATGGAAAAAAAATAAGTCGAAAAGTACCAAGTATCGCTGCATATGGACCCCCAAATGATTTGGATAGGTCTATAAGTACAAGGGCCTAAAAAAATGTTTGAACAACTTCCCGGCTACCATTTATAGGTATATTACAGGGATGTCTTTTTACCATGTATTGCCACTTTTATTTAAATTATTATAATTACTGGCATCATTTTAATCCTTCGTATTTTATCCCTTACAGTTCTACAAGTTATTAAATGTACGTACCAACTGGCGAATTATTATATATTAAATGGACAGTGTGTTCTCCTTTGTCTACGGATTGGTCTCGGTCGCATAATAAATACGACGCTGAAAAGAATTTCCGCTTGTACCCCGCATCACATCGCCTAAATGCAATGGATTCTGTAGAATTATTTAAGAGTTCTTGAGTGCCATGAACGTCAATTGGCGATACCAATTTGCAAATTATTTACGGAGATCTCGATAAAATATTATGTTTTGTATGACTATTATGGGCTAGTTTAAAAGAAAAAATAAATTTAAACTGTTTATTTTATTTAAATGAAATTTATTTTACAAGAAAAAATTCTTAGAATTAAAGATTATGTAGCCTCCATGGAAGAGTTGCTCATTTCTGGCTTGCATAATCAATTTCTTAATTAATTATTTTAGAATGACATTGGCCTCGCAACCTACCTTTAATGTAGGTAAAGATTCTTTGATAAAGTATTTCTTTAGAATATTTTTGATTTGTTTGGGGTTTTCATAGTGATGCGGTGGGCTCGATTTGACCTGTGCGTAGTGATTTTGTTAAACTATTGTGATTATGTTTTACAATGATTTGATAATGCTACTTTTGATGTTGACTGTCATCATTTCAGCCATAGGACGTCCACTGCTGAACATAGGCCTCCCCCAGTGACTTCTAGATTGGCCGGTTGAAAGCGGCCTGCATCCAGCGGCTTCCTGCCACCTTTACCAGGTCGTCTGTCCACCTTGTAGGTGGACGTCCTATGCTGCGTCCTATGCTGCGGTTACGTGGCCTCCATTCCAGAACCTTTCTGCCACATCGGCCGTCAGTTCTACGTGCTATGTGCCCCGCCCACTGCCACTAAGCTTGCTTATCCGTTGGGCTATGTGTTCAATGTTTACATTCGTATATGTAGTATTCGTATTCCGTAAGTTACCAATAGATGGCGCTGTGCCTGTTTGAATCGCGGTTACACATCGTTTGGAAATTTACGTATATAGGAAATTGTGTTTCCGAATAAATGAGACTTTTGCCACTGGAATCTTGGTTTTATTACAAGCTTCTACCTGTAGGCGTTTTGGGACTTGTTCATGGTCCTTCAGTATAGCCGGTTAAAGGCGATATTTGGAATAGTACCAGTACACTGTCCATTGCGGTGCCGATAAGGTTGCGGATTGCTGCCTATGGTGCTGAGCAGCTGTTGGAGCAGCAATAGGTGGCGGCGAGCTGTGTTGGCGGCGACGTACGTCAGTACTGCGGGGGGAGCCCCCCTCTGACGTCATCACCACTTGGACCTTGTCATCGGCTGCAGGGGGAGCACCCCCGAGGACACCACCCTACCATCGAGCAGTGTATCACCAGAAGTGACGTCAATCGGCCAAGTGTGAGTTGTGTTACGAACAAAAAATCGTGAGTACATTTTGAACCTTATTTGCAAGAAGTTTTTAACTTAGAAGATTCGTGATAGTGCATGTGAACTTTGAAGAGTTTGAAAATTTACAAGTGTCGTCAGGGACTTAGAATAATTTCGTGAATTGTGAACTGACGGGGAATCCACGCCAGTTTTATGTGTTAGGTGTCAAACACTTAGAAAATTTACGAACATTTTATATGGACTTTGAATGTTTTTGTTAGGATTTTATTTTAACTTTGAAGAATTTTGCTAAGATTTTTATTGGACTTTGTATATTTTGTTGGTCATCATGGCAGATACACTTTTACTTCTAACAAATACTTCTAAGGAAATTGTTAAAGCTAAATCTAACTTTAAGAAGTCGCCTAAGGAACGTATTACTTTGTCTTATTTGGAAGTGCGCTTGGAAAATTTGGAACAACAATGGTCTTTGTTTTTCAGAAAATCATCATAAGGCTGTAGGGGAAGGTCATGAGCCCGACCAAGATTATGATTATGATAAGACTGAGGAAGAATACATAGATTATAAGTCATTGTTGAGAGAGAAATTGTTGTCATTACAACCTAAGCCAATTTTATCTGAAATTGCACCGGCAGTGAGTAAGGGAAATGAACATCGATCTAGCGTACGTTTACCGGAAATATCGATTCCAAAGTTCTCGGGACATTATTCTGAATGGGTTAGTTTTCGCGACATGTTCATCTCCGTTATTGACAGAAACACAAACATTGATGAAGTACAAAAACTTCATTATCTTAAGGGTTGTCTGTCAGGCGAGGCGGAGCAATTGTTGAGGCATCTTCCATTGACAGCAAGTAATTACAAGATATGTTGGTCTCAGTTAGAAAATCGATACAATAATAAGAAATATTTGTCTAATTGTATTTTAAAGCGGCTAACTGGACAAAAGGTTTTAACTTCTGAATCTTCAAACGGTTTAAAGCAATTGTTAGATACAACTAAGGAATGTTTGCATGCACTGGATAATTTAGGTATTAAAACAAATTCTTGGGATGTTTTAGTTATTTTTCTAGTTAGTCAGAAACTTGATCCAGAATCTCGAAAATTATGGGAACGAGAGATTGCCGGTTCCACTCAGGAACTCCCAACTTTCAGGGATTTTGATGAATTTTTAGAGAATAGATTCAGGTCATTGGAGTTTTTAGATACTAAGGTTCAAAAATCTAACTGTACTCATCTAGCCACTACTGTTTTATCTTGTGCATTTTGTTCTGACAATCACAAGCTATGCAATTGCAAAAAGTTTGATAAGGAGTTGGTCGATTCACGGCGAGATTTTGCGCAAGCTCAACACTTGTGTTTCAATTGTCTAAATTCTGGCCATTCAGTTTATCAGTGTACTATGTCTACAAGATGTCGTCTTTGTAAGAAAAAACACCACACTCTTCTTCATCCCAAAAGCTCCAAATCAGCCGGTGATCAATCTAAGGCTGATCAGTCCGTTGATAAAACTATTGTTGCTACTGTGACAGAAGCAACTACGCAATCACAGACCCCAATTTCAAGCGAGTCTCAATCTTCCAAGGTTATTACTACCTGTTTCTCTCACGCACACAGTCAAGTTCTATTGGCCACAGCTCTAGTCAACGTGCAGTCCGATAAATTCAGAACGTCTGTTGTGCTGAGAGCTCTACTAGACCAGGGCTCTCAGGCATCTTTCATCACGGAATCTGCCGTGCAGTTATTAGGTCTCAAAAGGATGCCTGGGAAAAGTTTAGTATCAGGTTTAGGCGGTGATAAAGGCTTGACTATGACGTCAAAGTCTTCAGTGCTTATTAAACTTCAATCACGCTTAGATCCCAGCTTTGTCATTACCGTCAAGGCTCACGTTTTAAACAAGGTTACTTCTTTGTTACCAGCTAGGAAAGTTTCTTTTGAAGTGACCCCAGCATTTTCGTCTATGGCTCTAGCAGATCCTTCTTTTGATACTCCAAACAAAATAGATCTGCTTCTAGGAGCTGAAGTGTATAGCCAAATTTTGTTAGAAGGTTTATTCAAGGGTGCACCGGGTTCTATTATTGCACAGAATACCAAGCTCGGTTTGATCCTCTCTGGCAGAACACTCGATCAAGTCAGCCAAGACGAAATGTGCCAGATTGTCATTGTAAATATGCATGCAGAGATGTGCGATGACAACAATCTCCTAAAGAAATTTTGGGAGTTGGAGGCTGAGCCTTCCTCAATCAAAAGGAAGATACTCACGGCAGAAGAACAGGCCTGCGAGGTTTTCTTTTCTCAAACAACGAAAAGGGACACAGATGGTCGTTACATTGTTGAATTGCCATTTAAATCTGTGGATCCGCCATGTAAACAAGGTGATTCAAGACGTATTGCCTTCAAGAGATTCGTCATGTTGGAAAACCGCTTGATGAGAAACCCTGATCTTAAGAGGGATTACACAAAGGTCATACATGAATACCTTGATATGAACCACATGGAAGAGGTTAATGATCCCAAGTCTCCAGGTGTTTACATTCCTCATCATGTTGTGGTACGGCAAGACAAAACAACCACCAAGAACCGCGTTGTTTTTGACGCTTCTTGCACTGACTCGAACGGGGTTTCACTCAATGGTGATCTAATGATTGGTCCGACTCTACAGCCAGAGCTACGGCATTTGATTATGCGGTGGCGGTGCTATCCTATTTCACTTGTCGCTGATATAGTGAAAATGTACCGACAGGTGAAGGTGGCGGAGAAGGACACAGATTACCAAAGGATTTTGTGGCGTGATGACCCCGAATCAGATGTGCAACATTTTCGACTCCTGAGAGTTACGTTTGGCCTATCATGTGCACCCTACTTGGCTGTTTGAGCTCTACAGCAATTAGCACATGAGGAAGGTTCGGATTTTCCTTTAGGTTGTCCTTGAGTCCTAAACGACTTCTATATGGATGATCTGTTAACAGGATGTCATTCTGTATCTGAAGGAATACAAATCTTCCAAGAAATGACGCAAATGTTGGCGCGTGGTGGATTTCCCCTTCAAAAGTGGTCGACAAATAGTGAAGAGTTGGCAGCTTTGATGGAAGAAGATACGGCTAAAAAAGATTTAGAGCTGAAAACAGATGACATTATGAAGATCTTGGGATTGGCTTGGAATAGAGAGTCTGATGAATTTCGGTGTTTAGTTGCACTTCCTCCTCTGGAGCACCCAGTTACAAACGCAAGGTTATCTCGGATATAGCTCGATTATATGATCCTTTGGGTTGGATAGCTCCGGCTATAACAACAGCTAAAATATTCATCCAAAGATTGTGGCTATCGGGTATCGAATGGGACGATGAGTTACCATCATCACTGCTTGATGACTGGACAGCTTTCAGAAATGACTTAAGTAATCTCACCGCCATTCGTATTCTAAGATGGATGAATATGACCATGCGTCGCGCATGCAGCTGTTGTATACATCCGCATTATAGACCAAGACGGGAATATCCACGTGCATTTGATCACCTCCAAGACCAGAGTTGCACCTATTAAACAGGTTTCCATCCCACGTCTAGAGCTGTGTGGCGCCGTACTTCTGGCCAAACTATTGAATGAAGTCGCAGAGATACTCAATATACCTAAAACGCAAATACATGGTTGGACCGACTCTACAATCGTTTTGGCTTGGTTGCGAAGTCACCCGAGCAGATGGAAAACCTTCATTGCAAATAGAGTGTCGGAGATTCTGACAACTACAGATGCAGCTCAGTGGTCTCACGTTGGGACGAAGGAAAACCCTGCAGATAGTGCATCTAGGGGATTACTACCTTCTGAATTGACAAAAGATCTGCTCTGGATGGAAGGACCCAAATGGCTACACAAGGCTAAGATACCTTATAATACAACAGAGGTGGCTGACACAAATCTTGAGGAAAGGAAACAAAAGCTAAGATGTTATAATACTTGTGAAAACGGAGAAGACTTGTTTTCCAGATTTTCATCTCTGACCAAACTTACCCGAGTGTTGTCTTACTGTCGTAGGGTCATGCACTGGAACAAACCTAAGGTAGACAAAACCGATACAGCTGGTGTTATTCTAACAGTAAAGGAAATAATGACACTTTACTCACCTGCATCAAAACTTGTCAAGGGCAGCATTTCAGCGAAGATATAGAGAGTTTAAGAAAGACAGAAAAACTGCACAAAAAGAGTCCACTCAATTCATTAAACGTTTTTCTGGATTCAAACCAAGTTTTAAGAGTAGGTGGAAGATTGCACCATGCTCTTATCAATGAAGATATGAAGCATCCTATTGTTATACCTCATAAGTCGCACTTTACTACTCTTTTGATTCGACAAGCTCACGAGTCTACTATGCACGGAGGTCCTCAGCTTATGTTGAACTATTTAAGGAGCACGTACTGGATCATCAACGTAAAGGGTCTTGTGAGACAGTACGTAAGAAAGTGTGTGACTTGTATCCGTCATTCTGCACAACCAAATCAACCGTTTATGGGTCAATTACCGACCGCTAGGGTGACCGCACATCGACCTTTTCTTAAATGTGGTGTAGATTATGCAGGTCCAATCAGCATCCGGGTATCAAAGGGCCGTGGTCATCGCTCTATAAAAGGATACATATGCTTGTTCATTTGTATGTCCACTAAGGCCATACACCTTGAAGCAATTAGCGACATGACTTCCGAAGGATTTTTAGCTGCTTTTAAAAGATTTGTCGCTAGACGAGGCCATGTTGCAGATATGTGGAGCGATAATGGCACCACCTTCGTTGGAAGTGCCCGAGAGCTGAAGGAACTATTCGATATTGAAAGGTCGATTGTCGCAAAAGAAATCGCAAATTGGTTATCTTCCAATCACACTAATTGGCACTTTATCCCTCCCCGTGCTCCAAACTTTGGAGGACTCTGGGAAGCCGGTATAAAGTCCACCAAGTACCATCTTAAAAGAGTGATAGGAACCAGTACCCTCACATTTGAGGAAATGACAACAACATTGTCACAAATTGAGGCGTGCCTTAATTCCAGGCCTATCACTCAACTATCTTGCAATCCAGAAGACCCAGGTCCATTAACACCAGGTCATTTGCTGGTGGGAGAACCACTAGTACTTGTACCTGATGTAAATTACGAGACCTCAAATGTCAGAAGTCTGAAACGTTGGCATCTCACCCAAAGAATGGTACAGGACTTCTGGCGCCGATGGTCGCAAGAATATTTGACACAATTGCAGCACCGATATAAATGGACAAATCAAGTTGCGGAGCCAGAGATTGGAGATGTGGTTCTAGTCAAAGAGGATGACCTTCCTCCTGCTAGATGGCTCTTTGGACGAGTCACCGATAAACATCCTGGCTTAGACAAAATTACTAGAGTTGTTACTCTAAAATACAAAGACCATTTGATTAAGAGACCTGTTTCTAAATTAATTGTTTTGCCTGTTAATAATGATGATGGTTAAGTTATGGTTGTTATGTTAAGATGTTTAAATCACATTGTTGTTATATTACCATATTTTAAACTGTTGTATGTTTTAGATATTTATGTAAATCAAAATGCGTACTTACTATTTACCTTTTGTTGTAGAGCTACTCGTTTTTATTATATCTTGTTAGATTTTTATTACTGTTTGCTTGTTGTTATTTTTTAAGGACTCCGTCCATGGCGGGCGGAATGTTCAATGTTTAGATTCGTATATGTAGTATTCGTATTCCGTAAGTTACCAATAGATGGCGCTGTGCCTGTTTGAATCGCGGTTACACATCGTTTGGAAATTTACGTATATAGGAAATTGTGTTTCCGAATAAATGAGACTTTTGCCACTGGAATCTTGGTTTTATTACAAGCTTCTACCTGTAGGCGTTTTGGGACTTGTTCACTATGTCAGCGACTTTTGTTAGTTTACGAATCTCCTCATTCCTGATTCGATTTCGCAAAGAAACACCGAGCATAGCCCTTTCCATAGCACGCTGTGCAACTATGAGCTTTCTTATGAGGCCCATAGTGAGAGGCCACGTTTCAGTTCCATATGTCAGAACTGGTAACACACACTGGTTGTAGACTTTCGTCTTTTAGCACTGAGGTATTTTGGACGAGAAGACGTTACGTTAGTTTTCCAAACGCTGCCCAGCCGAGTTGGATTCGACGATTGGCTTCCTTCTCAAAATTTGACCTACTGACTAGATCACTTGTCCCAGGTAGACATTACTGGGTAGGGCGCAACATAGGTATTGGACTTGATCTTTGTTTTGTCCATGTTCATCCGAAGGCCTACTTGTTGGGAAACTCGACTAAGGCCATCGAGCACTGTGCCGAGGTCTTCAAGCGATTCTGCCATGACCACGATATCGTCGGCAAACCGAAGGTGAGTGATGTACTCGCCGTTAATATTGATGCCGAATCCTTTCCATTCCAGGAGCTTGAACGCGTCTTCCAATGCAGCGGTGAACAGTTGAGTGTCCGAGTATCTACATCTAACTATGAGAATCGAATTCCACGCAGTCAAAACCACGCAAAATGCTAGTAATATTGCAAGAATACTTGTAGCTATAATATTAAATACTTGAATTTAAAAATGTGAGACCCTGGATAATTTTTAGTAAGTTTATATTTACAGCATCAGTTATTTAAATTTCTCTAATTTTTTGCTACGAATACTTTTCCTCTAAGGGCTCCGCGAAAAGGTCGGCCATTTTAGATTAAATTAAAAGAAAGCGTAAAGAACACTTGGCTACAAAATGAGTGTTTGTAGTCTACCCGGTTGTTAATAAACGTTTGGAGAGAGCACAAATTGAATAAATAAATTGAATTACAACTCCTTGTCGTGGTTGGTAGCACGGTGTAGTTGTGTGAGATCAATCGGTGATATTTATTCTATATTCTACCTAGTTATCGTAAGTTACTTATATTTGAGCCAAAGAACACTCAACTTTAACAAATCAGGATTAGTACCACTCTAACCGCTCCTTTACATTTAATTTAAGAGTATAGATATTTTTGGATGGTATTTTATTGGTTACTCACTTCCGCCTGCGGCTTCGCCTGCGTAAAGTTCGGTCTTTTACTTAAAGTCTTTATTGACGACCAAATAAGGAATTATTTTAGAACAAATTTCATTGATGATGATGATTTTTCCGACCGTTTTCGGCCATGGCGACCACTTCGACGCCTAATCGGACGGGCGCTGGTGCACCCGAAGATGGCTTATGTAGCCGATCTTCGCAGAAAACTCCCGTGTACAATGAGGGCACGTTAGTACGCCGTTTACATATTTATAGTTGATGGCGGCAGGAGGACGGGCCTTTAGCTCATCGCACTTAGCGTCGAGGTCAGCTTTACGCTGCTCCTCGAACTCGCGGACTTGTCTCTCTACAATCCCACGCTATTCTGGGCGCTGTGCTGCCAAAGCTTCCCATTGAGAGGGCTCAACGTTGCATCTTTTCATGTGTCTCTTCTGAACATCTTTGTAACGGAGGATTTGACCGCCATGTTTTCGCTTACTCTCCTCTATTTCAGAATAGAAAAGGCAATAGAAAATCAACCTTAACTTCAAAAAGTCAACCAACTTATTGTTAGAACTTTTAAAGGAGAACAATTCCGTCATACATGATTTTTGCGTAACTTTAACCATTTATGCAGCGCACTTAACGAAAGCTCTCGCATACGGATTGATTATTTTTTCCCGTTTCTGCAACATTTTAAACTGATGCTTCTATGACATTCCTCCATAAATGGACTACCTAATACAAACAAACAATTAGACAAATTAATTCGACATAGAATTTAGAAAGACTATCAAAACCTCACAATATCGTGATATCGCTCTAAAAACACTTCGACGTCATTACACGTCTATTTCCGAACGTAATTTAATTGTAAAACACTCCCAACTGTTCCACGTCAAAGTAAACACGTCGTGCGAGGACGTTTCAGAGGAAGACAAATAGGAAATTCGTTACGAGTGCCGCGCTAATACTGGACCTTTGGGTCACCCATCCTCCGCGGGGCCACAGTATTTAAAGGTACAGTAGGTCCTACCACAAAATAAATAGTTTTCGGTATCAGAAGTCAAGCTACATACAACGCGCGCAAGAGCAACGCACACAGACATCGCTCACGGACACTAAAGCGCAACACACACAGAAGACGTAAGCGGGACGGTGACGGGTCGGATCGGGAGTACGGCGGGTTTAATAACATAATAATAATAAATAGTTTTTCACAATCACACCAACTGAGCACAGCTTGTACTGTGGCGACTAGATAACAGATAAACATACTTAAATAATTTTATAAACATTCATGACTTAGGTACAAATGCTCGTGCTCATCACAGACATTTGCCCCTTGCAGGATTTGAACCTGCCAACGCTGGCTTTGTAGTCCGAAGCGCGAACCACTACACCAGACGGTCGTCAACATTAATTTCAATGGGCGGACGCAAACGCCGGCGTGAGCGGGACGCGCTTTTGTGTGCTACGCTTAAAAATCTAAATTCTCGGGCTCGAAATACTGTCAGTGTTCCGAAATTTCGTGTTCATGAGCGATGTCTATGTGTATGTTAGTCGAGCGCCTTGTATGAAGCTTAACTTCTGATACACCCATAACTATTAATTCTGTGTACCTACTTAATGTGTGTGTAATTACTGACTATTAATTCTGTGGACCTACTGTGTATGTATGTAAGTACCTAAAAAGGCCTACTTCAAACACAAAGACAAACTATACTTGTACGAACAAGTAAAATACGAATTTTAAACTCAAAAAAGTCGGTTGAGGTAACTAAGTAGGTAAACTACTTACAAAACAAGTTAACAGAATTATGTCCTCGTATAAGACGCTATTACTTTAACAGAACTTAACTGCAGAGAACCAAATATCAAAAATTGGTACACTTGAAACGAATTTTAAGTTCTTTAAATATCGTTTTAACAGGTACACATGTTAAATTGACAACAATAGACAATATATCAAAAGAATTATAATTGATTTAACACATTCGTGGACAGAATTCCAGACACATCGGAAGTTTTGCGATCACGGCGCTAGCCATGCAATCGTTACCTAACGGGTATAATAATTTGTTTTTTCATCACCGGCAAGACCCTACTCTTCTGGCATGGCATTAGCATTTCGACTATTTACTGGAAAGAGACAGTTGCAGTCGATCTTCCTCTCCTTCGTTGATAAGACAACTGAAAATATTTCGCAACGAAGCATAACCCCATCAACATCGACGTCGGTAGTACACACCGATCGACCGCCACTCGAGTTCCGATAATAAACACTCGCGGGAGCGGCGTCCGACCCGTCCGCAAACAGAATGCGCCCCTACTCGATGGAACTGACATTTATACTCGATGATTCGATTTAAAGTGCCTACCCGGTAGCCTCAAGTCTATATCAATCATCATCATAATCGTACGTTAATCCACTGACACATATCATTAAGATTAAACCCAATTCACGGCCGCAGCATATTGGCTCCATATAGTTGTAGGTCCTGTAGGTATGTTTTCAAGTCGTTGACCCTATATAGAAGTTTTGTGCCGTACCTACGATACATTCTACCTTTCTATGATACTGTTGTGTTCTCAAATGTTAACATTTTTAAATATCTTGTTAATTATATAATTCTATGTACTTACATATTAAAGATTTAGCGCGTAAACTGGCAAAAGGGCGCATGAGGACTTACCTGAAAAATGAAAATCTTATTAATATGTACTCTAGTTAAAATAGAATAGATATTAATATAAAAAAGGCATTATTTCGAAAATGATTAAAAATAAGTGACTCTTAATTTTAGTTTATAGATTTTTTAGAAAATGTAAACAATAAAAAATATATGATAAGATTTCCCGTCTACATTTGTTATATTCTAAATTAGTAGACTTTACATTAACCATTCAAACAAAAGCTTATGTCACTAAATGGCCCACACAGCCGCAGTATCTCCAATCAGAACCGCCAGCCGTTGGGACTGCCCAAAATCTCGCGTTGAACAAAAATTCCTCCTCCCGAACACAAATAACCTCGTTAACTAAATTCCTAAGGGCAATGCCACACTACTGGCTGGGGTTGATAGAGCCAAGCTAGCCACTCCCGGGTGGTGTTTAAGATCCCTACTCACCCCCGGTTCACCTTCAGATAGGGGAACTTATATTTGTGTAGTTAGCACGACCGAGCAGAGACGATATGCTCTACAAGCGATCGATTGTCGATCAATATCGTCAGCCATCTTTCTGAAGGCGATAGCGATGACGCTATACAAAAACGATATTGTTTCCTGACAGGTAATTGTTCGCTGCAGCAAGGTTCGCGAGAAAGCTAAAAAATGACATATGTAAAGGCATACTGTCGTAAGTAACTGAAATGACATTTACGACGTAAATGGGTTTTTAAATGAAATAAATGTTAAACGCTGAATTAAAACAATTACATAAGTTTTGCATCTATTCTTTTAAAAATGGCAAATTGTACGCAAAATTTACATATAAAACTTCTGTGATTAGAGATATAAAACAATAAAATCATTTTAAATTAGAATATCATGGTATGGTATGTATCAATAGGTTGTCTGGAAGAGATCGCTCTTAGCGATAAGACCGTCTAAATTGTACCATTCTAAATTTATTGTTTCTCTGTACTGTTTTTTTGTGTGGTGTGCAATAAAGAGTATCTATCTATCTATCTATCTATCTATGCTTAAAATTACTGATGGCATGTAGCTAAAACGGTTCATTTTTAAATATAGAAATCGTAGCTCTAAGAACCCGTCTCAACGCTTGCAGTGTGATCGCAGCCTTAAACCTCGATCCTTCGGTCCCCTGCTGATGAGCGAATCAATATGCAATCAGACTGCCCTCCGCAAAGGTCGAATATTTTCCCACTGATAATTACTATCCGAATAGTAATACCATTGAATTACGTGGTCGTGGAATTAGTGTGGCCGTTGTGATTTCAAACTAATCAGTCTTAAGACCGCCTTTTTTTACAAGAACTATTTACTTTTATAATATTTAGAACCTATTAAAAAAAAATGCATTCACAATAATGCTAGTTTATAAATATCAAGGAAAATATTTTTACTTGAAAACATTTTTCAACTGCCTCTAGTAAGATTCGAACCCACGACCTTTCGCTATCCGTGCGACTGATCTTCCAACTCAGCTACGAAGGACATAGTAATTTTGGCGAATAGCTGTTAGCTGCGTTGTTTCATCAACGTATAAGATTTTATACCCACAAACATTCGTAAGAAATATTATTGCAAATATTTTACAATCAGTAAAGATTAAACAGCAATTTAAATTATGTTCATATGTACTATCAACAGTTAAGTGCGATGCATTATACAAAGTTATTCCATACAATTTTAAAATCAATCAATCAGTTTAATAAAACAGCTTTTACGTAATGCAGCATGCAAAAACAATTACTACCGTGCCGATATTCAGATGAACCCGCAGTCTTGCTTTTAAATCAAAAATGGTCAAATTAAACCATCTAAATCAAACAAATCTATTAAGCCTTAAAAGTAAAAGGTATCTGACCGGTTTTAGTTGGGCCGAAACTCATTTAGCAACAAAATGTTCTGTTCAGGTAAATTGCGTTTCGAGTTGTCAGTTTATCAAGTATTCATTCTAGTCCAGCGTTTGTTAAACTTTTGAAAAGGGCAGCCCCTTTTGTAAATAGAGCAAGGTCCAACTTTTGATAGGTAAACAAAAAGCACGGGTGACAGAGGGAACACCGATGCTCAGTAAGCGTGTCATTCATTAGTAAGTTCTGAGATCTTTGTTTAACATACGCAACTTTATATATACTTAAATAAATTTGTGCTTTATACCTAAATAAATTTGTGCTTTATTACGTTTCTCCGTTGCTCACACCCGTCAATGGCTCCAGGTGAAAAGAAAAAACAAGTATGCAGGTCAATAAAGTATGTATTCAACGTTATAGTAGACATAAATCATATCCAAAGCTGTCTACGTTTTCTTTATTAGAAAGAAAACTTAGATTAGAAATTCTATTAGAAAAATATATTTAAATAAGTATAAAAAAAAATACTATTAGTATTTATATTCCCTTATATGAAACCTACGAGAAGATAAATCGTTTTGATTTTGAAATACTGGAATACAGCATTAATATAGTAAAGTTTTCTTTTTACACCAAGCAAAAACTTTTTATAGTTTCGAAGCATAACAACGTACATGGCAATAAACTTTTCGCGCGGCGTCATGACAGTTTTCCCCCCTCCCCGACTATAAGGGTTAATTACTATTATATTTTTTCTTTAAATGTTAAAAAATACTTTGAGGACCATTGGTAACTTTAAATGTAAATATATTTTCGCGACTTCAAAACTAAAGCGATAGGGATTCCATTAATAGTAATGCCGGGCACTTACACAAAGCATTCCTTAACAGTCTCATTTGCACTTCATTTAAATTTTCTTTGCACCTTTCGATCTCTTTAAAAGACATTATTTATATAAAATCAAAATTATTAATAGGTTTAGGTTGCCTCGACTAAACTTAATATCTTAAAATAATATAACGTGTAATTGAAGATCAACAAAAAGGACATATATTTGTTGTGTTGTAATTAAAAAGCTTACTTTTAAGTATTATAACTATTATAGTCTGTGTCATTCCAAAGTTGAAAGTAATCTTAAAACTCCTCAAACGTTTTTAGATCAATCAAGCCGTAAGTTACAAAGGTTATAATAGAATTGATAAGATAAGATAATTTTTATTTACGTAAGCATGTGTGAGATATACATATATTGACGTCTGCACTCGCTTTACTTATCAGTAGGTACGCAGCACACACAATACAGTGGTGCAAGTATGCCGAAGTACTTTACTCAGAGTACATCTATATAAAGAAAAATTAATGTAAGTACGTTTGTCCACTATGCAATCTTAAACGATTCGTACGATTATGATTTAGCTTTGGTTGTTCGGAATACGCGCGCGAAGGTTTTTGAATTGAACGCGAACGAAGTCGCGGGCAAAAGCTAGTTTTCTATAAACACAATTAACACAACAAAGAAACATAAACAATAAACCAATAGGTTCAACAATATGAACATATAAGTTTCAGAACATAGAGGTGCCCATGAAATTCAAGTTCGCTTAGTAAGTATTTACATTGTAAAACCTTTTATTCAACAGTGGCAGCTATTACTTCTTGATCTAAAAAGTTTACAATTGTCCATAATTGGTGGTTTTACAATTACTTACTTTTGAAACTTTCTACTACTAAAATTAATGTTAATACTTTTAGGCTTTGTTTGTAAAGTGTTAATCATTGTTGGATAAGTGTATCATAATAGTATTATTGTAGCAATGAACTTGTGTTTGATAAATTATCTGATCTTATCTTATTTTATTCTGTTAATTCGAAACGAAAATAAAAAGATACAGATTAACCCTACCGAGTTCAGTTGTCGTAGGCTATGCGTTGTGTTTATCTATCGTGTGCGTGAACTGTACTGCAGACAGTAATAAGTGAGTGAACCTTCTGTCTACCACCGCATTATTACATCGGGCAGTCCGGAATACATTTAACTTGTCGACAACCAACATTTGTTGGAAACGAAGGCGGACATCTCAGTTGTACGCTCGATATCTGGAATAAATCCATTCCGAATGACGGCATTATTGCGATCCTCCGGGAAATTCGGGACGCGACCTCTCGCGGTGACGCGCAACAAATCCTTGCGGGGGAACATAATACCACGAAGTATAGTATATATGTGTTACGGGTCTGTTCGTAGCATTAGACGGCTTTGTAAGCCCACCTGAAACCATAACATCATTAATTACCGTGCCTTGCTCATAACTCGCATTTAAACTATTAACGGAGTAGTTCCTAACAGTACATTGGTTAAATAAATAGTAATACGTAACTATTGTGCGCTTGCTTGATACACTGTCTACAGCTATTATGTAAGCACATCTTTAAAAAAATAAAAAGGCATCTTTCGTTCTCTATTCATTTCAAAATTAGATGGATGAATGGTTAGATCCTGGGTAAAATAAGGAGACATGTTCTGCCCCATATGGGCCAATAATGTTATTATTGACGTTCACAAGTGGCAGTTTTCTGTCCAAAACTGAATAAATGATTTTTGACTTTTTGACTTTTGGTGCTATCTACAAAACCAAACATCGAAGTTTTGAAATCTTAACAGTTCTTTATTTTACTTAAACTAGTTTAGAAACTCGTTATTTTGCTATGATGCTAAAATAAACCTCACAACAAAACCTTTCAACTCTTTCCCAGCACAAAGCGAAGCATTGTCCCGGCTGAACAATCGAAAGCAGTGCTACACTACAAAAGTGAAATACATCAGATTTCTATTTTTAACATACCCAACTCCCACTCATTGCTACGGACATATTGCAACTCAATGGGATGAAAATGGCAACGTCACCAGCTTTGTTACCATACGAAAACGTATATACATATATAGTAAGTATATTTAATAGCCGTAAACCTACGAGCTGCTACGAGACATTCAGACCTGTGTTGGATCACGACTGGAGGCTTTTCACCGAATCGACCAAATACACGGAGTCACGATTCTCAAATGCCGAGGGATTGACTAGAGAGGAGGTGGCAAATTAGTATTAATTACTCATTTAATTTCTAGTAATTTTTTCACTTAGCATCCATTTAGGCCACTTATTCTGCCAAGACATGCGAACAATGTGAGGAGCAACATCGCTTGACACTGGCTTGATATTTTTGAGATGTATCGATAAGATTTAAGGGAGAAGGTGGAGTTCAACTGCGCTTGAGTAGACACAAACTTATTGACAGTTTTAAGATTGCACATTATTCACCGATGGGGCGCAGAAAGGTTCTGGAATGGAGGCCACGTACCGGCAAGCGCAGCTTAGGACGTCCACCTACAAGGTAGATAGACGACCTGGTAAAGGTTGCAGGAAGCCGCTGGATGCAGGCCGCTTCTAACCGGCCAATCTGAAAGTCACTTGCAGAGGCCTATGTTCAGCAGTGGACGTCCTAATGCTGAAATAATGATGATGATGATGACATTATTCACGTTTTTATCGATATTTTTCATATCATGGTTGATCTACTGGTAGTTCTCACGCGTCAATCATTTTAGTGTAGTCAATTATTTAACAAGCATTGACCAATATTCAACACGAAACTTATCCCAAGACATCAGATACCAAAAAAGAAATATAAGAATTTAACAAAGTGTTTTGTTTCTTGACAAAGTAGGTAATGAATACCTATAATTTTACAAAATCCTTTATCAATAAAACTTAAGAACCTCAAAGTATTTTCTGAACCACAAATCGAAGTACTTGTCAGAATTCTTATATCCTGCGAAACGTTAATACATTCTTCAATAATAGAATACACTGCTTCGGAATCGAAGTACCTCGCGCGCGAAAGAATTGGCGCCATTTATTTTCACAAAGCAGCAAGAGGCAGCCCTAACAAAGGAGTATAGTTGCATCGGGCACAAAACATATTCTATACGCGAATTCAAAAGGAGTTATATTTCGTGGGCGAAATCTATTCTGATGCATGTGTCGTTAGAATCAATCACAAGGCACAGACAACGGCAGGTCAATCTACCCAAAAAGTAAAGGTCATTGAATGGGCTAGTTTCCTAAAAAAATCTAATTAGTCCGTCAGTTGGATTAACAGAAAATATTGGACACGTCTTTTTTCTTTTCTGAATCAAACAAAAAATGATGAAGATATAGCCCGTTAAAGTTCCGCGCAACGACACGCCTTGCGATACTTTTTAGCAAGACGTGCCGTCACGTGCTCACTTTGATGCGCTTTATCTTCGTAATTTTTTGTTTGATTGACAAAAGACAAAATATGGGTCCAATATTTTTTGATAATCTAACTGACGGACTAAATAGAATAATCATTGATTTTTAACTTTCAGTCCGACACGTAGTAGAGATCAGAATCAATTGTGAAAATTTGACGTTTTGTAGTAGGTTGACGTGCTGTTTGAATTGAAATAAGATTGTTTAAAGCACGTAAAAGGGTAACGAAGTGATGATCAGTAATAATATCAAAATAGGCCTCAACATTTAGATACCTGTGTATCATTAACGACCTCCGTAGCCGAGAGGCGAGCATACCGGACTGGGTGTCGCCATCTCTGAGGTCCCGGGTTCGATTCCCGGTCGGTCTATGTAGAAAAAATACTTTTCTATATTGTTTCAGATCTGGGTGTAGTGGTATCGGTGTTGTTTTCTGATTTCTGTAACACAAGTGCTTATCATAGGCTCAGAGCAATGTATGTGATGTCTAATATTATTATATTATTTTATCATTTACTTAAACTTGCATGTTAATGGGCAATACTTGAAATGTAGCACGGGAGCGTCATATATCATAAATAAGCATAAATCTATTTAATACTTAATAATTTATTAATATAAATACAAAACTTATCATTGCTAGCATACTTGCATTGTCATAACTAAAGTTCCACTATTCGCTGAACTCTTACTAAAAGGACCGCCCTTACAATGCACGTTCAACGTAAAATGGGTACCTAAGATAGGATTTATCAAATAGAATACCGAAGGAAACGCGCCGCAGGACATAGATAGTTGAAAATGAATCAGTGCGGGAATTAATTTCAGTGAACAAATAATCGTAGCACCGATAATGCACGCTAACGACCGGCAAACACGAATCGATCAAGGGTAATTTGGGAGATCGTGAATGTTCCTCACATTTAAAGATCTGTTTTTCGGACTCAACGCGAGACCGATTTTAAAATATATTACATTGATTTCTTGTGTGATTCTAAATGTTTTTTTTTTTCTGTGATTTCTTTCTTTTGTGTTTGTGCACAATAAAGTATATCTATCTACATTATTCAGTTGTTCTATGTTGTGTAATAAGATTCGTGATTCTTAACAATCGGAATTTTATTTATTCGGAATTATAAAGTTCGGACTTAAGAAAATCGGAATACTCAAATTCGGAATTAAATATTTCGGAATTTTTGGGTGTTTCCATTGTAAGTAAAGCATGGATGTAAATTAGACTTTTAAAAGCCAGACATTTTTTTATCAAGTCCTTGTGGTAGTTGCGTAGGGTAAAAAAACTTTAATACCTCTATCTATAATAAATTAAAGCCTTTCAATGACGAGTTCTTAGCTTGTGTGTTAATTATAAATAAAAATTTGATCTCATTGATAATCATTCAACAAAAACAAAAAAAAAAACGCTGAGTGGAAGCAAATCACATTTTCTCAACCATTATTTTATATTGCAACGTAAAAAGATTTTCCATCAATCCCCTCCATAAATTTAATGTATCCTGCAGCAAATACGAGTACATCAATGGTGGAAAAAGGTAGCAAATCGAATCACTCAAATGCGATCGAAACTACCCGAAGAGCAAAGTGGATGAAATGCAATCATAATCCCGACACGACAATAACGTTAGGTATGCGATAGCGTTATACGGTAACGGTATACGATAACGTTAGGGGATAAACGTATTAACCCGTAAGAGTACTACCCGGGGTAGTGTAAAGCGTGGGTGTAAGGCAAGGTTCGATTAGAATCATACGTAACATCAAAGCTCGTTGGTAGAACAACGACAACCGCACTTCGGACAAGTTTGCGTACGAATTTCAGTCGTACGTTAGCCTGCGAACGATCCCGATCCATCTAATGCAATGGAAGTTTGCACATTGGGTGAGTCGCGTTTTCGCGTGGTTATAACATGCATACATACGCATACAATACCTACTAGAGTATACATGTATCTAAGTACATTAACAAACAATGTACGACGTATATCACATTCGAGAAAAAACGTAGGTTTCTTAGGATGTCAAAAAGTGACGAGAATAATTACTGTATTTCTAAAAAGTAGAAAATAGCATTATTTTCACTTTACTATATGTTTGTCAAACTAAGAACCTCCTTCTTTTTTGAAATCGGATAAGTTACAATTTATTTTTACCGTTCTCTGTACTCGACAGAGCCGGACGAAGGAAATGGAAAGAAAACACCTAAGTGGGTGAGAGGAACGCATCAACACGGATCGCTCTTATTGTAAGAATTGAGCCGTATTGGCTGACGCTGGGTTCGGTTTTTCCGTCTTCTATATTGGTTTTGTAACTTAAAGCCTTGGTGGAACAGAAAGCGAGGGTACCCAGCGCGCGGCAAGGCGGACTCGTTACCTAATTACCGACACCGGGTGCTGCATTTTAGCACTCAGGTTTTAGTATTTGTCCAAGACTTTAATTTTATTAGAGTTAATGTAAAAGTTCAGTGTAGCGACGACACTAGACGCAGAAGCGAGAGCCACTAGCGTGCAGACGAGAAATGAAAGCTTTAGTTGTTTTAACAAACTGGTAAGGAAGAGGACTGTAGATAGGGAAAGAAAAGGAGAGCTCAGATAAAGGGTGATAATAATTAAATTGTAATATAGTATTCACTAAACATAAAAGACACACATAACCACCATAGAAAAACAACCAAAAGACAAAAAAAAACTATACAAAGCATTTATAAAAACCTAAAAAGTGTCTATGTTAAAGAAAAGGTCCTATCTAATGACCGGTTCGCAACAGTTGTATCTGTAGTTGTGTGTCGGTGGCCTATGTGTAGTACCTTATAGTTGTATATGTTCTGATTTTAGCCCATTTTGGAGACTAGTATGAAACAAATCGATTTCTATAGCCATTCATTTATTTTTATTTGTTTAAAACTTTATTGCACAAACTTAAAAGTGTACAACAGGTGGACTTTGAAAGTGGACATTGGCTAACGTGTTTCTTTCATTCGTCTAATCAAAACATGCTTGGCTGCCCTACTGCACAGAAAATCTAAGCGTATTTAATTTGAATGTAATATTAATTTTTAAAGTCTGCTTTGGATTTTCTCGGCGTTAATCTGGTAGTTTAGTTTTTGCAGAACGAATCCTAAAATAATTAGACATCGGAACCAAACAACGAAAATAAATGTACGTTTAATTAATTTACGTTTATTTTGTTCCGCATTGTACAAAACATCAATTTTCCTGTTTTCCCAATTTGTTATTTACAATTTATTTTCAGTCAAAACAAAGGTATTTACATCAAAACTGCTGAGTGGTTTTAATTTGAATTCCAAATTGAAAAACACTTAATTAAAACGTGTCTTATCCCGCTTATTACGCGTCATCGAGATAATTCTCGAGTTCTAAGGAGTAGACGGTCGGTGCCCTCCCCTCCAGCCCCGTAGACCACACCGGACCCCTCAAACGTCTGTGGATAGGGTTTTCACACAAAAAAATTGAATTATCAATAAATGATACAAGCCTATGCCCCCTTAAATTAAACTGACTAGTTCGTCAGGTCGACAGGTCGATGATCGCCCATTTCTTCGGGTGTTTAACCGTTTTTTTATATTTTTCTTTATTGGGTTTGACAACTATTGATACAATGATGCCCGCTTACATATTACTCGTATAATGTTGTTATGGATAACATGTCAATTTAACTTATTTGTTTTGCGTCCTACACTACATTTGCGAAGCCGGATCTCTACTCAAAACGCGCCTAATTACTGGTAAAGCCTAACTCTGCGAAATTCAGCTACCGATCTGGATTTTCAATTATTTAAAAATCAAATCTTTTATAGGTATGAACAACCCTGCGGAGACAATGTTTTATTCATAATCCGAGTAAGAAGTCCCAAAACAGCGATTTGGCGGGGGTCCATTAAAACCCCGGCGGAGTGAATTTAAATCGCTTGGTGTTATCCGACGCCTCGCGGTTGCTATTGTCCTCACTCGTTAACAAGTACTTATTAACGATTCTCGTAATATCCTGCCATAGAAGGTCTGCGAGATCCATATTACATACTCGCAGGAGTTCTATCTAACATTTCATTGGGTTTTTAACTTTTAAGCAAGCTTATTGTGAAGGACTCATGCCTGTTTTCCTTATTTGCACCGCAAAACGGTTTTGCATACAGACTTGAAGGTAGAAGATCTCAACTTTACATGTGACAATATTGGCGGTTTTAACTTAAGCTGAGCGTATACTTGTGCTAATTGTGTTCATTTATAGGCTACTTGTATGAAGACGCCATAAATTTTAGGAGATTGATCAACAATTTCAATCACGGTACATTTTGATCAACCGTTCTACAGAATTCAGTATTTTATTCAGTGTTCATTTTCGTCAGTACCTAAGCTTATGATGATAGAATATTTTAAAAGTAATCTTAATGTAAGCAGGCATTAGACGTTTCAAAATCTAATGCGGTACGGGATTATTCTGTCCTACGTACAAGTTAAAACATGAGCAGAGTATTAAAATATGTACCAGAGAATCATGAGCGAAGTGGAGCAATGAAATATTCACACAGCGGCGAACGCCCATTTATTTAGGACGTCGAATAACGAGAAATAATAATCAGATTGTGTTTCCATTATTATTGCTAACAATGTTGAGAATTCATAGTAACCAGTGAATGGATTCATTTGAACTCCTCGTAATTCAAGAAAGGAATGATTAATAGCTTGATAAGAGGTACAAATACTATTGCTCAAGTACAACATTTATCTTGATCTCGCTTTCAATTACAAAAGGACAAAATATTCGCGATCTAAAACGGAATTAAACACAAAACGTTGACTAAATATTGTAATTCGATGTTCAACACGCCTAAGGATTTGTTTTATTCAATTACACTTACCTAAACCTCAGAAGACATGTTACCTACTACCACACCGCCGGGAGCATGTCTCTTAGTCCTGTCTGATGCATATTAAGAATTAGAAAACCATAGCTACGAATACGATCATTAATGTATGACTTTACATAACCTAAATCATACATAAACCACCTCTCTCGAAAAACTTAGTCTATGATGCGATTTAGACATATAAAAAAGCGTGGTTTACGATCGACGAATAAAATAAAAACTTTCAACAAATCTGGATAGACATCAAAACAAAACAGTACACCGAATAATCTCGGCAACACACGTAACCGTTGCGAAAAATAAAACAACCGGCCGTCGGCAACAGCCTGTCACGTCACAAAGCGGATTTGCAATTCCGCCTGTCGGCTCACGGGCGGCATCGAGACGGATATTTGTGAACTAACACAATCACAACAAAGGGTTTCTATATGTTCGACTACAACGAAATTGGTAAAGAGCATAGGGAAGCAAAAAATATGAGCAAAAAGGTCACAAACGGTAAAAAGATTATACCTAACTTATAAAACCATTTAGAATTCGTAAATCATACTGGAAGGTTTGTAGATGCACCAGGTTAACAGAAAACTAAAAAGTTTGTTGATTATGCCAGTCTGTGCGCGCGTGATTTTAAGCGGTTTTACACTTACTACTCGGCACAAATTTTCACATTTTTGTCCTCGCGATTTGTCGCTATTTTGAATCTCTAGGATTTTTCAAGAGCCTAATTTATTCAAAGTGTATGAAGATAAAAAGGTTTTTTGATTCACACATTCATAGGTTGAATAAGGATGATGCAATGAGTGTTTCATTGGCTCAGCATCATCATCATCTAATACATCACAAAGTAAAAATAAAATCAAAATCAAAATAATTTACTTTTGCAAATAGGCCATTAAAAGCACTTTTACATGTCCCAATATTGTTTGCCCTACCACTGCTTCAGGACGATTTGTGGGCTAGTGCCGAGAAGAAGCAGCGGAAGTCGGTCACTGTTATCAGCCTCTTTTAAAATTAATATTTTTAAAAGTTTTGGTGAGCAGTTTTAAATCCACACATTTTTATCATTTATATAATCACTAACGGTGTAATAACCCCTTTTTATTAAAATCATATTAACATGTAATTTAAGATCAAATACTGGCAGTTCAGCAAGGGATTGTGGTAATTTATTAAAAATACGAATACATTCCCATGAATGAACTTCCTACCTAGTGTAATCTGAAATTTGGAACGACAAGTTTATCTTTATGCCGCGTATTATACTTATGTAAGTATGTCATTTTTCTTGGAAAATAAGTGCCGATTTTTGCGAACATACATAACATTTTCATAAATATATTGAGAAGCAACTGTAAGTATGTCAATTTCTTTAAATAGTTCTCTTAGAGAGTCTCGTGGTCTAAGGTTATAAATAGCCCGAACAGCTCTCTTTTGCAGTACAAAGATGGTTTTAATATCTGCAGCTGATAGTTAAGTAAGTAAACTTTAAATAGTCCGTATACAAAATATGTACATCGCTTTAACATATCATTTATCTCTACGCACTAACAAATTTCATGTTCTAAGTTATTCGGAAAATTAACCACAAAGTAAATCACTAATAAAGACTAAGACACATTACGAGTCCCTTGATCAACCAGCATCTATCATTGACAAAGATAATTAAATACAATATTATCTGAATAGGCGAGGTGAATTTCTAGCGTAATTTCTCCGTTCATTAATATCTGACAAAGCTCCTCTCTCTTGCTAAGCCCCTGGTACTTGGGTCGAGAGACTCCCACGCGTTTAAACGCAAAACTCGACTCAGTTGCTAACAACTTAGGGGTTTCAGTTATTTTCATGATTTAGTATGCGCAAATCTTTCAATATTACTTGTGAGAAGTATGCGCGAGCCGTTCCGCTAAGCTTTCTTAAGTATTGACATAAATAATGTTTGCCAACGCATCTAGTGTACTTATGCCTCTTACTACGTACATAAACGAGAAAATATTTACTTAGTGAGTACAGAAAGTTTTCATCATACTCCAATAAATGTGTAATATTTTTCATATCTCTGTCCATTAACTGATCTCTTAAAGCCTTTAGCGATGTAGGGGGAAATTCGATAGTAGGTAGCAACATCACATTAGGTATTTTACGATGTTTAGATAGATGAGATTATTAGAGGATTTTTGCAATGCGGTTCGCTGCGGCCCACCCTAATGTGCGCGAACCTTTAAAACATATTTACTAATGTTATTATTACAGAGCGAGCAGTAATTCACACAAGACGTTCTAGGAGTTAAATTCCCAAGCTAATATGATTTATAAACGTCTGAATAACAGATAATGACTTAATGTATACTCTGCCTAATGGTAGATCCCTGGTTTGACTTGGATATTAATTAAGTAAACATAAGTAAATTAACCAATTTAGGTAAGATCATTTCGAAACAGTCGCCAGGAGAATTAAGGAACCTAATGGACTTTGAAGTGGTGCTAACAAAGATTAACATTGTGCTAATCAATACCTAATTTATTTAAGTAGGGATAAAAATAGCAAAATATTATTTTATAAATACAAAACATGTGTGTTGTAGAAAATTGAGGCTGGTTTGAAATACAACGAAAGCATTTTGTAACATGATAATTTAATAGCAGGTACAATAACAGCTTTCGCCCGTAGTAAATATATTGGTGTATGTGTAGTATGAAGCGTTTTAGTTCAGAGTAATTCCAACTCTCCTAGAGTTATAGGTTTTACTCCTAGATTGAATTTAGATTCTGACATCTGTCATGCAAATAACTTACGTTTTAGTAGGTTTTGATATTGTATCAACACTCGTTCAGAAACAATAAGAGTGATTTAGTTGGGTTTGTTAAAAAGTCGTTGGCTAATTTTCTTTTTTAATACATATCTTTTATTTACAGAGCTTTAAATAATATACATATATCTATTTGTGAATACGTGTAGTTGAAATAAGGAAAGGTAAAAAAATATGGGTCTTATTATCTAGCAACTTACCGAAAAAGCCTTTAGAAAGACCAGGCACTGTATGATCCCCTCCATCGTGTCTCCCGTTAGACAGAAAGTGCCAGTGAGATGGCGGCCTTTCTTGTCTCCTATGGCCGGTGCAGCCGCCAGACTGGCGTGGACCAGAGCCCCGCGCGGCCTGGCGTCTCTGGTGGCCCCCAGCACGCCAGGTAGCGGTGCCCCGTCCATTAGCCTCGCCAACGGGTCCATACCCGTTACCACACTTCCACCAACTTCATCATCATTTTTGGCACTTATTTTGAACAACACACACTATAATAATCTAAAAACAAAAAGTTTAGCCTTTATTTAGGTCGAAAGTACCAGGTGGTCAGAACACTGTGAGAGTTTTCACGGACGCGTGATGACGTCGATCTTGGAAGACACAGAAAGAACTGACGGCGTGATCGCGCGGTACTGAAAGAGGCTCTTGCACTCCTCACACTGGCACTTCTGATGCTCTTGGTTCCAACATTTGCTGTTGTACAATATGGTGAAAAACAAGTAGATCAACACAGCCATTCCAATTATTACGTATATTTCCATCATGCACTGTAGGTAGAATTTGGCACTGTTTTTGGCACTTTGATGACCTGAGAGAGCAATTTAGGTGAGATCAGTGGCATTCGGGCGCGGGGCACGAGTCGAATACATTAATAAGATGGAATTAAACGGTTTAGCAATATCGGAGGTGTAATAAAATCGGACGCGTTGCGTTTATCATTTTAACGACGGTTGTTTTCATCGGATGATTTACGCGGCGCGCGCGGCGTGAAATGGAATCATTGGAACATGGCTGCTTTGCATACAAAAACTGTAACATCCCGCGCTGTTGGATATTCAATAACAGCACAGTTAATTCCGCGTGCGACAACAAATGGTTTAATGTTGGGTTTGGAAAATTGTAATTCCCATTTTGCTTCTAACGTTACGGTCCTGTGGTTTGTGATTTTAACGTGGATTTTAAAATTAATGTTTTTAGTATCGCCGATATATGTAAATGTAGGGCGTATCGTCGGATAGCATAAAATAGTTTTGCAGCCTCTTGCTTTGTAACTTCTTATTTATGAACAGGTTAAACATTTTTGCACCAACTTAAAAAAGTGTAAAAGACATGGACTTAATACCACAGGGAATTGAAGAAAGAGCAAGACGTTGATTTGCTAGGTTGGTATAAAACCATTTTTTTGTTTTGATACCGGATATTATTACCTATTCCAGTGTCCTAGATAATAATTATAATGACGTCAATAACCTATCATTTAACTATGAGACGAAAGGCACAAATTTTACTCATATTTACGTAATATACCTGGCCGCTAACAAAATAATTGTGTTAGATTCATGTTGGTTTACGCCAAAAGACTGATAAACAAAGTCTTTCGCGTGATTGCCTCTTTGTGGCCCTCCGTCCCACGTCGCCAATCACGCGGCATTCAGGATACGACCGATCAATTTTCGGAATATCACAAATATGTAAGTACAAAATGTCATGCCATCTATAGACGAAAAGAAATAATAATACGAGTAGTAATCACACATTAAGGCCATTTATGCATAACAAAACTTTATAAGTGAGCCCATAAAAGATAGAGTATGTCAATATTATAAGAGGAATCTAATTCATTTTGATGACAGACTCTGTTAGAAAGGGTATCTGTCAGTTTAGAGTACATGCGCGCCTTATTGTCACAGGTAAATACAGGGTGCGGCTTTTAACAGGACCAATAAATTATATTAATACCTTACAGTATTCGGAGTCACTAATAACATTAAAGTTTAGGCATACAAAGTAGAGCATATTTTTGCATTATTAAAAGGTTTATTGATATCCAAGCCAGCACATTACTTCGTCATTTAATTGAAAATAATTATTATCTCAATTTTTCTAATCAAAATCTAAGAGGATTATATTTTGAAAGAAAAATATTTTTTCTTTCATAACCCCACTACTCAATAGAACACAATGAGGGGGTACAAACAGGCTCGCTCCGTGTGATTGGGTTCATTGTGAGTCCGCGACCAATCAGGAGCATTCACTCTGAGCACACTTATCCAGCAATTTTGGATCACGTAAATTGAAATAATTTCGATTTGCCGTACCAATAAACGACATAATCATCTTTATGAAAATATTTTTCATCACAATGCCGATATTCGTTGAAATACTTATACTTTTTCCAATAATGATGCTTATCAAAAGCTAAATTAGATACTTATTTAGTTTATTTCGTATAATTTAGTAGCCATGTTAGATCGGTTAACCTACTAAGTTCTAACAGTTCTAAGAGCAGGACAGATTGGTGGCCAGGGTAGATAAATTATATACATATTTTACAAAGTCCATTGATGCTGACATACATATGAGAGAGCTGACATATGAGAAAATAAGCTAATATGTTGATTCTAAAGATGGCAATTTTTTTTATTGGTAACATGTATAAAGCACGTAACTTTTCAAAAGAAGATAAATATGAATACGAAAACTTGTGTGATTGCATGGCATGGGACCCATGGTAAAATTATTACAAAAGATTAAGATCTCTACCAAGATGTATGGATTACCACTATCTACCTCAGAACGACAACCAAAGTATTATTTCATAGTTGCTATAAAACTATTTTATACCGTTGTTGACCGTCTGGTGTATTAGTGGTTCGCGCTCCAGACTACAAAGCCGAGCAGTTAGTTGCGAGTTCGAATCCCGCAAGGGGTGTATTGAGTGGCTGGGGTGTGTGACTGTTTGTGTATTGAGCACGAGCATTTTTACCTAAGTCATGGATGTTTATAAACGTATTTAAGTATGTTTATCCGTTATCAAGCTTTGCTTAATTTGGAACTACCTAGTTAGTATGATTGTCGAAACAATATGTTTATTTATTTAACTGCAATGTAAGAATGTACCAATCACGTCGCTGTTTCCAATCGGACAACACAATGATAAACATCCCCTCACAATAACGACAGCCGAATGAGTATAAGGGACCTACATAACAAGCTCATTGCCCTAGCTTCAATGTTCCATCTCGTCTCAATCTCGTCTCACATCTCACAGGTCATTGTTCATACAGGTTATGGAGTGTCAAATTATAATGCTTTTCCGTATTGATTGATTGGAGGTATTGTGGTAGATTCTTGTAGGCAATTCATCGAGAAACTTGTCAATCTAGTGGAGATTAGTATGAAGCAAATATTTAATTTAAAAAATATTATTTTGTTATTAAAATATATATCAAACTAGGCAATTATGTTTTATTCTATTAATTTGGTATATAAAACATTACTTACTTAATTCAAATAACATTTTACGAAATGTTATTTGGTAAAAACATGAATTTAGGAAACGAATCGTTTAATTTTATTAAAAACATAAATTAATGTCATTCTAAATAATTCGTTGTGTTGTTAACAAAGAACAAACGCTTTTCCTTATAACTGAATATATAAGTTATATTCTTTAGGCAACATGTGACGCTTGACAAGGTTGTCTACACAAACAAAGCTCTGGCCACGAAGTGGCAACGTCGCATTTCCGCAAGTAGCAGCGGAGTATAGCATGCAATAGTCACGCAGCCTGAGCAACAGCATGTCGATTTAGTCAAGCGGTTGCTTTTGAAGTCAATTTTGCTCTGAAATATTTATGCAGGAAAGTACCTATCTTTCTTCATTAATTATTAATAACTAAATATAATACTCAAAGACAGGTGTCACAGACAATGATAAATGTTTTTTTAAAAAAAGGTAAAAAGTAGACATAAAATTCTCAAAGAGATAACATTTTCTGTGCGCTTTCAAATATGCACATCTCTAACTCCGCAACGAAAACACGTGAGCTCCTTTCAAAAACAGCGATTTCCAATTCAAATTGAAGGCGTCACAAATCGACGCGAGTTATGAGCGAGTTGGAATTAAACCAATATTTGCCTTCGCAGTTTGTTCCTTGTTAGATACAACCATAGATAAATTTGTGCTACAGAGACAACGAATCCGACCTATTCGTGTTTTAACGCCAAGCCATTGTATATTTATAAGCTAAGGCAGTAAAGTAACTACTTATAAACGTTCGTAAGACGCGCAAAAAAAGACGCACGCCTCATCAAGCTACCAAGCTTGTTATGTTACTAACTAAGCTACAACTAAGCCCACCAAGCAGTCGACGCAGTGCTGTCAGGCGCGGGTGCCGAGTACTTGGTACTGCCGAGCCGAGGCGTGTTGTCAGTTGTCACGCTTTGCGATTATCTCTATGGAATGCTTACTAAACAAGAATCTATTTCAATTTTACAAAAATTTAAGAGGCGTAGCCTAACGACCCCTTGAAGTGTAGATTTTTATCTCAACAAATAGACCTAGATTCGGTACTGCTTTAGCTTATATATTTACTGTGGCCAAGCCTTGCGAATAAAACAGGCGATGGGCAAGTCAAATTGTTAAAGAACCGATGAGTTTGTTACTAGAGCCTTCAGTGAAGAGTAGTGTAAATAAACGCTCTTATTTTAGCTAGAGCGCTGTTATACGCCGATTAGGAGGCAGCAATTAGATAAGTATTTGGCTTAATGGCTTTTATTAGAAGACAATTAGGCTCTTTTGCTATAGCATAGACTACGGTGCTCTGTAGGACAATATTTCATCGTCAACGTCTACCTGAACCTGCTCTCCGTTGTGTCATTCATCTCCGCTTTATGCCGATACCATTTGCTTTGCTGCGCTAGCATCAGTCATCGGCCAATCGATCCTTTCCGAAATTGAACATTTGAATGTGGAGTCTATTGAGAATAAGTTGTCTGTGGACACAACACTTCCAACAATATTATGTTTCTTGAATGGCCAATCTGTTGGAATTACATTTGATTGAAACTAAAATTACTCAATTATTCCGAAGTTTCCAATTTGGGTTTGTATTGCGAAGTTCCGTTCGCAAATTGACGGCAATCTATTCAAAACGTTTTTATATAAATTAAACAACCTTTCAATTTCGGTTTTAAATCCTTTTTTTACAATGTAACTTTTTGAATAACAGTTATCGTTTAGTCCCTACTTATCTCACAGCAAATAAATACCTCAGTTTTTAGAAAACGGTCAGAAAATAGGTCCACCAAGCCACGGGTCTTCATAGCTAGTTAAAAATAATTTATGGTAAAAACTGTCATCATAACTTGAACGTTACGTTCTCAGCATGCATTGAAAACAATGCAATGAAAGGTAAAATACAACTAACTTTATTACTTACTATCAACCTAATGAGCAAAACTATTATTAGAGTCCGTAAAAAATGTATAATAACTAACTGCTTATATTTAACAAAGCACGAATGCGCGCCCACCTTGTTGCAAATACTATTTATTTATTATGCCTGTCGGCGTACTGCAGAACAAAGACCCTGCGAAGAAAATATAAAAGAGATCACTATGAAAGAAAAACAAAGACGAAATGCTCGCATGAAAGATAATACTTTGCCAATAACGATGAGTGATAAAGTGTCTACCCGTAACTATGGTTAATTCATCACATCGAGGGCCCGTATTAATAATGCGTTCATGCGTATCCCGACTCCAAGTACTTACTAATCCATTGAAAATAGAGACGCAATTGATGAATCGACTGTCGATAACAAACCAAAACAGGTAACATTATTATTTTTTAAGTCTATCTAAAATCCTATTAACACGACAGATAAAGATTTCGTTTTAAGAGGTCCAATACAGCTCCGGCGTTAGTTTTAGGATACATTCTGGGCACGATAACTAATTTATTCAAGACGTTTATTATTTCATGACGTGGTAAGTGTTTTAATGAGTGAATAAATAAAATACTTTTCAGGGCCAATTCCAGAACCTTTATAAACCTTCTAACCTGAATTTAATCAACTTTCTATCTCTATTAACTTCAGTAAAATGAAGTAAAAAATAAAGAACTAATTTTTTTTACCGAGTTTAGGTCAAGTTCCGATTTAAGTTGGTTTTACAAGTAGGCCTAAAATAATATAAAGAAGCCTTAGTATAATTAAAAATATATAAAACACTATCATGCAATGAAAAATCAAGAAAAAACTGGTATTATCAAATTTAGTATTTATACAGTGATTGTAAATAAAAACACAGGTTAATATCATAACGATATTATTAATAAATAGTCACATTCTGGACTTTACACGACTATATGCTATCAACAAGTAACCTTTTAATAAAAAAAAAACGATGAATACATTTATCGATAGTTCCACTATTGAAATTCAGCTTCACTAACCGAAACTCGAGCTTAGAGCATTAATACAGCCCTCGTAAAATAATAGGACGAAAATGCGGTCTGAGCCGTTGGATTTCATATTCGAATACTAATTTGTGTTTAGTTTCGTGTCCCTCAGCCGTTCGGGCGAACATTGCGGGTGAAATGTTTTAAGGATTAAGGTTCTGTGTTTCATTGTGTAGGTACTGCTAAGACCTAATTGGAACAGCTTTGCTGGGCATTTCTATTTATGTGTCGAAATATACATTTGCTTTAGTGTTTACTACGACGTCTATCTACAGAACCTCTTTGTCGGCCCGACAAGAAAAGGCCTGTTCAATGCGACAGCTTGTTAAATTAGCTAGCTTGTTTAATTCGTCTCAATGGAAAGTATCCTATCGGTTTGTTTGTTGTTGTCGGAATGTTTTATACCACGTCGCATACTTACATTATATTATACGCATCATACGCATACGCATTATATCGCAAACGCATACAGAGTGCGAGTATAAAACGTACGTACGGCATAAATGTCCGTGTCATTAGATGTGTTAACATGGTGAATATTTTATATATTTTACGAAGAATCGTCGACTTTCGCACTTATTTCCTAATAATTACAACTTGATAACTTTGCCCGTTCCTAAGAAAAATGGACTTGAAAAACTAACAACAAAGTGATATATATTTTTATTAAGGTTTGGAAAAACATTGAAAACAAGATCACATAATTTCAGTTTCTTGATGATTGAAGATATTAAATAGGAATTATACTTGAATACGTAGGCCAGATAGCAGACTTGACTCACTGTAAGGAAGATAGGATATCCATTTGTCTTACTGAAGGCACGTGCGTAAGTAAGATTTAATTTCTTAAGTGTTAGTATTAAGCATAAAAACTTTGGTAGGAATCAAACAAACATGTTTGATCAACAGGAGGCAAAAAAATACCTGAAGCTCACTAAACAGTGCAACTTTAATAAGCTTCCTGCGTTTGACTGGCTAATCGCTGAGGCGAGCGATATCCAAGTTCGTTTTGCAAAATTTGCGTTTAACGTTCACCCGAACATGGATAGTAAAACTCGCGGTTGTTTAGGGCGAAAAACGCAACGGTTTGTGTATAAGACTGTCAAAGTATTAATTAAGTTGAACGAGCTAATCGGGGAGCTCGGCGCCACCAGGGTCGGCTGTCACGTTGATGACCAATGTGTCAATAATTTAAGTTATGCCGATGACATGGTGCTGCTGAGCCCGTCGGTGGCCGGTCTACGCAAATTATTGGCAATCTGCGAAAGGTATGCATATACGCACGGACTTACATATAATGTTAAAAAGACAGAAATAATGATTATTAGAGATGGAAAAGGTCCTATGAATATTTTACCAGTAAACATGTGTGGTAGTCCATTGAAGGTTGTATCTAAATTTAAGTACCTAGGCCATATGCTTACCGACACTTTGAGGGACGAAGATGACATAGAACGTCAAAGGCGAGCCCTCGCGGTGAGAGGCAATATGCTAGCGAGGCGGTTTGCGCACTGCTCAGATCAGGTTAAAGTGTCTCTGTTCAAGGCCTTCTGTCAGGCGCTCTACACCAGCCAGTTGTGGACTGCGTACACAAAAAGTGCATATAATACTCTCCGTGTACAATATAACAATGCTTTTAGAGCGGTGCTCGGACTGCCTTGGCGGTGTAGCGCGTCTGGCATGTTTGCCGAGAACAGAGTCTCTAATATACAAGCTTTAATGCACAGAATCAAACTATCATTTCATAAACGACTGACATGTACAAATAATGATATTGTTAAAACTATATATAAAAGTATTTACCTCTTGGACAAATGTAATTTTGCCACTCTTTAACGTTATAGAATAGGCTTATGTAGACAATCAATAGGTACTATTTTTAGTAATTTAGTACTTCTAAATTCCTTGTTAATTTATCGTATAGGACATATCGTATCGTTAGGGACATGTTAATAATAATAATATTTAAATTTAAATTGATAGTTATGTCATGTAATGTAATGTTATTTTAATATGGGTTATTTGCCTGAAATAAATGTTATTTAATTTAATTTTATACGTTTACGTGAGCATTGGTTTGTTGGTGGTTTAAGAATAAGAACAAACCTTTTACTGTTTTAACCTATCAAACTTACAAAATTTGACAATATTATTTCTCTTTCTACATGTAACATCATTTGTGACCAGATAAAAAACCACGCTATATCTGTTAGCTCGTGCTTACTAGAGTAGAGACTAGAGACAATCGAAGTTTTATTGTTAGGTGCATAAATCTGTCCTGCTCATCCATTATATTAGGGTAATATGATAGTTAAAAACATATGGCGCGTTTAACGCCGCGATTCGCGCATAGAGGAACTTTCTTCCTAAGCTACTTACTAGAATCCCAACAGGTATGTTTTCCGCACTAATCCTTGCATGCAGTTCCCACAGGGTTAGCGGGAGCTCAAAGGAACGCGGGCTGTCGGACGGAAAACGGAATTGATTAGCTCCGGGAACATCAAAAGAACTTGGTTTTTATGCCATTGTGAACAACTGTAGTAAGTATGTGAACTGAAGAAGAATTGAAAGACATTTTTGTTTTTGGTTATCTATGTTTTGATATGGAATTTTACATTACAAGATAACAGTAACGTTAAAAGTCATTTTGAAACGGTAAATCTGGTTATATTTAATTTTACATAATTGTAGTGATAAAGGAAATGCTGGTTTTTAAACGATACTCGGTTTATTCAAGTCTTACAGAAGCGCGGACCAAGAACATCTGACAGCCTCCTCAAAACTTCATAAAAACAATAGAAAATCGTCCGTCATTACATTCAAATCCGCATTTGGTTCTCCTCTTGCTCACTCCGTCTTCCTTCTCTTTCACACAACTTACGTTCCATTGCACACATCCCACATATTTATTTAAAGACTGAATACAGTTATTCTGAATACAATTCGATATATAAATATATTTTTTTTAACTAGATTTCACGTTTAAATTAAATTTTGGTTAATGTTAGACTCTTTTGAGATAAATATTTGCAATCATATAATTTTTTTGCGGTTTCTACAGTAGTTTAGTCTGAATAATTAAATATTTTATTTAAAACAGAAACTTCATAAATAATTTCGTAAGTATGTATATAGAAAGACACCTGTCTGAGAGCCCTGAGAGCCCTGTCTCCGTCCTAAGTTGCTGTGCCATACTAGATCCATAATTATGTAACTGCCAAAATTCTAACACCTAACTGCTAATATGGTAAAGTAATAAATGGTTTAGTATTAAGCATAAAGAACTGTCTCACTCAAGTAAACGTTTATCTGACAAATTCATTAAACGAAACTTTATTTACAAAAGAATCTCGATTTTATTCAAATGCGAGTTTTCATCGCCTTGCCAGCGGGCGGAAACAATGTAACGCTCGCGAATGTAAATACGAGTCAGCCCTGGGGCGTGGGCTAGGTGTTTTGCATAAACTTGGGAAGATTATCATAACTGTCGGACAGTTGACATAGTGTACAGACTTAATAACATTAAATAAACACTGGCAAATCCGGTTGGAAGTTGTTTAAAAGCATTTATGTAACCAAATAACGGTCCGCTCAGCTTCTAAACAGAAGCTTGTTTCTTAGGCATAGATTAAGAAATTAACATCTTACTGATTGGTGAACTGGTGAGCAGTGTTAAAACATTTTCATATTTAAATCTTAATTGCGGAGAAAAATGACAAAAGGCTATGTTACTGCCTAGTCATTCTCAACCTAGTAGCCAGAAAGAGATATCGAGTAGGTGGTACTAAATAGGCTTAAACAGCGAACGAAGAAAAGATTACACATGCGTATATTCAACAAACATAGATTTTAAAAATACCTACATAATTGGTAATAACATTTAAAAACTTTACATGTTTTTTATGATGACAAAATCAAAATTTAAATGAGGTATATAACATTTTATGTTAAAATATGCAAAAGGACATAAAATCGTTTTCTCAGCAAGTCTCGGTGCGACAATATTCCCCAATTCTCCAAGGCACGAGATGTCTCCTTTAATAAGATTTCCGTTTGGCGGAAAAACCAATTCTAATATTTACCGTGCGAGTATTTGAGAACCAAGAGAAAACTCATACGCACACTCAGTGAATCTGTATGAAAATTTTAACCAAACAATATTACTTACGGAAAGTTTTTCGTTTTGTCAGAAAATTTCGATAAAAAAAACACTTCAAAACCGTGCTATATCGATTATATCACCTCTAATTAATCATTACATACTATTTATAGCAGGTAGTAGGTGCTACGTGCGTACGTGTAAAATGTGTTAGAGTGTAGTGCACTACCCACTTAAAATAATGAACAGAAACATGATTGATGATGATGATGATGATGATGATGACGACGACATCGTCACTAAACACAATTAACTTAGAGCACTGGAACAGAGCAGTAACGTACTTGAGATTAGAGGATTTCGTCTAATATCATTAGCTGTTTAGTCAGCCGCTTACTGATACTAGTCAACATGAGTACAGTAGGTTTCTTAAGTATGAGCTTAATTATTAGGGTTTTTTAACGGAGGCCATTTTTGTGAAGGCAGAGTTTAATAAGAAAAGGAAAAAAAGAAATGCTCACTATTTATTATGTGTTAACACTTATTAAAGATAATAGGACATGTTGCTTCACAAAGGTCTCTTTTTGTATTGCTCCACAAATTTATAACCGAATACCAGAATCCATTCGAGACACAAATGACATTAATTGTTTTAAATCAAGACTAGTGAATTATTTAATCGACAAATGTTATTATTCCTTTAATGAATTTTATTGTAGGATTACATAATAATAGTACTTAATATATTAATGGTTTGGTGTAAATTATTTACTGCAAGATTTGATAATAATAATAATGTTAAATGGTATACTCGTGATAATGTATTTAAATGATTTGATTGTACGCCCTAGTGGCAGGACACGGTTAGTTCTTAGCATGACATTTTATAAGACCCTTGTTTTATACCTGTGTTCCACAATAAAGATTTATGATTATGATTATATCTCTTTTCCCTATTTTTACCTGACATAGGACACTAGGTTTGGCCACTATTTCCGTATATCTGACACTTTGCTATAGTCCACAATATTGTCCCGAAGCAGTGGTAGGGTAAAAAAATATTTGGAAATGTGAAAGAGCTTATTCTATTTTCAGAAACAAATTGGTTTTATTAGTTTTTTGTGGTTTTATTGTAGGCAAAAATCTTAAATCAATAGGACTTACATATAGGTAACGTTCCTAATGGAATCCGCACACGAGTGTATGTATACGATTCATGGCAGACCACGACTTGTAAATTACGGCGTGTGTATTTAGTAGAGGAATGAACTTGACATATTACACTTTAAAAGAAATTATTGCTTCTAAGATTGTGACTGTTGTGACCAGGGGCGTGCATTCCATATAGGCTATTATGCAGAGCCTACCTTCATAAAAAACTGACAGCTAACCATAATTATTAATTACGTATTCAACAATAAACAATAAATATTCTGTAACCATTTTGTCGTCTACCTGTACTTATTCCTTACTAAAGCGCGCAACTTAGATCGTTTCTGTGCAATTTAACCAATGTTAGGCTGCCGCGAGATCGCCTACTGTTTCACGCAAACTTACTCAATTTTCACTCACAGCCTACCCCCATCTGAAACCAATGCACGCCCCTGGTTGTGACAAAGTATCTTTACTCCATACGAGCCTGTCAAGATGGATTTGATTGCTTCAAAGAGAATCAATCATTGTAACAACTAATTCATCTTATATCCAACAAAGACTTTAGTCAATATTAACTTAATTGATTCAACATACTTCTGTAACAATGTGTTTTGGCTACATTTCATAGGATCAGAGCAATGTATGTGATGTTGTCCAATACTTATTTGTTCACGCTTACTATTAAAATTTATCGAATCATGCAAAAAAGTATATTAATAGATGCAACAATCATACTTGTTAGAAATAATAAACGCACCTACTTTAGTTCAATCACAGATAAAGTTATTATTTTAACTATTCAGCATTGATTGATTCATATTATCATAGTTATTTTATTCAATTTGACGACAACAAAGAGAAAATCGCTCATAGTTGGCTCACATTCTTAAGAGAGTAAGGGCCTACAAATGCGAGAGTAGTGAAGCCGTTCCATCATCACAAGGCATATTATTACTTTTAGCAAATTGCACACTATGAATTGTTTTGTGGGGAGTCAAATTGCTGTATCTATGTCGAGTGAGCTAATGCGGTGATGTCGGAGGCGGAATTCGCGTCAAGCCCCGGACAAGGAATGTCGAGTGGCGAGCGTTGTCGCGTGACCGCGCCTAAGACATTCTCGCTTGAAGCGGTTTTGCCAAAGGAACGTACCTATAAACTGAACCCAAACTTGAGACTGTGCATTTGCAAGTTTAGGTTTGAATACATTCCCTTTAGCAACAAACTTGTCAATGCAGACAATGTCTATGTAGACAAGATTTGGAGCATTGCGAAACTGTATTGTTAATTATGTTGCATAGACTGGGACTTCTCAAAACTTGATTGGTAGTTTAATATAAAATTAAATAGGTATTTACTTAATATATAAGGAAAAACGAAAACGTTCAAAGTCCGTTATTATACTAGTTATCGCGACCAATAATTATTCTACATCGCTTATTTACAGTATGTAATGTATGTTTTTTTTACAAACAACAGGAAGCTTGATGCTGAGCGGGAATTTTGACACATCAAATCCCCTTTATAGTATTGTTATGTATTTTTATTTCATATGTATAAATAAACGTTTTCTATACTATTATTTAGCTATATTTTAGTCAAAAGTTATGTAAATAAATAAATATTGGACAACATCACATTGTCACAGTGATATAGAAATAAGAAACAACGACAGTATCACAACACCCAGATCCGAGATAATACAGAAAAGGTCGTTTTCTACTCCGACCCGACCGGGAACCGAACACGGGACCTCAGAGATGGCGACGCGAAGGTAGTCTAAAACTACAACAACAAACAATCAAATCGTAATTACATTATAATGTGCAAATAAAGTTTTTTTGGTTTCGTTAAACATAATTTGCATTATAAATAATAATAACGACATTCATTTAACTAATACATGTTGTTACAATAATATTAGGACTTTAAGTGTTAATTAATTTTATTGTTAGTAGAAGGGAATACAAACAGCCGATTTTTAAAATAAGTGGTCATGGAAATATTAAATCTGATCGATTAAATGGCTACACTAAGTATCTACAAAACATTTCGTTCAAACTGCAAGTCTCGTTTTATTAATACGCCCCTCACTGATGAGCAATCCCAAAAAGGAAGGAAAGGAAAAACAGGAAACAAGTATGTATCGTTCCGGAATCCAATACACGGGCAGCTCAACAACAGCAACGGGGAAACACAACGAAAAGTCAGGAAAAAGAAACACGATTTAGTGTAGAAAGAGATATGCTACAATCACATACGGTCACTTCTACTTTATTATCGAATAGAATTGGAACTAGGCATTAATCCTGAAGTAGTGACACATTTATTGGATAAAAAGACTTCAAAATATAAGGCTAGAATAAATATATGTATAAATATTGGACATCATCACATACATTACTTTGATTCTATGTTAAGTAGCTAAAGCACTTGTGTTATAGAAATCAGAAACAACGACGGGACCACAGCAACTGAACCAGAGACAACAGAAAATTTCGTTTTTTAGATTGACCCGACTGGGAATCGAAGTCGGGACCTTAGAGATAGCGACGACAAGTCCGGCGGCGTACTAGCCTCTCGGCTGCGGTGGTCGTCAGAAACAATTGAAGAGCTTCAAACAGAAAACGCACATTTGGGTTCGTCAACTTCTTTGGGCACTCTACCCTTGTTCCTAAAGAGACTAAATGTACGACTGGACTATAACTAACGGCAGAATGTGGAGTAGCTACTTTAAAATGTGAGTTTGATTATTGACTAAATAAGTTAATGGGTGCTACTTTTATTTTCAGACGTCTGCAGAAGTATCCATGTTGTACTGTATAATAAGCGACTATCGTGTTCTGAATAAGTAAATTTTATTAAAAAAAATAAAACCGACTTCAAAACACTGAAATGCTAAAAATAATCCTAACACTTAAGTACCTAATCAGATACTTTTGGAGTCGGTGTCAGCCGATGAGAGATTCAATGTTTTTGTTTGCACCGACTCCAAAAGTAACTGATTAGGTACTTAAGTGTTAGGATTATTTTTAGCATTTCAGTGTTTTGAAGTCGGTTTTATTTTTTTAAATAAAATTTACTTATTTCATCTATTTTTAGTGATAAATCCTAATCTAACTGCTGAACATTAGCTGCTGATTTCATCCCCTATTTTCCTACCCTTAGGGGTGATTTTTATTTTTCAAACTTTTATCATAGCATCTTTGAAGTATAAGCTATTCAATAAAACAAAAATCATCAAAATCGGCTCATATTTGTCGAAGATAGGTAACAAGAACCACAACCAAAATATTATCTGGGTATATATTTATTGATTTTCTCAAAAAGTTCTAAATCAATTTCGATAAAATTTATATGGGATCACCTCTGAAGTATGATCTACCAAACAAAAAAAGAATCATTAAAATCGATTCATAATTGGCGGAGTAATCGCGTAACAAATATACAAAAAAAAAAACACAGTCGAATTGAGAACCTCCTCCTTTTTTGAAGTCGGTTGAAAAAGGAAAAAAACAATGTGTGACCATGTATTTTATAAGAACCTCTGTTACTGAGAAGCGGCAGTGAATCACCGTCACAAATCGAATCCGGCTCTCACAAGTTTGATGAAAAAAACCCGTGGAAGGAAAAGCGGCAGGAATGAGAGGAGGTTTCATAAAGGACCCATCGAAAAGTTTCTACGTTCCGAAAACGTCGACTACGTACGTAGTGATGCGATGACACATAATTTGTATCACAACAAATAAGAAGTTTTATTAAAGTTACTTATATAGGAAGGTTGAATATATCACTGCTGTTTATGAAGGTATATCAATATTCTACATTATACAAAATTAAAAATATTATATCGCAACCGAAGTAGTAATAAACCAGCTTGTACGAGCTACATCGGTTGTTTTACTTGCTATCTGACAACATTAAAGCATTTAAAAACGCTAAGGAATCACGCTCTAAAGGTAACACACATCAGGTACGTTGGACTACATAAACTACAAAACGGTGTAGAGTTTAAGGTCTACTTGCCGTGGTTCTGTATAGCTTACATTGCTATGCCACTCATTAGGGAGGGGATTGCGAATACTCGCCACGCTTGGCAGACGGGTTGGCGAGCGCAGTTTTTTATAATATTTCGCACGCAGACGCTGCTGCCCGTCTCGTGCTACAGGAATTAGTCGCCTCTTACGACACGCCTCCTGCTGGCGGTGGGAAAATGTATTCTTTACGGCCGTTCCCACACGACACGCACATAGAACGTAGAACTGACGGCCGATGGGGCAGAAATGTTCTGGAATGGAGGCCACGTACCAGCAAGCGCAGCGTAGGACGTCCACCTACAAGGTGGACAGACGACCTGGTAAAGGTTGCAGGAAGCCGCTGGATGCGGGCCGCTTCCAACCAGCCAATCTGGAAGTCACTGGGGGAGGCCTATGTTCAGCAGTGGACGTTCTATGGCTGAAATGATGATCATGATACATCGCTATAACATAAAAAAACGGTGAAGTGCGAGTCGGACTCGCCCACCGAGGGTTTCGTACAAATTTGTAGGTACATATTAATTGTCAAATTTAATTGTTCTTGTTCAACGGAAAGTACCCTATAATATCTTATTCCCTGAAGAGTGTCGATATGTACGTTTTTTGCGGCATAAACGGCCGTATCTTTTTTTTAAGGTAACTTAGAAGTTTGTTTTTTCACAGCTTTAATGCACTGTAGACGAACAACGAAGTGATCCTATAAGGGTTAATTTTTTTCCTAGGCACGGAACCCTAACAAAAACAGAGTATCGCAAGGCCTGCAACGAATCTTGGTGTTATGATGTCTATAGGCAACGGTGATTGTCTTGTGGATTTTTTCCCTGTCTTTGTGGGGTATGCAATGTCTCTCTATCTACACCTTTGCATCTGCCCCCTCACTAGATGTTGATACCAAAGTTTACAAGCCGTATGTGTCGAGTGTAACTCGTACAAAAGGCAGGTTATTTACGTTATCGCGAATGTGGCGCGTCCGTGTCTCATACACACACAATAGATAGTTTTATCAAGCTTTCGAAAGCTTCTTGCTTCTAACAAAAGAGCTTCCAACTTGTTTCCGGGGCCGCCGTTATCGCTTCTGTGAAAATTACGTACTATGTTCCGAATTTCACATTCTTATGGCGATAAAATATGATTAAGTATTCTTAACACAAGGGTAGGTAATTTCTTTAGCATGATACCATATTTACGTTGACCTATCATCGCCCAAAATAATCTTTTAATTTAAGCCACTGAGCCTGATCTCGATGGCCCCTAAATTAGCCTATACCTAAATGAATAAGCACAAAAATATGATTTTATAACGCAGAAAATAAAAGTATTGAAATGATTTTGAACAATACAAATATCCCACACACATACTGTTACCAAAATAACACAGTTATTAATGAGCGCTATATCAAAATCTCTTTGTCGTATAAAAACGAAACCTTTGAATGTGCGTGCTCTACGAAAAATACAAAATACGGTTGAGTGTTCGCATGAATAACTTATACAGGGTGTGCCTTCAGTAACTCTGCGAATGCAAACGTAATAATGTTCTTATTTTAACGGAATTATGTTTATTTATTTTTGAACAAAGTTTGGCAGGTCCCCTGCGTGAGAGGGTAATAAAGAATTTATATTATTTTCGAATGAGGTTTTATGTATATTCTGTATGAGTTTATAACTTGCCATAGTAATCCTTTCTTCTTAGCATTAACACACAAAATGATCCTAGTCGTGTAAATGAGCCTCATACAGGGCAGTTTCCGAAAAATATTTGTTTTTTAAGGAATTAAAATTCCTTATTCTGTTCATTTGACGGGCAATAAGTAATAGTTTAATAGGAAGATACATCCCGGTAAAGAATCAATAACTACAAATAAATAAATAAAATAACAACTCAATAGTTCTGCTCACCACAGAAACAATTGCCTCTCGCAGTATTTGAACACGCAACCGGGCTTTGTAGTTAGGAGTGCGAGCCACTATGCCAGTCGTGATGGGCAGCGAGCTACTAGACCAGTCGTGATGGGCACTGGCACGGCGTTATAGGAAAACGTAAATACTAAATCTAATATCAGGATTTCCTTCGGAGATATCGGAGTTTGAGGTTTTTTGATATTAAGATATACGAGTAGATTTCGTCCTTTTCCGCAAATTGAATCGTAGAATTCGTATTTGAATCCAATAATCCCGCGCATGTATTTACTTAACTTCAAACAAATCTATGAAAATCTGGATATCTTCTTATATATAAAATTCTCGTGTCACAATGTTCGTTCCCGTACTCCTCCGAAACGGCTTGACCGATTCTCATGAAATTTTGTGAGCATATTGAGTAGGTCTGAGAATCGGCCAACATCTATTTTTCATACCCCTAAAGACCACGCAGACAAAGTCGCGGGCAACAGCTAGTTAAATATAAACCAGCTCGCACGCACGTCGAAACTCATCAGCAGCCGAAATAACTGGAAAACTTTACCATTCATTCTACAGTCGGGTAAATACGTACAAACGATGGCATCGTCCAGCATATTCTATATGACGTCACAACACAGCACCGGGCTGTCGACAAACATCGGTACGTCCAACTTTTGTCGGTTTTTAACATGCCACTAGCCGCTTTGCGCCTTTGTGGGCATTTTAGAGTTCCTGCCTTTAATTATGTGTTCCACAGAAACTGGGTCGGAACGGATTGCGGACGCCACGCGGCCTGCCCGCGGCGGATAGTCCCGATTACGATTTGCCGGGACACGATTCCCCGTGTGCAAAATGAGAACGAAGTTGTACTCGGTTTTTCTTCAGGCAAAGTTTTCTATTAGTAAGTTGCCTTCGTCGACTTTTCTCGTGCATGTGGCGTTCGTTCGTAAAAAAGTTGTGTTTATTTCATGAACATTTTCTTTTGTTATTTAATTTCACTTCACGTCATCAAGAAATTAATTTTACAAACACATTTTTCAACATATCTTTTTGTCACATTATTGTAGAGACGTCACATAAGAATTTCAAAAGGTAAATTCTATCTAATATCTGACTTATTGTGAGTGGGTGTGGATTTTTTTATCGTAACTAGTTTAGTTTTGATGTAATTATTTAACTAACTTACTTTAATAATTGTTTTTTACGTTTTTAGGAACTTAAACTCATGAGTCCAATAAAAAACTTTAATTGTGGTATCCACTCCCAGACCGTTCCGGGAGTAGTTAATGGCGCCTGGAGCCGGCAATCTGATCAATTTATTCGCGGGCCGTGTCTCAACTCGCGCCAGGCCGTTTGTCACGTCATCTCAGTTTTGTTTAATTGACTGAAATGACATTTTCGAAAACTTTATCCTGAACTCGTGACTGCCATTTACTATAAAATTGACAACCAGATGAGAGATACAGCATATCATAGTTTTAAGTTCTTAATATAAACAAAACTTGTAGTTACTTGTAATGAGAGATATTAGGTGTATACATACTTACTTATACACGCTAACGATGCCGATAGTGTAGTTGTTACATTAAAATTCGTGGTCTAAGGTGCAACAACTGTAATATTGAATGAGTGATTATCGCCGGGGGCCAATGTCCATTCCATCATCAGCGAAGTGAATTGACATTTATTTAAACATAGTTATTTATTTAGAGCGCATTTTTACAAGCTAACATTTAGAACTGTAGAAAAAGATCTGGGACCTTACACTGATAGCAGTGTTACATCATACTCATTTTGTATTTTTAGTTTTTTTACTTTTATCCAAGAGCTGCTAACTGGAACACAAGGTCAGCAGCCCTTTGAAAACGAAAGGCTCATCTTTCTCTGTGATATCGAATGACAAGATACAAAACACCTCGAGTAAGCCGGTCAAACTGTTCGTCCGGGCAGACTCTGCGATTAGCCGGTTGTGTGCTCTGGTTCAAGATGTATGTCGACGACATTACCGTGGCCGTGCCCTCCCATAATATGCGCCGAAAATAGCTGAGTCGCGACACAATGTTTGCTCTGAGTCCCGGGCGAGTTCGGGGCCGTGTTTGAGTAGCACGTCTTGTGCCGTGTTTACGGAGTAATTCTTGCTATTTATGGCGATTTTACCAAAAATATATTACAAAATACAACATACAAAATATATAATCTGACGACCTCCGTAGCCGGGAGGCGAGCATACTTGGTATCGTTATCTCTGAGGTCCCGGGTTCGATTCCCGGTCGGTCAATGTAGAAAATTAACTTATCTATATTGTCTCGGGTCTGGGTGTTGTGGTACCGTCGTTGTTTCTGAGTTCTGTAACACAAATGCTTAAGCTACTTATCACAGGATCAGAGCAATGATATGTGATGTTGTCCAATATTTATTTATTTTATTTATATTAAGATATTGCTCTATGCACTGTGGCGCTCTTACGTCCATTATTAATAATCGTATGTAAAAAAAAAATACTTTAAAATATCCGACAATAAAGTCAATACACAGATTACGAAAGCCACGCGGTCATTCATCAGAGGCGTAGGTACGGCGACCTTACGCAGTGCACATACGGTGCAATTTTTTCATGAATGAGTTAAATTATCCACGCGACGATTTTTAACAGCGGATAGAAATAATTAAATGTGAATAAAAAAAATTTTTCTTTGCTCAATTCCTACTCCTAAAGATTTGGCATCCCTTTGCAATGTTACCCTGTATAGATATTATGCTGCGAAAACAGTTGAATTTACAAACAAAATCATATAACCAGATTGTTGTTGAAAATAAGTCAATTTTATCAAAAGAAATAAGACCCTACTTTGAAGTGAGGCGTTATTTACTCGGCCATTTCTGAGTAGCTGACCGGTTATCTAGGGTATTCTTGATCGAAGACGGCGAGCGACAAGTTTCTAAACGCTACGAACTACGAATGTGAGTGTTACGCCGTAGCAGTAGCTGCGCAAGAGCATGCTACGACGATGCTACGACTGCTACTAACTACGAGCTACGTAGCTATTCTAACATGTCACTATGTTTTATGTTCAGCTGTATGTGTAAAAAACATATTTGAATAGGGTTGATATTCCTTTAGTGATAAACACAGTAGACGTATTTTTTTAATTTCTTTCTAAACGATAATTTAAATACAAAACATTGTTAATTTGACACATTTAGCAACGCACACAAATACATGACAGTAAAGTCATTTATTTACAAGAAGAATCTCACACACCTTGCAAACAGAATACATAGAAATGACAAAATGAAGAAATCGTAGCACCCCAGTATTTCTAACTTAAATGCTTTGCCAACAAAGTCCCTCATATTTTTTTATATTTTTTATGGTTCACGAGTTCGGTTAATACCTAAAACCGTAGCAAGAACTATGACAACAAAGTGACCCTAAAAGGTTGTCCGTTTGTTTCTATTGTGGGGTAGGTACGGAATCCTAGTAAAGTTTTAAAAACTCTACGCTGCGCTATTCTACGCAAAGATTACCTTAAGTTAGCGCAACTAGCGCTAACTTTGAAACTTCAGCACAAGTAATATTTAGATAACAGGATCGCAGCCGTCTAGGCTCTGTCAACGTAACTCGGTAAAATTTATTTATATTCATTTTCCACAAAACATTTATGTTTAGCCTAATGGTCGACTGTTAGAGAATGCCACATGGCATTAAGTCCACCTTTTGTACGATTTAATTTTTGTGCAATATTTTAAAATAAATAAATTTTATAACGTAAAAGCAGTATAGAGGTTTAGTTATAAAAATGGTAATAAATAGTTATATTTCCTTCATGAGTTAAGTATTCGTGAGCTTAAATATTGAAATAAATCGAAGTTATATTAATTTATAATATTATCAATTCTCATATCGAAGATGCTATTATGTTTCACCATGCACCTATATATATATATATATATATATATATAGCGCTGTGTGGGGACGGCCGTAAAGAATACACTTCCCCACCACCAACAAGAGGCGTGTCGTAAGAGGCGACTAATTCCTGTAGTCGAGACGAGACGGGAAGCAGCGTCTGCGTGCGAAATCTTATAAAAAACTGCGCTCGCCAACCCGCCTGCCAAGCGTGGCGAGTATTGGCAATCCCCCCCAATGAAAGTCATTGTGGGAGGCTTATGTTCAGCAGTGGGCATCCTATGGCTGACATGATGATGCACCTACACATACAGGTAAGTAGCACTAAAAGTGTCAGTTAGCAGCTTATATCAGAATGAGAAGCTTTAGAACTTTTTTATTGTCCCACGTAGCGTTTACAGTTCTCAGTGTAAATACTACCTAAATTCAGCTCAGTCTCATTTCAGTTTCACACAGCGGTTGCCACCAGAATAGAGGTAAATTTAGAAGGTTAACTTCCCATGAACCCCCCAAGATGTACATAGAAACCGCCCCAACTGCATAAACGCTGTGATTAAATACACTTAAAAATAGCGTGCACGAAAGCAAATAACAAATTCACATGTTATTCTTTCAAAATGACCCGTTAAGTATTTAATACAGTACGTGTTAGTTAATAGATATTTTGATATCATTACTTACACATGCAACTATCAGCACGTACATCTATTAATTAACTTAGCAAATTATTTATTTAGCTGTCTATCTATCCATCTAATTTACATAGATTAAATGCATGATGGAAAAGCGAAAATTACCTACTAAATTAAACAAATAAATAACAAAACAATGTCGGACAAGATCACATACATTGCTCTGATCCTATAGTAAGTAGACAAAGCACTTGTGTTACAGAAATCAGAAACAATGACGGTACCAAAACACCCAGACCCGTTACAATATAGAAAAGTTATTTTTCTACATTGATTGACCGAGAATCGAACAGGACCTCAGAGATAGCGACACCAAGTCCGGTATGCTCGCCTCGCGGCTACGGAGGTCGTGAATTAAAAAAATAACTTCATGCACTGTTTCATCAGTCAACAAGCAAGCTATGACTTGCATAAGCGTGTCACGTATTTGTCTTACTTTCTAGACTTTTTGAATAAAGAAAACCACATTGAATTGAACTCATTTGTGTCATCACAAACATACAACATAAAGTAAATCTAAGTACAGACTAATTAGACACGTAGAAAAGTTTGTAATAAGCGAAACAAGCGTAACGAGTAGAATTTCTCTTCACTAATGAATGTCAAGTGTGGCGTCCCGGTCAGCGACCGAGGTTCGTATAAGTTACTTTTTGTATGTAATTTTTTCGAGGACTATTCAAAATGTTGTTTTAGAGTACAGGTAGGACGCTTGGCGAATGGTAATGGTACCGAGAGGCGAGCATATCGGACTAGGTATCTATCTCCGAGGTCCCGGGTCTGATTCCCGGTCGGTCAGTGTAGTAACATAACTTTTACATATTCTCTCGGGTCTGAGTGTTGTGGTACCGTTATTGTTTCTAAGTTTTGTAACACAAGTGCTTATGCTACTTTTCATTGGATCTGAGCAATCTATGTGATGTTGTGCAATGTATGTTTATATAACTAGCGTGCCACCAAGCGAGCTGCCGCGTCACCTGCTTACGACGTGAAGCAAGTGCCACGAGCAGTGCGGTGTGGCTTTGTGTTTCACTTGAAGGCTAGAATATCGCTGGAGGGCTGTAACGCGGTTTGGGTGAGGCCTACGACCAATCGTGGATGATGATAGACTGTTTTATTAATTAAATTTTTTAACTATCTTAATTTATATATTTTTTTTATTTTTTTATTTATTTTTACTTTATTGCACATTTAAAAATAATTGTTCAAATGGCGGACTTAATGCCAAGAAGCATTCTCTACCAGTCAACCAGTGATCAAACAGAGAAATTCAGGCGGTGCAGCAAGAAAAAAAAAATATATATATATACTTAATCTCGATATGTTTATAATTCTATGAAGAAATTAACATATATCTAGAGAGATAAAATTGCTGATTAAAACTATGACTACTTCAGTGTTTTTGGTCGAATTGTTAAAACAAATCAACGATTTTGCTATATGTATACATGCACTTTTTACGTTTAACATAACGACAGAGAGAATAGCACTAAGTAAATCGAAAACATAACCAAATGAGCTTAAGTTTTACACGAGCGCGAGCACAACCGCAGTATTTGGACAATGGTTAGTTTTGTCGCAGTCCTAGGGTTTCCACAAAACATACGTCGGATTTTCTGTTAATTAGGTACCTACCTCAATAATATAATTAAAATTGTACGCAGATCTTGTGTAATAAAAAGTAAGATATGAGATGAAGAAGAAACCTACTCAAATTTACGTTATCAAGTGCCCATTACAGCAAAAATATTTCGAAAAAGCCTTTAACACGTTAGATTGATAGACTATTGCTTTTCCTTAAATAAAAAGTTTAGCGAATGGTGTGGACGAATCGCCAGATAACCAAAGTTCAAAGGGGGTCAGAAACTATAAGAATACAGAATTCATAATATTACTTTATAATAAAAGCAATTTAAACAATACGTAGATAAAAGACTAAAAACGTTTAAACGAGATAGCATCCCTGTGCGCTGCGGTGCACAAAGCGACGCGACATGCATGCCGGAGCGATTACCGGCGGCGCAGTCCGATCGCCGCTGCATACGTTATTATTTTAATAACGTAGCTACATATACGATGTACATATACAGATGCACACTTATTCATGACCGACAATAATCATACCGTAAACAAAAATAGTAGTTCATCATCATGCCAGCCTATTACAGTCCAACTGCACGTAAGCCTTCCTGAAAGAGCGCTAAAGATCACGATCTCCCGCTTGTTTCATCCAGCCACTGCACTGCCATCCATCTTAAGGTCGTCGGTCCATCGAGCTGAGGGGCGTTCTACACTTTTCCAAACACGTTTCATCGCTTCCGCGACAGATGTGGCCGGCCCACTGCCACTTTAGTTTTCTACATTTTAGGACTATGTCCATTACTTTAGTCTTCTGCCGGATAACTTCATTTCGGATTTTATCCCATAACGAAATTCTAAGCATCGACTTTTCCATAGCTCGCAGAATGACGTGAAGTCGGTGGGAAAATAGTACTTACCACAAAATAATTACGTCGCGTGAAACTGTATTATCGGAAACATCGAATTAATTAATTGTTAATTCAAATGTCTAGTAATATGAAATAAATGAATTGGTAAAAAAAATACAAGAGTATTAATTAATTCTTTAATCATATTTTAAATTACGGAAAGGGACAACATGTAAATATCAAACACAAAATCGAAATCAAAGTTTTGAAATTCACTGTGACTATTTTATGCAAATTATAGTGGAGTTACGTTATGTAAAATTTTTGAACTTTGCAGTTATTGAAACTGTATTTGATATTTTTTTAAAACAAACTATTAAACTAACTAAACTAAACAACAGTTTTTTTTTAAGATAAACACAGAATCGGGATTATGGTATGATAAACTGTTTCAATATAAATATTAGATAAAAATAATTAGGTGTGAAGTGCGCGATCTAATGCTAATAAATTTTACTGGAAACCTTATGTGTAAGCTACACTAAACTAAAGCCAACCAAACCATGAAAAGATCTTTCTTATTTGGACAGTTTAGGTTGACTGCGCTTTTCAGAACATATATCAATTTAGAAACTGTAGTTTTCACCACAATTTTCATGCTATTATGTACAAGTATACTAGCCACATACCTATCCATCAATAAACCACATTTTGCGTCACTCTGGAAATAAATGGCGGACATCAAAGGCATAGTTAACGGACTAAATTGCGGTACACATTGATGTTAATTCGAATTACAAATTCAAAACAAACGCCATTCATTTAATTATCGACCATTACTGCATAGGAACGAACTGGGAATTAAACAAAATCACTCAACGCACCCCATAATAAAATTAAGCTTATTTTCGCGGACGAGCGCTTACGGAGCACACAGCGCAGGATAAACAGCCATATTAGGACTGGTGCCTAGAGTACGTAATTTTATAAGTATGGTATACATACTGGTATATAAACTGCTAATCCAAAAATAAAAGTTTACAAACATACGTGGACCTAAGAAAACCGCGATGGAAAAACCCAGCGTAGGGCGCCCTCCGCCGATGTTTAGCGATGATATTTAAACGCAAAGTTTACCTTGCCGTAACACAGTCTCGTCGACTAGCACGGAAGGTAAAGAACTTTTGTCTGTATACAGCCAATTGACAAGCATTTTGTTTGTAGTGCATCTTTTCTTAACTTAAATATATGTTTTTCTCTATTACGTAACTACAATTTCTTGATAATTGTATTAGCATAATAATATTTGCTACTGCTACCTAAGTGTATAGTTTAAGGTGGTATACTGTGTACTAAACTTATATGAAAATAAAAATATATTCTATTCTATTCTTAAGCTACCATAGCAGTTGATGAAAAAGAATAGCCGAGGATCGGGCTCGGTAGCGTGCATTAGATGAGACCATGTCCAGCAGAGGACTAATGATAGATAGACGTTGAATAGACACAATTTAATATACTGCACCGACCACAGACGGCCTGGGAGCAGAGCAGGCAAATGATGATGATGATCCGAAAATAATCAATGTAACGGATACAAAAAAAGCAATTTCAATTTTTGCAGTCATCACAGGGTCATGACATGCGGTCATCCAAAAAACTACATCTTCAATTTCCTCCCCATTCTACTAATTACTATACGCAGTCGTTTACTGTCCAGTCCATTCGCTTCTGGAATTCCTTACCATTAACAATCAGAAAATCCGAATCGATTGCTATTTTAAAAAATCGGCTTAATGCACACTTTCTTTCTTCTTGACACAAACTGCCTTTATATCTTAGAATATTACTGGGTCACTGTTAGTCTCGACATCTCCTCGCATATATCAAGTAGTATGTATGTTTAGATAGATAGATAGATACTCTTTATTGCACACCATACAAGTAAAATACACATGATTTTTACAGAAAGATGTACAATTTAGGCGGTCTTATCGCTAATAGCGATCTCTTCCAGACAACCAACAACCAACAATGTTTATTGTATGTATGTATAATTATCGTTATGTATTTATTTTATTTTATTTTTATTTATTTATTACTGTATGTATACGTCTATGCCATAAATTTATGCAATTCTATTTGTATCAGGTAAGAATTTAAGAACTCTGCAACACCTTCCCGTATCTTTAATGGTTGTCCTCTACCTAAAGGTTGTCTGGAAGAGATCGCTATTAGCGATAAGACCGCCTAAATTGTACAGCTTTCTGTAAAAATCATGTGTATTTTACTTGTATGGTGTGCAATAAAGAGTATCTATCTATCTATCTACAGTTATCGAACAATCGCTAAATATCACAATTTTCTGCAAATAGGCCTAAACTAAGCACTTTACACGTCCCGATTATTTTGCCCTACTACTGCTTCGGGACTATACTAAGGGCTAGAGTCAAAATATCAAAGTTGCTAATGCCGGTTCGAATTCTGCAAGAGGCAACATTTGCTACCTGCGCCATGGATGTAAGTATAAAAGTATGTCTATCCATAGTACAAGCTAGTATAGGTACTTAGTTCGGGGCTGTTTAGGTTGAAGTTGTCTGCTTGTTCTGATTTGCTTTGCGGCCGAGTCCGGTCCAGCGTCATGATGAACAAACAAACTATCAATGAGTTTTTATTTAATTAACCGATTCGGCGCGCTGCGGCTCATCCGCAGCAGTTTAATCGCTGCGGAAGTGCGGATGCAGGGGATCCGCAGATTAGGCACAAGTAGATTACGTCAAATATTGTTATATTTTAATATCGAACGAGACAAGTCCGTGAACATAGACTACTTCTTTCCGTCGTGTCAATAGCGGGTCTAGATGGACTTCGACTTAAACTTTGCAATTACAAAGTTAATAATAATAGTTAATAAATGTACTATAGTTATGTATCACACAAACACCAGCCGCTTGCAGGATTCGAAGCGGCAACCGTTGGTTAGTTCTGAATACATACAAACCACTAGACGGTCATCAAAGTCAAACATAACTTTTTTATTTATTTTTAGCCTTACTTATTAAGCATGTGTCACAGAGAGAGAAGAAGGGGGTCTTACGACCGAGACGAATGGTAAAAATGTAAATATCAACTGTCATTTGAATAGACAGGTTTAAATTCAAGTAAGAAAATTTGAGGTTTTGTGGTACATAAATAAGCTTGAATGTACAACGAGTGTAGTTATTATTAGTCTTAATAATAGTCCCAGACATCGACTTGTTTTATTATCTAAAAATTTGTTAGGATAATTTAATTTGTCATCTATATTCAGTACTGTCGACGTCTCTTGGGAATCCTGTGAAGGTGACTACAAAGTTAACGCTCTGAATATGTATTATTACTAACAAAATTAAACTTTAAATGCCCTTATCCAAACTTCAGTTTACTAAATGTAAAAGCTTAAAATGTCAGACGGTTATTTAAATAAATACATACGGTCTCTTCGGGCCGTAAAGAGCTTAATTCAGCATTATCCTAAAATATAATATCACGTCGCCCTAACACCGTTTCAAGGATTAAATATTGACTGGTGGTATTTGAACTTAAATTACCTACATGTTAAGATGATTTTAATGAAAAAGGGTTATTACACCGTTAGTGATTATTTAAATGATAAAAATGTGTGGATTTAAAACTGGTGCCGCAGACCAGGCCCTGGCGCACATCGCCAATGATTGCCAGCTGTATTGTTTTCCTGGTGGCCTGCGGGAACTTAATCTTTTCACCTCAGCCGCTGAGCACTGGTTACGCCAACTAGCACTCAACAATTTTATTAGGATTCAAGCACGTAATGCTATACGATATAATGATGATATGCGTGCCGTGTGGGGACGGCCGTAAAGAATTCACTTCTACCGCTTACAGGAGGTGTGTCGTAAGAGGTGACTAATTGCTGTACCACCAGACGGGTAGCAGCGTCTGCGTGCGAAATGTTATAAAAAACTGCGCTCGCCAACCCGCCTGCCAAGCTTGGCGAGTACTTGAAATCCCCCCCGATAAAAGTCATTGGGGGAGACCTGTGTTCAGCAGTGGACGTCCATGGCTAAAATTATGATGATGATAATGATGATAAGTACAATTAACGCCCTTATAAATGTAAAGCACGGGACTGTAAATCTATCTCTTCTTTTATTTATATGTTTGAGACAAGTTTATTTATCAGAAATGTTGAGTTCTGTGTAATAAAATCCAGAACACTCGCATGAAGTCGAACAAAAAAGAACAATTGTGTCGTTTTGCTTGAGGTCACAGTATTTTGTATCACATAAATGTGTATTTATTATTTTATACTGTTTACTTATAAATGATACGCAATGAATCCATAATATTGTTAGCATTTTGCTACTTTTGAATTATTGTAACCAGTGTACTGTTATTTGTTAATAATTAAATAATACCCCTTGATATAAGTACTCGTCAGGGGCGTGCATTCTATATAGGCTATTATGCAGAGCCTACCTTCATAAAAAACCGACAGCTAACCATAATTATTAATTACGTATTCAACAATAAACAATAAATATTATGTAACCATTTTGTCGTCTACCTGTACTTATTCCTTAGCGCGCAACTTAGATCGTTTCTGTGCAATTTAACCAATGTTAGGCTGCCGCGAGATCGCCTACTGTTTCACGCAAACTTACTCAATTTTCACTCACAGCCTACCCCCATCTGAAACCAATGCACGCCCCTGGTACTCGTACATTGATTACCAATAAGATCTTGTCAACATCGTAAAGAAATGGAATATCTTGAACGCGTATGTTCTAGATTCATACAATTCGGAAGATTTAAAGAGTCAAATAATTGTAAAAAAAATTATTTTAAACTCTATCTATCCATAGGCAAGGCCAAGCCCTTCGTGACTGAGCAATAAATCTGATATAATCCAATATAGTATCTTAGCAACTTACACCTTCGCTTTAAATGAACAAACTACGCCATTCAACGGTAGAAGCACAGAAAATCATTCAGAGAAAAATATCAAAAGTTTTCAAAGCTCTTATCGTTTTATGCCAAGTCAGCTAGAAACATATAAGGCTACACTCTTTTATTGACTCCGCCATTTTAGAAAAAAGGTTCGCTCACTAACGTAGTATTAGCACTTGTATGTGTTAGTCTAAAAGAGTTCTAATAAATGAGACTAAACTAGTAAATTTACTGGATTTTCTTTTTAATCCTGGCTGGATACGAATTCATGTCTTTACAAGTAGGAAATCTAAATCTAATATTTAAAAAAAACTTGACTGACATTTTTGAAATGTATACAGGGTTACATTGCAGAGGGGTGCTAAATTTAAAAAATAAGATCTAGGTAACATTATAAGGAAGCGTCCTATTCGTTATTATTTTTAATTATCGTATTTTACGAAAAAAATACTTTAAAATATCCGAAAATAAAGTCAATAACGAGACAACGAAAGCCGCGCGGCCATTTATCATTTGCTTATGCATTTTCTTTGCATAGTTCGATTAAGTTACTGATTCCGACCCACTCCTGAAGATTTGGCACCCCTTTGCAATGTAACCCTGTATGTTAGTCTCTAGGGCCCATTTACACAATCTTTTTAAATCGACATAATTATGTTCGCAGTTGACATAATTATGTTTTGTCCAGTCTTAGGTTAAATCTAGATTTAAAATGTTGACAAGTTGACCAAAGTAAAGCCCAAGGCAATAGTTTTAGGACTTTAACAAATTAATTCCTATCTTGTACTATATAGTAACGAAATTTTAACACTGAAAACGAAAAAGGAAAGTAAAAAGAACACTGGCAAAAAATGAAAATGACATGAAATAAGAACACATATTTTCCACAACAAACTTGTCAAAGTGTCAACCCAATGTAATTATGCTCGCGACACGCGGCATATGAATTGTTTTAAAACATATTCTATGTTTTAACAAAAAACCCAGACTAGGTTAGTTTATTTTAAAAAATCGTATTGTATTATTTCTGTTTTTTTTTATAATGTTTGGTTATTTACATTTAGAAATTTAGCTGACCATGCGAAAAAAAGAGTAAATTTTTTAGCTCACTACTAAGATGAGTGTGTTCTATATTGAATAAATGAATGAAATGAACACGGTTTTGATCAAATTGACGAGTTCGCAGTATTGAAGAGTGTGCAGTATAATGAACTTGACGAATACGCAGTAAGAAAATTAAGGCGTGACGAGTAAGCTGTCTTGACCAGTATGTCCTAAATTGAGTCATGTCAGAAACAACTTTATCAGATTATACGTGGACTGTAAACGTTTAAAGCGCTCAAATATAACAAAGCCATCGACTAAATAGAATAGCCGCTGAAAAACACTAACTTAAATCAATTCCTTTGTACGTCGAACGAAGGTTAATTCTCAATCCGAGAGGTTTTTTCAATGGGAGTTAATCCGAGTCGGAGACTTATGGCCACATTTGTCTAGGCCGGCAATCAACTGATCTTTTATCCCCGTTTTGTCTAAGTTTCACGAAGGATTGATTTCCAGGCTGAAGCTGCTATTTGCGAAGGGTTACGGAGGTGAAATAAAACGCGATGCCTTGACGTGAAAGAGTGGACTAGTTCTTATAGGCACTATCTTTACAATTTTAAGTTCTGTAATTCTAATTACAAAATTTAATTAATAAAATAGAATATCATACTAAGTTCCCTGACGAAAGTCACAGATGTAGACTAAAGTGAGACTGGGCTCGAAACATACTTATCCTGAACGAGCTCTGGGTATCTTTACCCACAAGCGTGGGTATTGTGGCGGATCCCGACGGGGATAGCGAGACGATCCGGACTCGTTCCTCAAGAGGGGCAGGCTCTTTCTCTAAATGTTTAACAACAGCATAGCCCTTAGTAAAGTATATTACTCAGAATTATTTGCAATGGCAGATAGATGATTTTATACTGGACCGGTGATAGCTTAGTAGTCGCAGTTTCACCTAGCGTCCGAGGGTTGTGTTGGCATCTTTGCACGTACTTCTGGATACTTTGCAGGTTTCGTTCAGAGAACGGAAGTCTGGTTCCACAGGGTTGTGAAGGTATGATGCAACCCCTCTAAATGCAATAAATAGGCACCGCATCTGCGATCATAGTCAAGAGTATTCGACTTCAAACGACGCTATTCCTACAGCCAAAACAAAAGCAGGCAATTTAGCAATAAAAGATTATTTACGAAATATAAATATCAAATTAATTTCTGACCAAAAAGCCGTGCCAAATACCTAATAATACAAAATAATATTTCCGACATAGAACCTTATTTCGGCTAGAGAATCATTTTCTATTGACCCAAAACATTATTATTATGAACTAAAAGGGGAAAATGAGAGCGCAAATTGCATTTGATACAAAAATACTAACACTACACGATGTTCATATAGCAACCGTATGTGATATATATGCTCAACGAGTCACAACGTGAATGTTTCATTCGATATTTATAACTGCGTCCAACTTTAATATAATTAAGAACTTTCACAATATCCATTCGGAAAAGCCTTAATGTAATAGGGGACCGGGATTGTCGGGAATGGGAAAATGCGATCGACTGTTATTCATTTGAGTGACAGAACGGCAGATTAAAGCAAAATGTCTTCTGACATTTAAGGCATTAGGATACTGCTATAATAAAAGCCATTTTACAACTGGTTCTAGTAAATCATTACCAATTAAGTGTTATAGCTGAAGTTATACAATGACATGGGAGGTAGGAAAAATAATTGCTGTAGACATAAATGGTTGCTATCAAGTTAAATGCGAAATCTTCAGAATATTAACCAGGTATAGTATTTCGTACCATAACCAAGTAAACGTTATCGCGAAGCTTTTAACTATGATTCAAGTGAAATATACAACAAATACATCTGAAATACGGAAACAGAGGACATCCACGTAAAACCGCTACAAACCACAGGCGTGTGCTAGGACTTCATAACCGATCAGGCGACTTCGTGAGCCCTTAATTTAAATCACTATTTAGCACAGAATGCCACTGAAATCAACTAACACCCATAGACTCATGCAATCCTGGTGGAGCGGGCACTGTGTTTACGCGAGAGTGCGACGCGAGGACGCGTTCAGGCGCCAGAGAGGGCGGCCGATCACTGAAAGAGGCCCGGGCCGCCGCCTCCGCGCCCCGCCCGCCCCTAAACAGAAACTCTCAATTATTTTATTGGGGAGTTAATGAGACGCGAGCCATCCAATGGATCGTTGTCTATCCTTATAGGTCTAAAAATAAGTTGTATGGATAGGCTTATGCGCCGCTTCGTTAGGGTTTGTAATACTCTTGTTAATAGACTCAGATTCGATACCCTAGGGATTAGCTAGGTAATCAATTGGTCACCTTCTAGTTGCTGCGTTAATTACACGTAGTGATTGAGAGAGCTTATTGTTCTATATCTGTGCGAGTAATAACGCTGCTGTATTGCAGGGTAAATAAGTGACATAAACAACCTCTTACAAGTTACATATTTTAACTACGGTAAATTTTTAGACAAACAGAAGTATGGTTAGTATAACATAGATGATAGGTGGACAAACGACCTGGTAAAGGTTGCAGGAAGCCGCTGGATACAGGCCGCTCCCAACCGGCCAATCTGCAAGTCACCGAGGGAGGCTTGTCTAACAGTGGACGTCATGTGGATAAATTAATGGATGGATGATAATAATGATGATAGTAGTAAAGAATCAGCGTCTCTTAAATATGTACCTTTAATATTGAAGACAATAAAGTCAGTAAAAAAGACTCTTTAGACGTTTGTTTCGTTGTGTTAAAGAATTTCATGTTACAATTATTATTGTGACGTAGGAGTGAAGCTGACAAGCAAAACAAAACCGTTTTAAATTAAAACTTAATTTACGCTGTTTATGTTAAAGAAATTTGTCAAGAAATTTGTAATTACGTTGTGAAAGTTGCAAAGTAAGATATTAAAAAAAATCAAGGTAATTTCGTCTGAAATTGATAAATGGCTTCAACCGTCTTTCAATCTAGTCTTTGATAATAGGTAATGGCTGAATCAACGAACTGGAAGTGATTGAAAAGCCTATCACACAAAAGTATTCTTTGTCAAAAATTAGAAATGCTGAAATCGAGATTCTTATCTTTAGTTTATGGTACATTAGCTGTCATTTGACGGTCGATTACCGAGTTATAGGCAACCAAGAAGGAGTTATGGGCACTAAAATAGAACGATCATTAAATAGCCATCTAACTGAATACGCCACATTTAGATATTATTAAAAGTATCTAGGTATATTTTATAACTAAAAAGTTTAATCGCAAAAAACGCCGCCGGTATAATTTGTTTTTAGTATTTTGTTCCATTAAAATATGCGCTATGTCTCTTTCCTATATGTACAGCTTACATTAGTAGTTTTAATGGTAGCCATTTTTTTTCTTTCTTTCCTATGATAAGTAGCTCAAGCACTTGTGTTACAGATATCAGAAACAACGACGGTACCACAACACCCAGACCCGAGACAATATAGAAAAGTTAGTTGTCTACATTGACCGACCGGGAATCAAACCCGGAACCTCAGAGATAGCGACACCTAATCCGGTATGCTCGCCTCTCGGCTACGGAGGTCGTCAATTCTTAATCACAGGTTATCTGTCAACTATCGCATAATTTTAGCCCAGTACAACATATAAATGCTTAACAATATTGAAGTCTAGTCGTACATTATTAACATAATCTGCGTTTCAAATAATTTATTAAACAATGAAATACATTTTCGATCAAACGTTCGGGAGCTTTACTCAAAATACATGCACCCGTATTTTTAAGCCTTAATTAAATTAATGAATCAATCTCGGGAGTGAGGTTGGTATCTGCGTAATAAACTTTTCGTGGTATTGTCGATTGAAAAATTCGAAATATAATCAATTATTAGTTAAGCTGATGATTCGCTAATCTATACTTATATTATGAAGCTGAATAGTAATCTCAGAAACTACTGGTTCGAATTGAAAAATGATTTTTGTGTTGGATAGTCCATTTATCGACGAAGGTTTTAGGCTATATTGCATCACGATACGATTAACATTAGCGGAGTATCAATGAAAAATGTTGCACAGAAAAAAAAAACCTTCTGAGAGCTTCCGTTGTGTGCGCTGCGTAAAGTAAAGTACGCAAAAGTAATGTATGATGGAATTGTTCCCCATTAAAAATCCGTGACAACATAATATGTCTATCTTGTAAGGTTGACTCATCATTTCAGCCATGGACTTCCACTGCTGAACACAGGCCTCCCCCAATGACGTTCATTGGGGGGGTATTGCCAATACTCGCCACGCTTGGCAGGCGGGTTGGCAAGCGCAGTTTTTTATACCATATTGCACGCAGACGCTGCTGCCCGTCTCGTGATACAGGAATTAGTCGCCTCTTACGACACGCCTCCTGTTGGCGTGGAAGTGTATTCTTTACGGCCGTCCCCACACGGCACAAGGTTGACTCACTATAACCTTTTTAATGGTAGTTAATTTACTTTTAGAGAGGGGCATTGATGTGGTTTATCGCATTATTTTGAGCTGGAAAGTTACATAGGTAGTTGATAAAGACTAAGTGACAGATCGTACTACACGCGGGCGCAGCCGCGGGCGTGAGCTAGTAAAAAGATAAACTTTAAACATTTTGAGTTGGTCTCATCATCAAAGTCAAAGTCAAAGTCAAAAATCATTTATTCAATTCAGGACAAAATTGCCACTTATGAACGTCAATAACAACATTATAGGCCCCTAGGGGGCCAGAACATGTCTCCTTATTTTTTGGGCCCTACTAGCGCTTCGAGACAAGACACAGACAATCTGGCAAGTGCTGAGAAGAAACGCCGGAACAAACTCAGTCACCACTAGCTGCCACACAAAAAATATAAATCAAAATAAACAGGTAGGTTCATCAGTTTAGTGCAGGCTGGACTGACCATACATTCTTGTCATCAAGATAGTCTTGAATTTTATAATACCCCTTAGACATCAGTGTAGTTTTGACATGTGACTTAAATTTATTAATAGGAAGTTTGGTAACATTGTGAGGTATATTATTGAAAAATTTAATACAATTTCCCAAGAATGAATTACTTGTTTTGGCCAATCTAAAGTTTGGGACTACAAGTTTGTTTTTGTTTCTGGTGTTATATGAATGAATATCACTTTTCTTTATAAAAAGATCTAAATTTTTGCGTACGTACATGATATTATCAAATATGTATTGAGAGGCCACAGTGAGTATGTTAATTTCTTTAAAGAAATCTCTCAGGGATTCACGCGGACTAAGTTTGTATATAGCACGAATAGCTCTTTTCTGTAAAATAAAGATGGTATCGATGTCCGCAGCAGAACCCCACAAGAGAAGACCATAAGACATAATACTATGAAAGTAACTGAAATACACCAGCCTTGCCGTTACAACGTCAGTTAGATGTCTAATTTTTCTAACCGCAAAGGCAGCTGAAGCAAGTCTCCCAGCCAGAGTGTCAACATGTGGTCCCCATTGCAACTTCGAATCCAATGTAATGCCCAGAAAAACAGTGGAGTTTGATAGATCAAGTTTTTCACCATTTTGTAAAATTACTGTGTTAGCATGTAGGCATAGTAAATTTAATACATTTGGTTTTTTTTGTATTAAGAAGTAAGTTGTTACTTGTGAACCAATTTAATACCTTAGAGAGAGCTCCGCTTACATCGTCAAATACCTCTTCGCCTCTTTTTAATTTGAAGATTAAAGAAGTATCATCAGCAAACAGAACTATCTCACAGGAGTCTTTAGAATAGAAAGGGAGATCGTTAATATAGATCAAAAATAGCAACGGTCCCAATATTGAGCCCTGGGGCACTCCCATTTGAAGCGGGGCGCCAGAAGAGTTAGTACCATTAACGTTTACTGTTTGTAATCTGCCTGAGAGGTAAGAATTTAACAATTTTGATGCGTTATTAGATACACCGTAATGTTTTAGCTTCATAATAAGTGTTTGGTGATCGACACAATCAAACGCCTTCGATAAATCACAGAACACACCTATCGCATCATGCTTATCTTCATACGCATCCAAAATGTGTTTGACAAGTGCCACCCCAGCATCTGTTGTATTTCTACCTTTAGAAAAACCAAACTGTTTCTCGTGCAGTAAATTGTTAAGTTTAAAATGGGAGAGTAATTGACTAAATATAACTTTTTCAAAAATTTTACTAAAAGCAGGTAGAATGGAAATTGGCCTGAAATTGCTTGGGTCACTTTTTTCTCCTGATTTGAACAAAGGTATAATCTTACTATATTTCATTAAAGTAGGGAATTGACCTTGATCAATACATTCATTGAATAAATGTGCTAAGTGAGATGCTACGAGAGGTATAATGGGTTTTATTGTGTCAGTTGATATGCCCCACATATCCTCAGTTCTTTTCTGTTTCAATTCCATAAAAGTTTTGACTACCATTACAGGATTAATATGAGTGAAATCAAATAAGGAGTTGCACCCGTCAACACTGGACACAAGCAGTGATTTTGCATGCAGAGCAGATGAATTAAGTTGTTTTGTGGTTTCGACAGGTATATTACAGAAGTAATTTTCAAAAGCGCCTGCTACCTCATCATCGGATTTAATTTGCTTATTATCAATTTTTAGTGTAAATGTGTGATCGCGATGTTGTGTTTTACAAGTTTCTTTGTTTATAATATTCCAAGTCTCTTTAATTTTATTACTCGATTTATTAATTTTTTCACGTATATAATTAGATTTAGCTACCATACAGACCTTTTTAAATAACTTTGAGTATTTTTTAACATATTCTACAAATATTAGGTCATTATTCCTATACACTTTTTGATTATATAGTTCAAACATTTTCCTCCTACTGATATATATACCAGCAGTAGCCCAGTCACTGAATTTCGGTTTGAAATTGTTTATGACTAATTTCTTTTTAGGAAAGTTTTTGTCAAATTCGTTTTTGATTAGTTCAAACAATTCTTCATATAAGTTATTAACATTGTCATCAACAAAAGGTAATAGCGGTATTTTATCACTTAAGTTAGTTTTAAATTTTTCTTTGCGAGTATCAGTGACTGGTCTATATTGAATAACACTTTTAGACGGCACAAAACGGTGTTCAAACGTGACTGACTGACCGCAGTGATCAGATTTTACAAAATTTACGATAGATTTTTTAATCACAACACAGTTACAGAAAACATTATCCAAGCAAGTAGCTGTTGTAGCAGTAATTCTAGTCGGTTCAGCAAATACAGGCTTTAAATTGAAAGATTTAAAAAGACTTAGAAACCTAACCCGATAGGTTTTTTCTTCATCTATGATATCGACATTGAAATCTCCACATACAACTACCTTCTTTTTATTAGTAAATATTTTCCTGAGTAATTCTTCCATTATGGACTCAAACAATGTAAAATTACCACTTGGGGGTCTATAAACACAAACAATAATGTAATCGTCCAGCTCTGCACATGATATCTCAATAGTTCGCTCGACAGAGAGAGATACAATATCTTTTCGCTCTTTACATTTTAAGTTATTATTAATTAATATTAGTGACCCGCCACGGATGGCGTTCTCCCTTGAGAACGAACTAATAAGGCTACAATTATCTATGTGCAAAATAAGTTCATACTTTTTGAGCCAGTGCTCAGTTACACATAAAACCTGAATATTCATTTCTTGTACAAATAGTTCAATTTCTAAGTCTTTTCCAGATAAGCCTTCTATATTTTGGTGCACTATGTTTAAATGATTTGAATCTTCTATGCTCGCTAGGTTTTGTAAGCAAGAGTTTTCCTCTATTGTCTGAATGTCTAATTTAAATAATTATTAATTGGAACGGATTCCAAAGGTCGAATATTCATGTCAATTGTCTGCTCAATAAAAGCAGACTTGGTAGCCAAGTTCTTGGCTAAACAATCTAAACAATATGATAGCGATAACGCTATTTGTCTTTTGAGATAATTATTGACAAAATAACTATCTCTCGTCAGATAAATCTTATTTTTAAAATAATTATTTATGTCAATAACATGGAATTTATATTCATTATAAGATGTCAATTTATGAATGTTCAGGTTAATTTTATACCTTAAATTATTTTCTTCATCTGGCAAACCGCTACTATAAGGTAAGGTGAACCAAATAATTTTACTTATTTCTAACAGTTGCAAACTCTCAAAATAATGTAATAATTTATTTTTGTTAACATTACCTCTATTACCTATAAAAATTATTAGGGTAGAATTTTCACTAAATTTAAAAGAGAGTATTTTATTAACAATTTCCTCATAGGATGCTCCGGGCATGCAGTGATTAATCACACTTTGTCCCGTATAATGTGCAAGTAGGTGCCCCATGTTCTTACCGATCTCGTCACTAAACATAACATCATCACATCATGAGCTAGCTTAGCTACACACAGTTTTTTCTATTTTGTATCATTTCCTTGACCTATTTGACTAGTATTACTGAGTATTGACCTCGTGATACGATGAGACACCAGACTATTCCTTTACTTCGTCGATCGTAAAGGAAAAGAGAAATATACTGCGACCTAATGAAAATAGGCGAGGACAGATACGATACGAGATTTCTTCGCGATGGAAGGCTGATTTCTTCCAGGGAATCACCCTGGAAGAAATCAGCCTTCCATCGCGATAGATAGGTAAAAAATTTGTTAAGTAAGACAATCGGCATAGAATAATTAATAAATAAATAAATTGTTTTCACAATCACACCAATTACCTAGGCCTAAACTAAGAAAGTGCCGGGTGGGGACAGCCATAAAGAATACACTTCCTTACCGCCAACAGGAGGCGTGTCGTAATAAGCGACTAATTCCTTTAGCACGAGACGGGCAGCAGCGTCTTCGTGCGAAATCTTATAAAAAACTGCGCTCGCCAACCCGCCTGCCAAGTGTGGCGAGTATTGGCAAAAGTCATTGGGGGAGGCCTTTGTTCAGCAGTGGACGTCCTATGGCTCAAATGATGATGATGATGATGACGACCGATTATTTATTTATTTATACTTAGATACTTTTTATAAACATCAATGACATGCGGGCCGCCTCCAACCGGCCAATCTGGAAGTCACTGGGGGAGGCCTTTGTTCAGCAGTTGACGTCCTATGGCTGAAATGATGATGATGAAGATGACTACGGTACAAATGCTCGTGATCATCACACAAACATTTCGAACCCGCAACCGCTGGCTTTGTAGTCCGGAGCGCGAAACACTACACCAAACGGTCGTCTTAAGCAGTTTTCTAAATGATCTTTTGATGTTGATGACACACATCAATGTAATGTAATGTAATGGCAACAGGTATGTTGAACAAGGAAATCTCTTTACCTATTTTTTTATATTGAACAACATCACAGACATTGCTTTGATCCTATGGTAAGTAGCCAAAGCACTTGTGTTACAGAAATTAGATACAACCATGGTACCACAACACCCAGACCCGAGACAATATAGAAAAGTCATTTTTCTACAATTAACGACCGGGAATCGAACCCGGGACCTCAGAGATAGCGACACCAAGTCAGGTATGCTCGCCTTTCGGATACGAAATCTTTAGTCGTGGCTTCAATCTAATCAGTTAATTAATAATAAGGCCGAATATATTTGAAACAATTGAAGTCACAAATCTTGTTCGATTTCTGAAAATATTTGTAATTTTTTACAAATCATTAACATTTATTTAACCGGCAGAAACCCTTCATAATCTAATGATGAAGTATGCAGTAGTAGTTTTCATAATTCAATCGAAAATCGCGCAAACACTATCGAGAGCTCGTTAAAACTCGGACTGAGGTCGAATGGCCATAACGATCGTAACGATCGCTTGCGAACGTTCCCGACACCGCTAATTATAACATGGATAAGGATTACGTTCTTTGACAGCCATCGTGGTCAGATAAATGACTGGTGCAGTTAACAACTGCAGAAAATACTTGTAACAACATCAATTTCAAAATAATTTCAAATTTTTTTGTCTCGAAATTATCTAGAACCTGTTTTTAACGTTAAATCTCTCAAAGGACTCAAAGCACCGTTGAACGAAATCGCCACTACAGCTCGATTATATTTAATGAGCAAACTAGCCAATGCAATAGAGGTTAAGATCTTATCTAGATATCATTAACACGAAAATAAGAAGAATAAGCTTGTAGTTCGCAAAACAGCTTTGGAACATGTCATAAAACATCATATCTAATATATTTAATAAGACCGGTGCGTCGTCTTGGTCAGTGCCTCGGACTACAAAAACAGCGGTCCCGTTTTCAAATCCCTTAAAGGGCAAGAGTTTTGTTTGATGTGAAGTGTTTGTACTTGGGTCATGGATGTCATAGGTACAAATGTATTATTGTATTCTATTACGTAGTCGCTATAGTGTTTACTATACTTAGCTACATAGATGGTGTGATTTTAAGCAACCTACGTCATTATACTTACTGAACCAAGACCTCTCCTTATGTGCCTTAATACTCGTAATATTAATTACTAAGTAATAATCGCAGTTTGCTATCCAAATATACTACGTATTATCACAGAATACCTAATAGTACCGTATACTACCGTAGTATTATTACGAATAAACTAATTATCACTTTTATCTAATTGATATTTTATGTCATAAGAAAAGGTTTTTTTTCCTCAAAAAAACAGTGGTGTAGTGTGTGTACCACTCATCGAGCACATACCCTATGGAGCAGCAATACGATCCATCTTTCTCCGAAACTAGTAAGTGATTTTTCACTTACATTTAGTATAAAATGAGAACTCCTGTCAAATCTCACCCATACAAAAACAGTACAGATACAGATTTAAAAAAAATTGTCGAACAAATCGTATGACATCTCTACTCTATAGGGTATGTCCTCTACGGTACCACCTCACCCCATGAGCTTAGATAAGTGATTTTTATCGTTCTCTAAAAATGAGTCGCGTTAAACTTTTCTATTTTTTGCATTCACAATAATGGCTCATGGCTCGCCATCATAACTATGTCCTCCGTAGCTCAGTTGGTAGAGCAGACGCCCAGATAGCGAAAGGTCGTGGGTGCGAATCCCACCAGAGGCAGTTGATTTTTTTTTTAAGTGAAAAATATTATTATTGATATCTAGAGTCGACGCTGTAACATCTTTTATTTCGTCTCCCGTCGTCTCACATTGGCATGGCACATGGCATTGTTAGTAACTAATTATTGATTAGGCACGCCACAAATTCTAACGTTTAGAAATTTTCTTTCTTTCAAATTAATAAATAATTCAACGGTTTTACCTACGGTAAACGTAACCAGCCCATCTTCTACAGCTCACCATTAGCCATCATTGATATACCTCGCGACCGATAGCAGCAGAACAGAATACCTCTTATGGGCGTTCAATAATATTCACAACATATAATTTGCTCGCTACACGAATAGAGATGTAGGAAAAGATCAACAAATCTACAGGATTACATCACTAGCCACCCACCCCCTCCCCTTATTACGCGTCGTTTGCGTGCGGGCCGCGTGCGGGCCGCGTACGGGGCACGCGTCACGGACGTACGCGTAAAACGTACGCTGGTTTACGGCCGGCATCCGCATTTCGTTTATCTTGACGATACAAAACACTTTAATTCATTAAAGGCTGGCTAGATTTATATCCAGGGATGTATTGATTCGTTCGTTTACTTCTATGATTTATACTTTTCTTTCAACCTACTTTCTACTTACATTTTATAGGTAATTTACGTACGGTACGGTAATTTTACGTGTTAAGATATTTGTCACGCCGACAACTAGTTAGAAGGCTTATTTGTATTAACCTCCAGAAATTGGAAAGCTTGATGACTTACATAATCAAGACTTTCCAAGGCAGCAAATAAATTTAAAATGAAAAAAATTGGTTGAGGTTGACATTTATACTCAGAGGCGATATACAAATATTAATTCAAGAATATTACCATGTGCGTCTTACGACGGAGGGTAAGTAGATAAGTAATAACATTTACCCGCATAGACTTCAGTTCATCCGTGCTGGGTGCTTGCAATAGAGCCGAAATATCGGAATCTCATCAAAAAGTAATAAAATATTTTTGATGTTGGTGAGCATGAAAGTTCAGAACATAGATGTACGATTACTTAGCTTATAGCTACTTAATTAATAAACAAGGCCATAGTCCGATTTATTCCTTCAATGGACCGATATAACTGACCTTCGGCCCTTCCCTCACACCCATAAAGTCCCCTCTAATAAGTAAGTAATATGTGGTCTACTCATTTATTGATATTAAGACGTGTCTAATTAATAATATACAAAATAAAGACGCCCCACATCTTCAGACGAGTGCCCGGCGAACCCAGGGCATTCCCTTTGATGAATAATTTACCCAAGGCCGGGCGGTGGAGAACGAACAACATAGATAACTAACATCGACTTAAATATATTGCGTCACTAATTATTTTTTTAAACACGTAAATTTAAATCAAAGAATAAGAAAGCTGAGGTGGCAAAGGCAAGCCACATTTGCCGTGCAGAGCCGATAACCGATGGGTTAGACGTGTCGGATAGCATAGTACTCTAACAAAGTGAAGCGTTGATGAACAATTTACACGGGCCCATTTAACGAGCTAAGCTATCAAGCTAGACATTGTAAAACAATAACACTTCATTGTAATGGACTAAATATCCCAAAATAATGCTCTGGTGTGCTCCAAATTAAATTCTTTTGAGCTCGACGATAATTTTATCGACGTGACTAAAACTGGCCAAACATTGCAACTAAAAACTTTTTATTTGAGTGTCGTTGCGTGTGTTTTATTCCACAACTGTGTGTTAATTTAGATTTAAGTTTAAATGCTACAGCCCAAAAACAATTACAGTACCTTACCATACTTACAGTTTAGTTAGTAATCAGCTCAATTATACAATCAGGCAAGCTCTAACAACTGCATGCGGAATGATCTTATGTAGGTTACAGAAAACGCAATACGCGTGCATAATTCGTCCCTCGCATGACAAAATAAAAAACAAGTTATCACAGAGTGACGTAACGGTTTTATAATTATTATTTTTTTAAATACATTTAATATATAAATGGATCAAATCCATCTGTATGCACGCATCAGTGTCTTTTATCTCTATGTATACAATAAACTCGTATGTAAGACGCGCCTAGCATTTTCTAAAGCTCCAGAAATCAAGTTCTAAACAGAACAGTTAAACAGTTTTTTATATTGAACAACATCACAGACATTGCTTTGATCCTATGGTAAGTAGCCAAAGCACTTGTGTTACAGAAATTAGATACAACCATGGTACCACAACACCCAGACCCGAGACAATATAGAAAAGTCATTTTTCTACAATTAACGACCGGGAATCGAACCCGGGACCTCAGAGATAGCGACACCAAGTCAGGTATGCTCGCCTTTCGGATACGAAATCTTTAGTCGTGGCTTCAATCTAATCAGTTAATTAATAATAAGGCCGAATATATTTGAAACAATTGAAGTCACAAATCTTGTTCGATTTCTGAAAATATTTGTAATTTTTTACAAATCATTAACATTTATTTAACCGGCAGAAACCCTTCATAATCTAATGATGAAGTATGCAGTAGTAGTTTTCATAATTCAATCGAAAATCGCGCAAACACTATCGAGAGCTCGTTAAAACTCGGACTGAGGTCGAATGGCCATAACGATCGTAACGATCGCTTGCGAACGTTCCCGACACCGCTAATTATAACATGGATAAGGATTACGTTCTTTGACAGCCATCGTGGTCAGATAAATAAATGACTGGTGCAGTTAACAACTGCAGAAAATACTTGTAACAACATCAATTTCAAAATAATTTCAAATTTTTTTGTCTCGAAATTATCTAGAACCTGTTTTTAACGTTAAATCTCTCAAAGGACTCAAAGCACCGTTGAACGAAATCGCCACTACAGCTCGATTATATTTAATGAGCAAACTAGCCAATGCAATAGAGGTTAAGATCTTATCTAGATATCATTAACACGAAAATAAGAAGAATAAGCTTGTAGTTCGTAAAAGTTAAGATATTTGTCACGCCGACAACTAGTTAGAAGGCTTATTTGTATTAACCTCCAGAAATTGGAAAGCTTGATGACTTACATAATCAAGACTTTCCAAGGCAGCAAATAAATTTAAAATGAAAAAAATTGGTTGAGGTTGACATTTATACTCAGAGGCGATATACAAATATTAATTCAAGAATATTACCATGTGCGTCTTACGACGGAGGGTAAGTAGATAAGTAATAACATTTACCCGCATAGACTTCAGTTCATCCGTGCTGGGTGCTTGCAATAGAGCCGAAATATCGGAATCTCATCAAAAAGTAATAAAATATTTTTGATGTTGGTGAGCATGAAAGTTCAGAACATAGATGTACGATTACTTAGCTTATAGCTACTTAATTAATAAACAAGGCCATAGTCCGATTTATTCCTTCAATGGACCGATATAACTGACCTTCGGCCCTTCCCTCACACCCATAAAGTCCCCTCTAATAAGTAAGTAATATGTGGTCTACTCATTTATTGATATTAAGACGTGTCTAATTAATAATATACAAAATAAAGACGCCCCACATCTTCAGACGAGTGCCCGGCGAACCCAGGGCATTCCCTTTGATGAATAATTTACCCAAGGCCGGGCGGTGGAGAACGAACAACATAGATAACTAACATCGACTTAAATATATTGCGTCACTAATTATTTTTTTAAACACGTAAATTTAAATCAAAGAATAAGAAAGCTGAGGTGGCAAAGGCAAGCCACATTTGCCGTGCAGAGCCGATAACCGATGGGTTAGACGTGTCGGATAGCATAGTACTCTAACAAAGTGAAGCGTTGATGAACAATTTACACGGGCCCATTTAACGAGCTAAGCTATCAAGCTAGACATTGTAAAACAATAACACTTCATTGTAATGGACTAAATATCCCAAAATAATGCTCTGGTGTGCTCCAAATTAAATTCTTTTGAGCTCGACGATAATTTTATCGACGTGACTAAAACTGGCCAAACATTGCAACTAAAAACTTTTTATTTGAGTGTCGTTGCGTGTGTTTTATTCCACAACTGTGTGTTAATTTAGATTTAAGTTTAAATGCTACAGCCCAAAAACAATTACAGTACCTTACCATACTTACAGTTTAGTTAGTAATCAGCTCAATTATACAATCAGGCAAGCTCTAACAACTGCATGCGGAATGATCTTATGTAGGTTACAGAAAACGCAATACGCGTGCATAATTCGTCCCTCGCATGACAAAATAAAAAACAAGTTATCACAGAGTGACGTAACGGTTTTATAATTATTATTTTTTTAAATACATTTAATATATAAATGGATCAAATCCATCTGTATGCACGCATCAGTGTCTTTTATCTCTATGTATACAATAAACTCGTATGTAAGACGCGCCTAGCATTTTCTAAAGCTCCAGAAATCAAGTTCTAAACAGAACAGTTAAATTTGACCGATGCTAGTTACGACACTTAGTCATGCGAGGGACGAATTATATTCGAATTACTGGGATGTTTACGAGGATCCTAAAAAGAATCATAATTTAAAATTTGTTTATAATAAAGAGCTGGTTCTATACATTTGTCGTCTGCTGCCGGCTGCCGTGTAGGTACCGTTGAATATTTAAGCTAGACGACACTAGATGTCGCTATGGCTCTGTGGTTTAACTGCCCATTTCGTGCTACGTCCAGAGTTCAATTTTGGTGACGAGAAGTCATCTCACATGTCCAGTGTTATCCAGTTACGAATACAGAAGTGGAAACAACTGCAATAATTTACCCTATAATGGTGTTAGGTAGCATTGTGGTAGGTAGATACGCCGTCAAATTATAAGCAATAACACAATACTTATTTGTATTCTTTATTGTTTCTTCTGCTATCTTCCACTTGGCTCTTAAGTCTTTATCATAGTGTTTAAAATGGAAGACTATGTTTTAATTGCCAACCAAGTGACGAAATATCTTAAACATAAACTTATCTCTAATAATTATGTTCTACGCATTAAAATTAAAAATATAATATATCATGTGATTTATTCCTTAAAAATCACTTACTGTATATCACCGATGCGATGCAGACGCAGGTCAATAAACAAAATCTTACCTGCAACAAACAAATATTAAAATATAAAATAACCTATGAAAACAACAGACATACGAGTAGTACGTTTTTATTATATTCGTGCTTCAGCATTAGAATTTTTTGTTTTATACTCCAACGGCGATCGTGGTTCTTTTGCCTTTGCATGTTTGTAAACTAACAGAGATAATATTGCACCTGTATCAGTAAAACAAGCACTGGCTGATGTACAATCACACCTACAAGCAAAGGTGACAAATGCCCCTTTTGCACAATAATTAACAGGTAAGTACACCAACACACAACGTGAGAAACGAAGCTAGTTTTAAAAAAGAAAGAATTTGAACTTTATTTCCATTGATGTGAACAAAACGAATTTCATAATTATACTCAGAAATGAGGAGATCTAACGAACTAAAGTCTCTGACATAGCCCAAAGGATTAGCAAGCTTAAGTGGCAATGGACGGGACAAATAACACGTAGAACTGACGGCGGATGGGGCAGAAAGGTTATATTATGGAGGCCACGTATCGGCAAGCGCAGCGTAGAACGTCCACCCACCTACGAGGTGGACAGACAGCCTGGTAAAGGTCGCAGGAAGCCGCTGGATGCAGGCAGGCCGCTTCCAACCGGCCAATCTGGAAGTCACTGACGGAGGCCTATGTTTAACATTGGAAGTCCTATGGCTGAAATGATGATGCTGAATCATACTCAGAATTTAAAAGACTACAGCTGAACACAGAAATCCCCTATAGAACCCCACAACGAGCGACTCTGGCCTGCTCTGGGTCGTTAAAATCCAGCGGCTTCCCGCAACCTTGACCAAGTTAAGAACAAGTATATTCTCGGTAAGACGAGCGACACAATTTTGTAGAAATTGATATTTTCGTTACTATACGTGGACTAGCGCATCACCAATATAATATAATCCAATATAATAATATAAAACAGGAATAAGATTATTTTGTCTGCCAAAGAAAGACAAACGTGACACCCATAGATTGATGATTAATTTCGTGTTAGTAGATAGTTCGGGATTAAATCTGCTAATCCTGAGATGCGCAAGTGGAAGGTCTACTGGGTCGATCCCGTCTATATATCTGCAACTGGCGACGGGTAAACCCGACAAAATACTTGAGTTAGTCAATAACTTTGCTGGTTGAATTAGATTTACCGTATGAATACAAATCATTCAAACAATCTAGGCCACCAGTTTTTCAAACAAAACAAGTCTTTAATCAACCTAGACTACCAAGTAAGATATTATAGCCAGACTAATTTGCTAGGAGCGCGCGCCCGAACTGTGCCGCCAGTAATCACAAGCACAGACTTGTAATTACCCGCCGAGGAGCCGGCGAGGAAATATAAAGCAGGTAAATTAACCTAAAAAAAACAAGAATCTTCTTTTTAAAGCTTTGGCCCTCTCCTAGATGAAACGCTTGGCCACGATCATTGATTTAGCGAGTCTGGTTATTGAATTGAAACTATTTTTATTTCACCTAAAACTGGGAGCGTACAGACAACGGCAGGTCAACCTACCCGAAAAGTTAAAGGTTATTGAATTGAATTTCAACTTTATGTCTAACACTTAGCGATCAATATCAATTGAGAAAATTTGACGTTTTATGGTAGGTTGACGTGCTGTTGTCAGTACAAGTAGACCGGGGATAGTTCAATCTATGGTAAACTATGGGTTGACTAACTGTCAAAAACTAGACTTATATGACAGTGTTGAGTCATTAAACTAATCAGATAGAGGAAACAGTTTTTCGCACCCAGTAAAATAATGAAATACTATCAAAAATATACATTTTCACAATTAGTCCACCTACCCTTATAGTTAACTATCCCCGGTCTTCTATATGAAAAAATATGAAGGTAAATAAAAAAATGAGTTATGTATGACCCACATTAATCTTATAAACTGGTCTTCGAACATCCGACATCGACGAAAGTTGTTGATTCACTCCACTTATTGCTACTTCAATAATTGTTAAGAAACTGCTACCGGTTAATGCTATAGGCATCATTTAAGCGCTTTAAAGAATCTTATATTACATCTCAGAGTTCGCCAAATCTGTAATGAACCATGAACCTCCACCCTTGGAACCAAACCGGCGGAACAGCTAACAATCTCGGCTAACTGTTCAGAAGCAGCCTCATAATCCACTCGAACTTTGCCCACTTAAAGAACAAAGAGGCGATTGTAACGCACCGCGCTTTTCACGAAAAGTTGAAAGGGATAGGAAGTTATCGAGGTCGATAAAAATAACGACTATTAACAACAAACATATTTTTTATATATAAATATATTTTGTGAGTGCAATTAAAAGTATCTATCTATAATTTTGTTTTATTTAAAAACAATAAAATAAGCTAAAGGAGTCGTTAAACTCAACAAATAAGCCTCTCGAAAAGTAAAACTATTGTTTTGTTATCCGGATTACACAAACTTACACAAATTGATACGACAGTCGAATTGGGTTGAAATCGATGTCTAAAATTTGATTATATATAAATATAGTAAGTTAGATACGAGTGAAGCTAGTAAACCCGTATTAAATATAATTCTTTCAAACGTAGGTTATTCTTTCAAGTCAGTGATTATTAGATTCCGTTACAAAAACTTGCAAGTTTGATCAGCAAGTTTATTTAACACATAATTCGTTGTTAAGGAAAAGTAGGAAAGAGAAGACAACTAACTTGATATAATTTTTATATTTTAGTTTATTAACATTGACACAAACTCGCGAGAGGTTGGCCAATGTACACAAAGGTATTTTAGGTGGGTTAGTCTTCACTTGGTCAATCAATCAAGGAACTAGACGATAACAAAACAAGAATAGTTTTAACGGCTTGAGACAGATTTTTAACTGAACCGTTCTAAAATTTTTAATCCAGAATCAATAAGAAGACAAAAGTAAGCGGAAAACCAAAACATCTAGTGGACTTCCCATCACTATCAGGGATGCAGTAAAATGCAGCTAGATTCCATAATTAAAAAGCGATATACTTTTTAACATTGTCCCATCCCTATCCCAAAGTTAATTCCTCAGTTAATAGCAGCAAACTGGGCCCTTCAACTGACTTGACAGTTACGACTAATAATAACGTTTCCGAAAAGCGGTTTCACTTTTAGCGACTTTACCTGGCACTTGTGGAACAAGAAATTGAACTTTAAACATTGGCCGAGACGTTGCCTAATTAAATTTGAACAAAGTTATTTCCATAGCTACCTATTGATTAAGAATTAATTAGGTTTTTATCACAGACTCAGCAGTACTAAACGTGAAGAAAAATGTACCTTAAAGAAATATAAGTACTTACCTACTTTTGCCAAGCGGGGATGGATGGCGATGCAATTTGTTTGTGATATCAATTCTGATAAATTCTAATTAAAAAAGCTGTCTTATTTTATCACCATAATAATCACCCCAATAAATTATGTTACGAAAAACCCAAATCTGTTTTTTTTTCATGTACTTACATGACTTGCTACGATCTGACAAGATAGATTTTTTTTAAGTAACTTTTACCCTGTAGTGTTATTTTATGCTAGTACTCAGGTATGGAACACCACCGGTGAGATCAGTCTGTTGATAATAATATTAATAAATCACCCAAATAATGTGTCACTAGAAGCAATAGTTCCTGTACAGATTCTGTGTTTTATCTCTTCTTCTCGGTGCTAGCCCATAATGTTGACCCGAAGCAGTGGTAGGGTTTAAAAAAAATGTGACGCGAAAAATGCTTAATTTAGGCCTATTTACAGAAATAAATTGATTTTATTTTCTGATTACAGTGTAGTCAGAGATTAGATCCGGCAGTGTAACACTATTAGGTGTGATTATGGCGCTTAAAACGGCTTCTACGTGTTGAATCAGTGTGGGGCCGAAAGCCTTTGGCCCGTGAACTCCTAGTCATCATCATCATTTCAGCCATATGACGTCCACTGCTGAACAAAGGCCTCCCCCAATGACTATCATCGCGGGGGATTGCCAATACTCGCCACGCATGGCAGGCGAGTTGGCAAGCGCAGTTTTTTTATAAGATTTCGCACAAAGACGCTGCTGCCCTCCTCCTAAACTCCTAGTACTCCTAGTAATAATAATAATATCATTTATTTCAGGTATAATTATTACGGATGACATTATAATACAAGGCCCATATAAAAATACCTAACATATTAACATACATACAATAATAAAAGTTACATTTTTAATGTATTTATTGTTAGGACTTCGTACTATTGTTCCAAAATTTTATAGTTGCTTGTAAAAAACAGAATTATCTTCGCAATCAACTTATTCTTTGTTATTAATCGAGAAGTTAGGGAATGTAATCTTGTATATTTGGTCACCGCGATAATGAACATTCTTTGCCGATCACAGTCGAAGCTGGTCATGAGTCATAAGTATAAAGACTGGTGCTATTGTCAAGTGGTGTCGTTTTACGTATTGTTGCGATGATTCCCGGCTGTTGCAAATTACTATAAAAAATTAACAAATCCAGTATCAAGCAAAGTACATAAATCTAACTAGGCCAATTGACTTAACTCCTCTGCATATTACAATCAAATAAACCATCAAAATTTATCATACTTTTTCGGGGCGTTTCGTTAAAACGATTAGCCGACGTGACAGAGACGAGAAATGCGTTTAGCGGCTGCGGGCGGGTCAGCTGAGTGGATTACAGGAGAGGACGTCCTCTTTACCAGACTAATATTTTAATTCGAAAATCATATATACTGCGTCACAGGCACTTTACTGCTAGAAAACCATGAGCAACAATATTTTGATAATAGGATTGAAACTAGTTTATAAGAACATTGTTTAGCCTAAGAATTGTACAAATTGTTTTTTATCCCAAATAAAATAAAATAAATAAATAGTTGACGAATACCACGATGACGGTCACCTAAATACAAACGAATATCAGTTGTGTTTAAGAAACTTCAGAACTTTTGATGAGACATGCGTCGAAATATGAAAAATATTGTTATCCAGTACAAACTGCCCGGTCAACTAGTCGTTATTATAGAAGTTTAAAAAGTTTATGTTAAGGACACAACTACTCGTATCACCTATATCCTCGTATCACCACGTATCACGTTTATATCACCTATTTTATAGGAGAATATTTATAGGAGATTCTCACTACATATACACAAAGCATATAATAACACACTACATATAATGCAAAACCATAAAACAAAATTGTCAATTTTGAATCAGCTTCACATTCGTTTTATTCCCGCTAGGTTTGTGTGACGTGTCTAAAAATACTTTTGATTAAACTGAAAAAGCGATCGGGTCACACACACACTGGCACATAGTATATTTTGCGCAAACAATGAAATATATTCGTTTGGGCTCTCGTTAGCCTCCCCTACCTATGCCGTGCCGGGTCAAGTATGAATTAGGCTAACAAGGCGCCGTTTAAATTATTCCACTGTAAATATTTTGTTTCTAAACGGGAGCAACACTAACTTTGGCATTAATTATCATCATAATGCCGCTGGCGTAATTGTTACGTAAAAATAAAAGGTCAGAATTGGATTAGATTCTTTGGAGATGTTTCTTGATTTCGCCTTAGGGTTTTTGGTAAGTAAATCAAAGCAGAGAAATCTTAAATTTTACAGTCAAATGCTCTCATTAAAAAATAATATTTTTTTTCTTTTTGCATGTTTGAAATCCTTGTTGGTCCCAAGATAGCTGCTTCAGCCTACCAATACGATAGCTATATGAAATAGCTGGCACAAAACGTCTAGATAAATAATGCACAACCTTCAGACCCTGAATTCTGACCCTAAACCTGGTTTTAAACCTCATTATCTCATACTGTTTAAAGTTGACACAGAATCATTATTTATTTAATCTAGATATAGGCTAAATACAGATTTAAGGTTGAGAAGAATCTGATTAAATCTATTATTCTTAATTCTTAAATTATCCTAAGTCTGGAATTCTTGATAAAAAAGTCCTGTTGACTCTTTCAACTTCAAACAAACTGACAGACACAGAATGTCACTTAAGGCCTACAGGTACCTCGGTACTTTATTTCAGTGATTAAAAAAAACATAAAAAAGCAACGCCGGTTTAAGCACACATACACAAGTGTTTTTACTGCCTCGGCGTTTGGTCGCACACGAGTAACGCAATCGTAAACCCGGAACCTTCATAATACGATATAATTTATATCGCAAACTTTGAGTTATTCCATTTTTATTCGTTCCCCAAATATTCGCAAACATTTCTCCAACGGACAAAAGCACAAAACCCATCACTTCCAGAACTTTTAACAATGCACATCGAATGTTTAACTGAACGATTACGGAAAAAAACGGAGAAGTGCGAGTAGGAATCGTGCTTTTGAGATTCGGTACAATAGAGAATCATGAACCAAGATTCATCATCATCATCATCATTTCAGCCATAAGACGTCCACTGCTGAATATAGGCCTCCCCCAATAATTTCATTTGGGGGGATTGCCAATATTCACCACGCTTGGCAGGCGGGTTGGCGAGCGCAGTTTTTTTATAAGATCTCGCACGCCGACGCTGCTTGCTTCCCGAAGATTAGAATTACAGAAATTAGTCGCCTCTTACGACACGCCTCCTGTTGGCGGTGGGGAAGTGTATTCTTCGGCCAAGACACGAACCAAGATAACAATGACTATTATACACATTTCTTGCGATAAAAAAACCGCAAAGACATGAAGGTCACAGAACTTACCTATACCTATACTTAGCCTATATTTATATCATTAATTAATTTAATTCAATTAACACATTTTTACATAAACCTGCATAATAATTTGTTACTCGTAGTACGTACTGTAGCACAAAGGTAGATTTTCATTTTTTTAACTCATTCTTTACATTAACCTTCATCATATTAAAATGTGGTAGCGGCAGCTCTTTGGTAGTGATTACCAAAGTTAAGCCACCTACGCCGGTTGTAATTCAGTGACAACCATATTTAGTGACATTTATCACATGAATCTCCGTGCTTGAGATTTTCAGAAGGCATGTTAAAACTTGGTTTCAGCTAATATCGCTAATACTAGTCGTGAAGCCTACTCAGAGGCTTTAGGGGGGCTAAATAACATCTGACAGTAAGGATAACTCATTGACTTTCAACACCCTTTCACCAATACGCACTGGGGCCTGCGTGGTAGAGTATGGCTTAAACCACCTGAGGAGGCCTGTGCCTTGCAGTGGGACGTATACTTTTCTTTTATATATTACAAAAAAAACTACATCTAAATCGGCCTATTCGTTTGGGAGCTACGATGCCACAGACAGATACACAAGTTAAACTTATAACACTTATATGATCAAAATTAATTACACAGAAGAGCTATATAACCCTCTTGACTAAATTAAAACACTCACTTTCTAATTTCCGTAATTACCGATTTCATGTGTATGTGGCTTGTTCATAAAAGTGTAGGTGGGTTTTTGATGCACTAATGAATTGCTTTATTTACTAATGAAGTTTTATTTATGTTTTCCAAAAAAAAAAAAAAAAAATTTTAACTTCCATATTAAGGAACCCCAAAAGCCCTCAATAGTCCTTTTCTTCGGTTAAACAGCGATCAGGATTGGACGTTAATTTCTGACCTTCGGGGCGAAATTAAAACTTGGCCCAATCTTGCGCACAATGCCCGCCCGCTCTTCGTAACGAGTCGAACGGCGCGGGACGGATGAAAGGGATCGCGCTTCTACCCCTGTCCGCGACAAGGCATAAGCGACAGCGAATTGACATTTTATGACAACTTAGCCAGTAATTTTGACTTAAAAAAAAATTACATGAGAAAATAGGCTATTACGTACTGAAACCGAAACAAACTGATCTCTTCTTCATCTATACGGTCAATCCCGGTTGCGCCCAAAGCCATTGCTTTGGAGCCCAGGGTCCGAAACAAACTGATATTCATTTAAAATAACAAATGATGATTACTGTAAAAAGTTTCATTCTCAAATGAGTAACATTATTTTACAACGAAATCGCTAACCGCTATGACAGCACGTCAACAATGAGTTAAGTTTTACTGGAACTGAAATCCCGAAGAAAGATTTCGAAAAAGACACGCTCGCACAACTGTATGAGCAGTGTGTCGGAGGGTGGACGTAGGTATTTTAACATGCCTCTTCTAGTACTTTATAATCTAATGGATATTTTGCTATATAGTGACGTCACTACATGGCGCATCACAGCCAACTGCATTTGCGCAGGCTTTTTAAAATGTAAAGTTTATTTTTATAGTTTTTAAACAGCTTTAAAAAAATTTAATAAATATTCTGGGGACTCATTATGACTGCCAGCAAATTAAACCTAATTAAAAAAATCGGTAAAGTAGGCTATTAGTTCTTTTTTTTTTTGTCTTTGAGATTGAGTACTACTATGTTCTAAGTTTCTAAAGTAAAACAAGTGGTAGCTTAGCTTGAATTGAACGTCATGCGGCAAGTATCACGGCTGTTTACACATTTGACTTTGCTTGGGGAGAAACGTAACTATTGCTATGAAAGATGACTTACTTCAACAAAAGCACACTTAAGTCGAATTCTTAACCGAAAACAAAAAAAACTTTTAATGCTGAACTGGCACTTCTTTTGGTTGTTCTATGTTGCTGTTGCATAATGAATGATACACTCGAGACAATTTGACTTTCATTCATTTTTAAATAGCATTTTCTTATAGGGCGTAAAGAAAATAAGCTCTACAATCTTTTGTTCTTAGGGCGTAACATTTTGAATCGATTCCCGGTCGGGGCAATGTAGATAAATAACTTTTCTATATTGCCTCGGGTCTGGGTGTTGTGGTACCGTCGTTGTTTCTGATTTCTGTAACACAAGTGCTTTGGCTACTTACCACAGGATCAGAGCAATGTATGTGATGTTGTCCAATATTTATTATTTATTATTATTTAATTGTACACTTTTAGGAAGTTCTTAAATATGCACAGTATTGTGTTATTTTTTAAAAACAAACATTTTCTTTTTAAAATTAATCAACCTAATTTAGGTTTGCTTAATTGCGAGCAAGCACAACGAAATGAAAGGACATTGAAAATAATACAAAAATAATTTTAAGCCAAGAATAATAATTTAACGATTTGTCAATGAAGCCGCGACATGTCCTACCATGTACCATACTCCAGCAGCAAGGCCGAAGTCTCCGAAAGCCGAGCAAACTTAAATTGGATCCGCGAGCGGCGGCGGAAAAACTGTACAATTATGCATCTGGAAAATTTGGTATTGATTCAGGACGAGATAACTGGGGTTAAGTTTAACACGAGGTTACGCCAAGCTTTACTTGTAAGCCATTAGAAAGTTCAGTCAATTAATTTGAAACGTAGGCTAAACTGGTTGGCAGAAAAAAAAAACCGGTCTTGGTGTCGCTATCTCTGAGGTTCCGGGTTCGATTTCCGGTCGGTCATTGTAGAAAAACAACTTTTCTATGTTGTCTCCGGTTTGGGTGTTGTGGTACCGTCGTTGTTTCTAATTTCTGTAACACAAGTGCTTAAGCTACATAACATAGGATCAGAGCAATGCATCTGATGTTGTCCAATATTTATTTATTGGACAACGACGACGCGTCGAGCTGTCCCGGCGGACTTCGTACCGCCCCGTCATAAAATTTTTTTTTGTGAATATTTCCGTGTTTTTTTATTTATTCTGCTATTCGGGGCGGAGACAAATTCAACAAATCAGAGATCATAAAAATCGGTCCAGCCGTTCTCGACTTATAAATGGTGTAACTAACTCGACTTTCTTTTATATATATAGATTTACTTCTTGTTATTTGTACTCGTAACTGATTATGTACATGCAGTCACTGCATGCAGTGATATGATATAGTATTGATCAGTCGGGCGTTCATTTCTTAGGTAACATTTAAGCATGAACCTAGAGTTCGTGACGTTGTATTCATTTAAGTGTCAGGTCGTAATCCTGCTTTCGAACGAAAAGAAAAAAGACGTGAGTAAACCTTATAAACTGCACCAATAATATTCAAACAATTCTACGCTCTCAAATTTAACGAAAATTTAAAGTTAAACATAAACCTAATCAATTTATTTGCCTGTAGAATGCCAAGCAATTTGTATATCGCACGCAAATGGGTTCTGGTTGTTAAACCTTTTACCCAGAACTCAGATACAAGAAAAATACATTTATTTAGGGTCCATTTTACAGCTGAGGGAATTGGTACAAATAGTGGCGAGGTCAAACTTTAACTACTTCATACAAAATGTATGGAAGATGCCTCTGGCTAGCCTGTGTAAGGCGCCTTAAGGTAAGTGCCAGTCAATATTTGATGTGAACGAAACCGTAATAGACACTGACATAGAAGGGTCACTCACCACACAAACCAAACACGCACACAGACACCTTTAGCTAATACAAAGGGTTTATAAAAAAAAATCTCTTGATAAAACAAAGGCAGTGTCGAGCAGTGAACGATGGTTTGATTAATTGAACGGTAATGTGGAGTGAACCATATATTCCAAAGGCTAACCACTTATCACAGCCACCAGGACTTCGTAAGTTTTAGTCGCAACGAGATGAGTTAAACAAACTTTTATTATAATTTTCATTCGGAGTAACCAGAAAAAAAATTAAAATACATTTAATTATGTAGCATAATAAATAATAATAAAATAAGTTTATTGATTCACTTCAATGTTAATCACAATTTTTTAAAGTAGGTAGTTCTTTGGCAGTTAAAATATGAACTAATATGCAAGTATTACAAATATAGACAAGCATGTAGGTACTTAATTAGATTACACTATCAATCTGCAATCCACGTTCGAACTAGGAATGAACCTGTATCTCGAATAGATGGAAAACATCATGAGAATAACACATTTTAGTAGTGATAACAATAGAAGAAGCGATGTGTTAGGTTAGACTTATAGTTTAAATACAATAATTCCCAAACTAGAAAACTGTAGGAATTTTAAATTTAAATTGGGAATTTATAAAGTAGAGTTACAGATACATGGAAATTAGTAAGAGCATTTGGTATAGTATGAATAAGTCTCGCTGTGGGGTGTGAATTAAGTTTAAATTAACTATAATGGTACGACGCCGCGACGTAACGGTCAACGTGGATGGCGTTTTTGCCATTGCTCATCTCAAAATGAAACTTTATAAGGTACAAACTATAATTTATAATTATTTTAGTCTTAACATGCTACAAGCTACTAGCCTATTGAAATATTATGCAGTGTAAAAATGACATTGACAGAAGTCCTTATAAATCTTGTTCTCGGCCAGAACGAAATAAAAGAACATAGTTAATTCGTGAGTGTAGGACCTAAAACACGTGACACCGTGAATAATAGTTTTCATAGGTAGAGAACCTACTGCATATACATTCTTGTACTGTCGCAAACGCTAGTGCCCCAGGGTTCAGCTTCCATCTTATGATTGAGGGGTCTATAAGTTATCAGGAACTAGTGGTGTACTTTGATAATGATAATAGTTTCCTAAAAAATCAAGTCCGTCAGTTGGTTTAACAGAAAATATTGAACAAGTATTTTTTCTTTTCCAATTAAAGAAAAATGATGAAGATATAGCCGGTTAAAGTTCCGTTTAAAGTCACGCCTTGCGACACTTTTCAGCAAGGCGTGACTTTGATGCGCTTTATCTTCGTCATTTTTTGTTTGATTTACAAAAGACAAAATATGGGTCTAATACTTTTGATAATCTAACTGACGGACTAAATAGAATAATCTATTTTCGACCCAGGAAACGAGCCTATTAGTGTGATTCTAAAATATATCATTATTTATTTATTCTTTTTTTTCTCCTCGTATCGAAGGCAACTATGACAATATTTTGTGACCAACAAACACTCCGTCAATCGTGCGGCATTTTTGGTCGGATATACGTCATTGCGTGGGTAGGTGAGCAGGCGGCACTAGACACGGGATCGGCGATGGGTAAGCGGGACGCTCCAATTATAATTTATTGTGTAACTTTAGCACTTAACTATTTTCAAAATAAGACGAGTTTCGTTTAATGATTTAGTTATCTGTTGCTTTGCGACAACAGTAGTTTTAACTAAATAAGATAAGATAAAATTAATAGAACACCATCTGACCTTTCAGCCTTTTTTTTTCACTCCACCCACAAAAAATATTATTATCTACATCAGTCGTATTTATTCCACTGAAAATTCTCAGAAAACCAAGTAATCGAAAGAGTAGAACCGCTCTGTTACCGAGGTCGCCTAATTAAATCTGTTATTACAAATTTTTCCCTTAATTATCTTAATTAAAGGAAGAGTTGCGGCCCAAACGTTGTTCAATAATTGTTTTTGTAATTAATTCCACGCCGTCTGTCAATATTTTCTCTTCGAATTTCAGAGCGTGTGTTAAAATAATATTCAGAATGAATGGTGCTGCATCAACTCATTATGAGGCATTCGCAATAAGTGGTACATTTGGGGAAGTATATATCTGCATTAGACTGATTACGAAGAATACAATGAATTATTAATGAATAGCGCAAGCTTCGTGTTTCCGATTCAAATTCAACAGGGTTAGAAACTAACTCACCTCTGTACATACTGTCCAATATGTAATATATAAATCAATATTGGACAACAACACACATTGATCTGATCCCATGGTAAGTAGCTAAAGCACTTGTGTCACAGAAATCAGAAACAACGATAGTATCACAACACCCAGACCCGAGACTATATAGAAAAGTTATTTTTTTACACTGACCGACCGGGAATTGAACCCGGGACCTCAGAGACATGCCGGACTTGTTGTCGCTATAGCGACAAGTCCGGCATGCTCGCCTCTCGGGTACAGAGGTCGTCATATAATGGAATATTTTGTTTTTGTGGCAGCTAGTGGCGACTGAGTTTGTTCCGGCGTTTCTTCTCAGCACTTGCCAGATTGTCTGTGTCTTGTCTCGAAGCGCTAGTAGGGCCCAAAAAATCAGGAGACATGTTCTGCCCCATATGGGCCAATAATGTTAATATTGACGTTCGTAAGTGACAATTTTCTGTCCTAAATTGAATAAATGATTTTTGACTTTGATATGAAACAAATTTGAATACACCATGACATTATTATTACTTTTTATCATTGCTACTGAGGGTAATAAGTAGAACAGCAGCTGTCTTTTCTTCTCTGTTATATTGAGTATTTACGGCCTCACGATGTACCACATTTATTGCAATAAAGTTTTATTCTATTCTATCCCATTCCATGACTCAAGAAAAGCATACTTTTTGAAATTCAAATTATCGAGAAATGTAAAATTTGATAACATTTCAAATAGTGAAATCTGTAGATTAAAGCTCTGTGTCCAGTTATTTCGAGGATAAAACGAGTTTATTAAGAAGATAGATTGTGTTTACCTATAAGTAGTTGTGCAATAAGCTTGTATTATTAATGATAACAAACATTATGAATAAATGATAGTAACAATAATTGTCGGTGCATTAAGTCATGCAATGAACATTTGAATTTAAATTCTAAAAGCGAATCAAATTTCTAAAATTTGAGAATGATTTACTAAACTTCTCCGCAGCTTTTATAAGTGCACAGCAACCACATTTATACACGGATGGAGTTGTTTACTTTATAGTAGCATTTATAGCATTTATATGCACAGAACCTAACCCCGCTCTAATTACCTTACCTACCTATTGTGCCGAGACTCCCTTAGGTAGTTAATACTATCGTTACTCACGAACCGAGTACCTACTGAGACTTGGTCCTGCAACAAGGCGCCAAATGTAATTAATCCGATTACAGTAGTGATACGGAGGTCACGTGACCACCACTGACAGCGCGTCGTGACCCTGTTAACTCCATTAAGCCTATTATTCCCTGGTACCTCGGCGTGTAATGTAATCTAGTAATATAATGTATTGTGGAAGATAACTAGTTTAGATAGTCAAGCTAGAATCTAGATCTAATTCCCGGACCTAATACCTCGTATTAACTGTGTAGGGACGAATAAGGTTTATTCATCTCAGAATGATCAATACTACATACCAGTCGAATAATCTAGATTATAACAAAATAATAATGTCCTCGAGAGTCAGCAATGTGCCTTGATAGTAAATATTCTGAAGAAACAACATTATGTTATTTTGAAATCAAAATAATTTCATTGTAACGTTTCCCTAACGTATACATAAAACTGTTGTCTCTTTGTACAAACTAATTTTTAACGTTGACGAATCGATTTCTATAAGAATTTCACATGCGAAGTACACTAGGTTACTTTGTATTCCAATAAAATGGCGACAGAACCGCGGTAAGTAACAAATATAAAACTTTCATAAGCTACAAATGATTGGCACCTCCCAATAACTGATAGTATGCATACTTGATTCGCTCATATTGCGACACGCATCGGTAGGGGGAGATTCCTCTGAGGTGTTCTCATACCTTCGCATGAAATATATTATCATGGAATTCCATAAGGGAGGCTCCACGTTATTTTGTGCTTATTTCTTTTGAATGCTGCAATCTTGATCAGTAGATATAAAAATATATATATAAATGTATATCGCTTATAGATAATAACCGACGACGACGTTCTTTACACCTCTCTGTTTTAATTCAACTAAACTAAGATCTCCTAAGAATTATGCTTTTCTAAATGTATTCGTTTCCTATATACACACTTTGTTTCTTTTGTTTTCTATGTGTCGTAAACAAAATTATATTTAAATACTAATATGCTTTTTATACCAATCCATTCAGCTGATAAAGCGTTATTAAGTAACATACATATGTACCTAAGTCTTTGATGTTTATAAATGTGATTAAGTTATATATATATATATGTTATCCGACGTTTGGAAGATAGCTGGCAGTGGCTGGATGAAAAAAGAGGGAGATCGTGTGATCGGTGAGGCTTATCTATGTCCAGCAGTAGACTGCAATAGGCTGTGATGTTGATGATGATGACCCGTTATCTAGTCGCCACAGCTTTGCTTAGTTTAGGGCTAAATAATTGGTGTGACTATTGGAAGAACTTATTATTCATTAATGCAAACTTACGCATTCATAACAAAAATAGGATTAATACGGATAGTATATCTAAGTATAATAAGCCCTTGCTTTTATAGGCAACATCACAAGGTTTTCCGAATTCCCTTTAAGCAGTAGTTCCTCCAGGAAAGGGCCTTTGAAAACAGGTATTAATGCGAATTGAATAATTGAACAGACGATTGTCTTTGAGGCAAAGGTATAGCTTTGTTCTATTTGATATTCATTTTAATATTCATATTGGGGAGGGACTCTTGTCCAGTCCAGGGTGACTATAAATATGTTAGTTAATATATTTATTTAGATATATATCGTCTTTATTTACAAAACCATCGTTTAAAAAACTGTAAAAGGTTATAAAATGTTCTAATTTATTATTTAACTTTCATCTGTCTACTGATCTTTCATCTAATGCTCAAATACAGCTAGTTTTTCCATAGACAATGGACATTAAAATCTTAAATAAAATTACTTCTACATACAAACTGATGTCAGGTGGTCGACGGTATTTTTTTGAGATTAATATTTTGGTCCTATAAAAAAATATGCAATATTTAAGCAGTGGAGTCACTAGAAAGAAGTTTTTTTTAATTAAAATTGAGTTGCTGGAAGTTCGATCGATCACTGATGCATGGCAGTATGCCCTGGCTCTAAGAAGTACTTCTTATGTGAGTCAACAACGAATTAAGTATTATTGACTCTTCTTGTCGTTATTAACTTAATTACAAAATCGTGTAGACACAAACGGCGCTTCACAACCTCTCAAAATCAATACTAAAATGTCTAAAGACAAACAGAAAGGAGTTTAACCCAATAACGGAGGTCCATCCGACCGACCCCATCTGTTACGGATTCACAAGGCATTTCATTTCATTTCCTCGATACATATATAAGATCATGCAAAACTAGATAGTATGTTCATTGAGACTACTCTACTAGTCGGATTAGCAAGCTGAAGTAGCAGTGGGCGGGGCACATAGCACGTAGAACTGACGACGAAGACGACTGAAATGTATTAATTTGTAAAGTCGTCTCATTGGAACAATTATAAACTACAACCCACTGCAAGACATCTACAGCCAAGTCGTTTGACAGGTGTCCATGTGTCTACTTAAGCACCCTGTACATAGGCAGTAAGTAAAGCTTACTAAACCACCAATAACATTGTATTTGTCATATATAAATATAATTATAGCAGATCTTCAGTTTTGCTCTTTTGCATATCTCAACAGTTTTTGCATAAGCTGAGGTCAGACTGGTTATTTAGTAACCAGTCTGACCTCAGCTTATGTAAAAGGCTGTTCAATATTGCAGCCAGCCAACCCTAGGCTTTGCGACTCGAATATTCACGTACATTTGCGTATAGCAATAGTTCGATTCGCCAATAAACTCACCGGAGGCGTAGCTCAGATGGTAGAGCGCTCGCTCTGCCTGCGAGAGGTACCGGGATCGATACCCGGCGCCTGTATCTGTGTCGTTTGGTCTTAGCTTTTCTTTTTTTTCTGATTCGATAATTGTTCACCATTTTGTTGTAACTTATTTGTTCTAAGCCTACCTATATAAGTTGTAATTGAATGGGTGACCATTCCAACCATATAACCATATTTAGTGACATTTATCACAAGCATCTCCGTGCTTCGGAAAGCACGTTAACAGTTGGTCCCGACTAATATTGCTTGATACTAGTCGTGAAGCCTTGTCAGAGGTCTTAGGGCGGCCTAATAACATCTGAAAGTAAGGTTAAGTCACTGGCCTTGCCACACCCCTCCAGCAATCCGCACTGGGCCCGCGTGGCCGCTATATGGCCCAAACCACCTCATAGTTGAAGTACAGCCTGTGCCCTGTAGGGACGTATGCATACTTTACTTTACCTATGTACATAATTTTCGCCAGTTTTCTTTTTGCAAAAGCCATGCAACAGGAAATAAAACTAGTATACAACCGGAAAGATTTTATGAAAAAATTTACGGAAAGATTAGAATAATAAATAGTGAGTCTTTTGATAAAGTAAAATCATAAAAGTTTAGTTAATACAAAAAATAATAATAAAAATCTTGTAAATGTAAAATTTGTATTTATTTAACACAAAATCTAACTTATAGCGCTATTATGCTAAAATTGCAAGCTACATACATCTCATTAAGTTGACATTTTCAACGCCTTCAAAACAGCCCTTGATTGCATACAGTGAACGCGACGCGTGGTGAATGGCGGGAGGCAGTCATTGCCGACTCTCCTCATGCGCGGCTACATTTGCCGCTTAATTACTGCGACATGCGACCAATTTGGTAACAAACGGCCTCAAATTGAAGGATCTTTTAACTTATGTACTCCTGCTAAAGCGCGAGCTTTAATCGCAAGAATATCGGAATTCTAAAAAGTATACTTATGAGCGATAGAGTATAACCAATTTTTAAACATTAATATTTTTACCATACGCGCATTTTAATAAAAATCATCATCATTTCAGCCACAGGAGGTCCACTGCTAGTCAAAGGCCTCCCTCAATGACTGATCATCGGGGGGGATTACCAGTACTCGCCACGCTTGGCAGGCGGGTTGGCGACCGCAGTTTTTTTTAAACAGCGAAGACGCTGCTGCCCGTCTCGTACTACAGGAATTAGTCGACTCTTACGACACACCTCCTGTTGGCGGTGGGAAAGTGTATTCTTTACGGCCGTCCCAACACGGCACGGCATTTTAATAAAAATAAAGCAGTCTAAAGACAACAAAAAGGTGCGACTATCGGAATGAGGAGCCAGTAAGATCTTCTCCAATCTCGTGTTATTCTGCCATCGGGATTTAAAATACATTAAGCATTCTACAAATTATAGTGCTGTAGTTATTTTTTATCATCAGCTAAACAGGATCCTTTGAGTAATTTTATACGTTTCTTAATTTCGGTAACGGATTGTTACATTTAAAATTCACTTTTACGAAGCAGGCTGCGACAATGGAAGATAAAATTGTTAACAATGTATCTTAGCCATATATATGTACATAAAATATTTTATGCATATATTGGGTTACTGCGTGATATACTCAGGTTTTACCGTTTTAAGTCACATAGGAAAACGCATTATTCCACGGTGTGGGCTGTCATGTCGTCTCTTGTGTGCAACACGCGACCAATTTGTCAACAGACGTGTCGCTAACAAACAGGTTCGCTTGAAGGACTGGCTCACCCGCCACTTGCGGCCTCTTCCGCGTTCATGCTATCCTGGTAATAATGCGGTTGTGTTTGGTTGTATGCACTAAATTGCAACTTTTATTATTTTTATTTCTACATTATTTCTATTCTGCTCTAATAAGGTTTTGCGATGTATTTCGCGGGTAGGTTTTTAATTTTTTTATAAAATTTACTTATTTCATCTATTTTTAGTGATAAATCTTAATCACAACAAATATGACGAATATCGAATATCAAACAAAATTTAACGGCTAAACACCGATTTCATTTCCTATTTTTCCACCCTTAAAATCCACAAGAATCGACCCCTAAGAGGTTTTGCGTTATTTCATTAACACCTTGTTTATGTTAATATTCATAATAGCTATAATAGTAACCACATTATGTTTCACATAAATAGCACAAAAACATAAAAAATACAAGGTTACTTTTGCTCATACGAATGCGCAGCCGTAAAAACAAATCGCACATAAGGGCACGATTCGGCCGAAGCATCCGAAGGTCGGAGATTACCGAGAAATAAGATGCAATTCCCTGGAAATCATATGGGCTATTCCTGATAATCCCTCAGAACTCATATTATGGGCAATTCCCTAGAAATCAAATGGGCAATTCCTACAAATTGCTATCGTCGTTTCACTGCAGCAATGGTATCGCAATCGAGTCTACTCGAATTGGAAATAAACACAAATACTCATATTAGTTTTTTTCAATAATCAATTACTACTGCTATCTCACTTTAACTCGTGAAACCCCGAGTGGTCGCATGAGGTCAAGTAACAATAATATTTCTATTGTTTTTCTTAATAATCATAATTATATTATATTTAAAATTGTTTTCATACTTTTCTGCTAATTAATACTTTAGACAATAATAGTCAAATTAATTAAAAAATATCTAATAACAATATAAAAAATATGTCTAGTACTGGTCTGCTATTTTTACAAATCGATTAAAAAAATATTTCGTACGTTGCCGATATAATGAATACATATAAAACAAGTCCGACCAGTACGGTCATAAAAACATTTTTTGTACGCCTAAATTATTAGAACGATGACGTCAACCTCCAACTCTCATTTGACAGGACCGTCGCGCGCGTAGTCAGCATTAACAAGCAAAAAGGCGGTCCTTTCTGCCTGGACCCCGGGCCGGCGTCCCGCGGGAGCGTTCGGGCCTAAATTGAATTCTGTCGCGGAAACTAATTTTAATGGCTGGAGCGAGCCCGCGGGCGCAACCATACTTTTTTAAACAGGGCTGCCAAAAAACGACTTCGCTTAAAACGGGCTAGAAAAACGCGTTACGGTTGGTTTCACAGCTTGTCAAGCATTTGAAGATTTCTAAACAAGTTTATGCGCTAGTAGTGAATAGCGATGGCTTTCCGCTTTGTTGTTTAGGTTAAAATATTCGGCAAATTAGTTATAGTTTCACATTTTTGGGTATTGTGAAACCATTCAATACAATCAATCAACGTAGATAGAATGGTATTATGAGTAGCTTTTACACATTTACACATACTTTATACTCCGCCACTGACTACATTATCTGCATTACCTCAAGGTTGACTGGTAGAGAATGTTGTATAGCATTAAGTCTGCCAATTGTACTTACCAGTACAATAAAGTTTAAATAAATAAATAGTTTAATTACTCTACCACTGAAATGATTATTGTAGAAAATTGCAGTTAATATTCATATTAGAGCAAGTGGTGCATTATATAACTCAAAATAAACCACTATTTATACATTAGTTACATATTTAATGTTTTTTTTTTTTTCAGATATTATACGGAATGATTTAAATTATTTCACTATGACTTGGTTTTTTCAGGTTTGTTTAGACATCAAAGATATTATCGTAACTCTCCGTAAGTGGTTGGTATATATTTTATCATTTTTATTCAGCCCTAGATTCCTTCCGCGAGTATCCGCGTTCCTCTGACGCATTCCGCGGCCGTCCGCCCGACTTTGTGCGTCCCGTTTGTTGTGATTTATTAGTGTTGTTATTATTGTTGTGCTAACTATGGTTTTAGTTTAGTGACGTATGGGGTTGTTATGTGAAATGTCGTCAACAACGACGACAAAATGTTCTGAACATAACAAATTCAATAAAACTTCACGGGCATCAGTCCAAATACAGAAAAACTGAAAGATTCTTCATCCTTAATAATTAATTATATTCAATATAATAATTATAATCAAAACTATCATAGACTGGATCACCGTTTGTATTTTCTATAGTAATTTTAGAACGAAATTTAACTTAATAATCTAAATAATGCACTAGGGCACCAGACCGCCTACTACGGGTACTAGACCCGCACTTACAACCTTGGAAAAATTGGTGTATTATATTATTTGTTACAATTAGATACAGATCTTCGCTACAACTTTATATGAACATTGTACAGTGCAAAACTTCATTAAAATGCATTTCTTTGCACAATGCAGCACAAGTACGCGTCAGGCCGCAGGCAGCAGGAGACAAAGTAAGCCGTCGAGTACCAGGGCACCATCGCCGACAAAGAGCACGCGCTACTCGAGCGTCCTTGTTTTTCATTTGCTAACAATTTTTTAGACCGAAGACGAAAGTTTTAGTGTAGCGAAATAAAGAATAATTCATTGTTGTTTTAAAAAACAAATTATAAACAGTAGTTTACCTATAATTATCTCAAGAAGTTAAAAATATAAGGAAAGCTAAAACTCTAATATTTTAACAGATAAAAATACTAAATGCCGGCGGATACAGGAATATTCAAATTGGGATACGCGTAGTAACTGGCCGATTTACTTTAAAAAAATAATAAGTTAGTGTCAAGTACGAGTAGACCATTGTATTAAATTAATGAAATGTTAACAAATTCCAGTTCGTACGCCCTTGAACTTGGATAAGCTCAAAGTAGATATAACAATTAAGATGGCCCAGAATTAATTTTCTTAGGTAGTTCTCCTTGATCCTACAAAAGTGATTATCTTAGGCTCTCTGTAGTCTGGTGATCTGGTCTTCTTTATTATCAAGTAGGTATACTTTATAGAATTAAAAATATTATTTTTTGATTACAATGCTGATCACGTCTTGCTCCATTATGGGGACACTGCAAGGTTATTTGCATTGTTATTTATTGCAACTCAAAAATGTTGCACAAAAATACCTTTACAAAAAAACGCCATCTCTGCGTCGTATTCGGAACTTTCATGTAAGCGGCGCACTTGTGCTCAGAGGTCGGTGCTCGTGAAAGAACATGCCTGTTTGAAAGCAACAACCTTCCACACGGAGAAAGCAACCCCAAGTTTTGTTGTAGTTCACAGCGAATGCAACAGATGGCGCTAGTCGTGAAAATTTTCGCAGAGAAAGTACTGGCAACTTTAGATTTAAATTTTTCCAGTGGTTTATTGAAAAATACTTTGGATGCATAATGGTCTTAGAATTATTATTTATTTATCCACAATACGAAATCGATGGAATCGGTACTCACACTTTCGTATAGCTGAGAATCTTGAATGATATTGTTTTACTTACCTGTAAATAAAAAAAAAACTTTTTAATTTAAATACAATTACAATTTAGCAATACATAAACTACTGGCATTATGCAGCCAGTTACAGAGACAAAGAAAGGCACTATGAAAATATACTTTTATTGTAAACTGTGTTGCACACAGTTACCTAAAATACAAAAGGGGAACGACGATTTTAAAAACAGCCGATTTGCATTCGAGATTTCTTTGTTTGTTTTTAATATTTTTATTTATCCAATAATTTTGGAGTTATTTTCGTTAAAAATACTTGCAAATTACAACACAATTAATGAAAAATCTCACAAAAAAGGTAATGGGCGTAAATGAACAAGTGGACACTTGTTTTGTTTAGACACTTTTTACTGTCCTATTTTTAATCGTTCGTCGATGTGATATGGTCCTAATACGATGCGAGTAATGCGAAACATCTTTCGTTATTAGCTTAGGAATGATCAAGGGCTTAATTAGGGTTGTCGTTTGATATTGTAAGCATTGAATAAATATGAGGGTGTTTAGATTAATAATCCTCAATTTTAACACGCTTATAATAGCTTCATATTGCCGTTACTTTAACTTACTATGTAATGAAATCTTTTTATTCGTTTTTTTACACTTCTTTGTCTATCGCATCGATTAAAAACTTTGCATGAGTAATCAGGATATCATAGCATCTTAGTGATGTGATGATGAAGCCAGGAGTAGAACTATTTATCCTTCGAGATTGGGCTCATTTGATTTATTTTGACGGGACTTAAACAAAGTGTTTTGAAGTCCCACCAGGGTCTATAATGATCTGTTTAATATACCTATTTATAACACCTATTTAACATTATAGAACGCAATAAATGTATTGAATTGAATTGAAGTGTTATAAAATATAATATCAAATTTATTTCACGGCATATCTCAACGTATGCAGTGTTAGAAATAAATATATTCCGTGGTGATACTTACTTATTTTTAGTCATTTTTGCTTCACTTTAGTGTGGTAAAAGCTCTTTGAAACTCGGTATCTTCTTATTTAGTTACACGGGAATGAATTCACAGCACGGGACAAATTCCTTTGTGCCGTCGCTTTAGAGGCACTAACTAAGAATAGGGTAATTTTTGCCTTAAACCCTATCCGCCTCAATTACAAAACGCAGCTTCGGCCGAACCAAATTCAGTCTAAAGCCAACATATTAAAGTACGAAATTGTATAAGAACACCTAACATAGGTTGCTGGAGTTAAGCTTAAATAGTAAATAGGATGTTACGTTGGAACACCTGAATGAGGTAGTTGTATTTTCGACTTTACGACACTAGGCGAAAGTACAATATTATTTAAATGTGCAAGTAGATAGGATTTTGAAAGTAATGCATGCAATATTCGTCTTTTTAAAGCAGAATTTAGAAGTGATAGAGTTGAATATCGAATTGAAAGCACATTTTAGCAAGGATATAGAAGATTTATAACAGATAATGTGAATAATACGCAAGAAAAAACCTATTATACGTATATTTTTAGATACCAAAGTTCATTCAGCTCAATCTCTCTGAATGTCTTGATTTGTCAACAGACAGGCTTCATTATAAAAATTGAAGAAAAATAATATTACCCCCTACTCCTACATTCAAAGTTTCCCTCTCTAAACTATCCGTATAGATTTCGTGCTCCTTGCCAAACTGTCACAACTCAAATGAAAACATCTATTCCAGGAACACGAAAACTGAGAGTCGCCGTTCATTAAACATTCAGGTATGATTTAACGAGCCAGCTTTGGTTATTAATTAAAATGTTTCCCTCCCCTGGCCATCGGCGTCCACGTAATTATTTTGCGTTTAATAAACTCGGATTTATATCAATCGGTGGAAATTCCGATCATGGAAAGTTGATGCCAGGATATATATATATTTTTTCACAATTAAAGAGCTAACTTGCAAAGCCTAATAAGGTAAGTAAGGTTATTATTGTTTTATATTATGCTGACGACATATTGTCATACTACCTAGTCTTTTTATAGAAATTGTGACACACACAGTGAAGGTCCGGATTATTGGCTTATTCTTTTCGCTATACTGAAATAGCGAACACTGATAAAGATAAGATAAAGATAAAGAATATTCATTGCTAAAGGACATCACAACGACACATAACAGAACAGCACATAAAATAATAATTACTATTAACATTATAAAATTTGAACATAATTTATAAACAAAATGGTAATACTTAAATATAAAAAATTCATGACCGAACAGTGCCGTTACGCGCGTCGCGATGCCCGTCGCAAGAGGACCTCACTCAGCATAAGTCGTTGCCCACTACATAGGTCACGACGCTGGTTTTCATTGGGCCCCTGCTGAGTGAGTTGACGGACTACCCGATATAAAATAATTAATAGATATATAATAGACTACTATTACAAAGATAATAAATCTTATATATAAAATTCTCGTGTCACAATGTTCGTTCCCATACTCCTCCGAAACGGCTTGACCGATTCTCATGAAATTTTGTGAGCATATTGAGTAGGTCTGAGAATCGGCCAACATCTATTTTTCATACCCCTAAAGACCACGCAGACGAAGTCGCGGGCATCAGCTAGTAAATGCTATAAAATAGTGATTTAATATACTATACAAACATGTTTTAAAAGTATAAAGTGAAGTGTGTATGTGTGTACTAAATACTCCAGTCCAGGGTTTTCGTACCAAGTAATGCTGGCTCACCATGTTGATGGATGTAGTGTCTTGTTAATTTATTATTATTAAGTGAAGATTTATGTTACGTCAAACACGAATCAGTCTTCACCTGACTCATAGTAATCCAATATGGGCCTTAAGCAATTGACATTTAAACTGACACCCGGTCGAATAAGATAGCTTTCATTCATTCCATTGTAATCACAAAACTAAGCATTAAACTATTCATTGTAAGTACAGACATGGACTCAAAACTCAATTCACTTTTGGCCAGGGCCGTCGCGTCAGAAATAAAATCAGTGTAGAAAAAGAGGAGGCTCCAGGGTACCCGATACGCTCCCACAAATGTTTGCGAAGTCCAGACACTCGCGCGGACACGTCTGGGTACAGGGACGGAGTTAGGAGAACGGGGCAATTCACATTCCACAAAAGAAGACAAAACTAAACTAGGAGGCTTGGAATGTCGAGAGTAGTTTTCCTATAGACTTAGGAAACCTATAATTAGGATTTTTTAAATAATCACCATCTATGAAGCGTCAATAAGCCTTATTGAAAATATGCCCTAGTTTGTATGTTTTTTTAAAATGTTCTATTGTAATCCTTGCAATGTTGTTTCGGAATTTACTGGTCGTTGTTTTAACGAATAAATAAAAAATAACATAATTTAAAATGTTAGTCTCAAGCTTTAAAATTGGGGTTGAACGTTTTATCAGCGAAATTCCATCGTCATTTTTGAAGTAGGTAACAAACCGAAAACTCGACATCTAACGTTTGGATTTTGTTAAAATAAAAAGCAATGAAAGTCAGCCATAATTAAAAAGTCAACTCTCTAGGGTAAAAATAGAAGATGAAAGGGTTAAAAACGATATGTACGAAGTTACACGAAAATGATTCATTTTCGTATAACTTCGTCTAGCATTCTTACCACATTTTTTTATCATGTCACAAATTCTACAAAACGGATTTGACGTTAATTTATCATAATTGAGCAGTAGTTTTTGAAGTATTATAAATTTATTTTAATAGCTTGTACACTTTTCCCAAACAAGAGGTGCGCATGCACATACTGACCAACCTTTAATTATCTCACATTGCGGCCATTTAAGTCTTTATTTACGACAATAATTCCCAATAATATGTCTACCTGCATGATATACAGGCTGCGGTACATTTAGTAGCAAGACCTAATGTTATCTAGAACATTTCTCGCTAGTCCGGTCCTGCTGCCCAGTGGGCAGCTAGCGCGGTCGGACTAAATTATTTATGAGTCCGACCCTTTCCCAGGACGAGCCTAATATTTGTTCTACTCACTTATCCCGGGCTCTGAATAGAATAAATGGCAGACTTTTTATTCCCAGTCAATCCGCAGCGCTGTCAGTTTTCTAGGTAAAACTGATATACTGAAGGTTCGACAAATTGTTATAGGTACATTTTCTTTCACATTAGAAAATTATGTAAGGGTTTTTGCACACTCTTTTCTTCTTTTAGAGCGTAAGCCAAGCCTTTGTTCTTATTGCGATAATAATGCCCTTACCATTTATTTCAGGGATCGTATTCATGACAGTGTTTTTATTTCATTAATTACAAGAAAAGGAGTTTTAAATAACCACATCATAGACTAACACATACATGCAATAAACTGATAAATTAATAATTTTGAGGGCTTTGTACTTGGAGCTGCAGCAATGGCTTAGCGCTCACTCACTCTTATGCATCGCTTAGTGCTTATAAACTTACTGGATAGATTTTTACCATTTTACGTGAGTAAACATTTGTGGGATCTCGACGTTTAGCAAAACTTGGCTTTTATTTGAAAATAAGGCGATTGATCTGAGTTCTAGACGCTGACGAAGGCAACACTGGGCATACGGCCCGTCAATCTTACGTTGTTTAACATTGAGACGAAGTTTGGATTGTTTTTTGTAGAGATATCGAAATGCCTGTACCCTTATCAGTATACAGGGTTACATTGCAAAGGGGTGCCAAATCTTTAAGTGGCTCAGAATCAGTAACTTAATCGAATTAAGCAAAAAACAAAATTAATTATCCCTATCCGCTTGTTGCAGTTTCATAACATGCTTAATTTTAGGTATTCGTACAAAGTTTCTTATTACAAGTAACAATAAAGTTAAACATTCATTCAGATGTGGTCAAAGATGCTAGTTGTAACTAAGTAAGAGTATTGAGTTTTTTTTTTAAATTAATGTAATGTAAGATGTATTTGAGATAGCGCCGGATGCTGCAAGCACCCGTCAAAAAAGAAAAAGAAAAGTCGCCCATTGGCTCATGGCGCCTTACGCCAATAATAGGCGACAGTGAAAACCTGACAGGAGCCTGCTGGCAACCGGAACCATCACAATAAATGTAGCTATAAGATTTTTTTTCTTTATATAATGTATAAATATTTATTTATTTGTCATTAATTTTTAATTGCCTTTTCAATGCATTCTTATTCATGTTAAAAATATCAATATGTTTATATTTAGCATTGTATGTCTTAGGCAAGCGGACAAACGTGACATTAAATAGACAATCTCGTATTTCATTTGTCTATTTTTGTTGATTCAGTAACATCAAGGACTAGAGCTCGCACATCAAAGGCCGGCCAGGCGCGTGGGCAAAATCGCAAATTGGGAACACAAATAGATAAAGGTATTCCTCAAACGAATTCCCTTCAAATTATTGGCTCAATATACTAGCCAGGCACCGATTCCGGCTCATTTAAAGTAGGTGGGTTCTATAAAGCTCTAACAAGCTTGTTCCCCTCCTTCATAATCATAATAGACGGGTTTAGTCGCCTCGATGAGACGTAATATACCCTTTGACTTCAAATAATTTAGTCTTTAAAGTATGCTTTTGTGTCGCACTGCAGGTCACAGGGTTCACCTCAACTATGCGGTGGTTAGGGCCATATTCTACCACGCGGGTCCAGTGCGGATTGGTAGAGACGTGTTGTAAGGCCAGTGACTAAACCTTACTGTCAGATATTATAAACCGCCCTAAGGCCTGTGACTAGGCTTCACGACTAGTATCAAGCGATATTAGCCGGGACCAACTTTTAACGTGCCTTCCGAAGCACGGAAATGCTTGTGATAAATGTCACCAAATAAGTTCAAAATGGTCACCCGTCCAATCACAACCGTGGTGTAGGTGGCTTAACTTTGGTGATCACTACCGATGCGCTGCCACCACTGAGCTGCAAGCACCTCATTTAGATTTTGTAGGGTGTTAATGATTGCATTTTACAATAAGCTATAAGCATCACAACACTTTTTTTTTCTCAATTGCATGAAGTCTGGTACTAGTAGATATTCTCAAAATCCTAGTACACGAAAGACTAAATGATACAATAGCAAAATAACGATTAAGAATATTGTAGGTTAGGCTGAAATCTCGAAAAAACAAAAAATATATACAAAATTTACGATCAGATATGAAATAGACATGCCTGTACCTGAAATCTACGAACATTAAATATTTAGATCAAATAGTCAGACGTCATCAGCAAGTGATACCAAATATAACAAATGACCCTTGGGACACTAACGACATCTTAAATTCGTAGAATTGGATCCCAGAAACAAATCCTTGAGTAACTTTACAATGTAAGATACGAGTACAACCAACAGTTTGGAGACTTTAATTAATTTTCAATCCATTTGTAAATTCATTACAGAAGGAAGATTTACATCGATCTCTGCGCGGGAAACGTAAAATTTTCACTTATTTTAATACTGAAGGGAAACCAGACAACAGAATACATGGAAACAGAACACATATAGATGGATGTCATATATATGTGTTTTTTTATTGTTTCATCATTTTCATTTCATCCAAGAATAATATGTTGAGATGAAAGAATTACTATAAGTATCACCCAGCTGAAGTAAGTTAAAAGAAGTATCGACTGTAAAAAAAAAAGAAAACTTAAGATGCTGATTCTGTTTCTTAAATACAAAAACGTGCCCTATGAAAACATTAACATGTTAAGATTTACAGATTTACACGTCATTTTTTGTGATTTTATTATTGTTTAGATAGGGAAACTTGTTTTTCGCTGCAGAATCAATCACTTTAGTTTTTTTTATTTCTTTACACATCGTAAAAATCAAGAGTAGATTACAGATGTAAACTTCAAACATGCGCTACAGGCGCAGAATATTATTGTATATTCTCTGGTCTTAGAACTAAAATATTACATTTGTCGCTGTCTGATACAGTTCGCGTCGTAAGTAAGGATGATATTACCCGTAGACACCTTGAGTACAGTCGGCGACATAAATCAGCGTCAACAGTCGCTAATGCTCGTCTCGTCTCGACGGGCGACCGTCACTCTTCGGAGATCGCTCAAATAAGACACGAACCTGCTTTTATTATTTTTAGTACCTAAATGACTATATCCAGTCATCTCTGTTTTATTTCATGTATTTCAATATACAGGGTGGCCAGAAAAGTGACGTCAAAAATTGTTTTTAGGTTGAGAGGTATCTGAATCACGCCTATGTATGTTCTACGATTTTTCGTAGTTTTCGATTATTTACGATCTCGATTTACGATTCTCGTTTACGATTTTTTAAAAGAATTTTTGCAACCGGATCAGTTTCTAAAAAAAGAAAAATTTCTAAAAAAAAGTAGTTTTCTTCGATTTTTTTTCTTGCAGCTAAATCTCTATGAACTGTGCATTTATATATAATATGTTCTTCAGAGAATGCGCTGACTCTAAGCTTTCCTAATAATAATAATAAAAAAGTATTACTTCATAGGCTATTTAAAAAAAATCGTAACTCGAAAACTACGAAAAACCGTAGAACATACATAGGGGTGATTCAGATACCTGTCAACACGAGGCACCTAAAATAATTTTTGGACGTCACTTTTCTGGCCACCCTATAGAATACATTATTGGGAAAATGTCTTCTCTAAGACCTATGCCGTGATTCTCAAGGTCAGAAGTATAATTGAGGAAAATGTCATTCGATAGAAAGCATATTCTGAAAAACGGACCCACCTCTTTTTCCTACATGGCTGGTAGTGGCTGGATAAAAAAGTAGGAGATTGTGCTCTTTGGGGAGAGGCTTACGTCCAGCAGTGGTCCGTCCTTTTGTGTAATTAATATTACTTTATTAAAATAACTGTGTCCTCGCCTCTAACCAAATGTTTGGTACCCAACTGGGGTCATAGGTAATCATTCTAGCTGGAAGCCTTACTTGTAACTATCTTTTGTAGTATGCAAAATACACAAGAGCTAGAGAAAAAATACATCAAGCGATCACTCATCTACATTTCGACCACAGGCAACGTTGTTTGATCATAGACAATCCGCCTCAGCCACTAGGTTACGCGTTGACTTACATTAGTAAGAACGCGTACGCTTTCAGCAACCAAATATGCGGTCCCCAGGCCGTTAATTGTAAAATGTATGCGCGCTAGTAAAGCTGCGCTATGAATAATGTTTAGCGCGAACAAACGGTTACTAACTAGCCGTTATGATAATTGCGGATTACTTTTAGCCGCTGGAAGTGTGACAGTTAGATTTTCATTTGAAGGATTAGTGACTTAAGTGCAGACTTAAAAAAGTATCCGTATTGAAACTTACGATTAGGAGCACATAATTAAGTAAAAAAATTGGTTGTTTGTAAAGTAGGTTTACGATCGAGATGTTTACGTGATAACGTCTTATTGGTGATATAAGTTTTTGGGAAGTAAGGAATTAATGAAGATAACAATTTTTTCAAATTTTAAATTACATCTATCGTTTTTAACTCAAATCAAACTTAACCGCACGAGAAAATCTCCATTCGTTTGTATGCCGCTAGAGTGAGAGAGACGGAAGATCGGTCCACTCACTCGAACGCTATGACACGTTTCAAGTTTCACGGAATGACTGGCAGCGCTCGAGATGAGACGGGAGATCGGTCCGTCTCTCTCTCGTTATACCTGCGATCGCGCTCGTGAGGTTTTGGTGTGACACAAGTTTCTGAACATGTCACCCGACTAAAACGATTTTAAAGACGTTATCACGTCAAAAAAATACAGCCATATAATATTATGATTTATCCTAAAAAAAGAAATGCGGTAAATTCGACTATGGAATGTTTTTAAACAATCTGTATTCACAAAACTTTTTTTACAACGTGCAGACCAGTTTCATCTATATGCTATACCAATAAATCAATTAAATACATAAGCACCATACAAATAGACAACACACATGTTGTCATGGTTTCGAAGTAAGGTAATTATCATTCCTGAGTCACGAGTTTTATTACAGATATTTAATATTGCCAGTACATAAAAACGAAAGTCTATGAAGAAAGGCAGTTTTATAATCTGATCTGGAATCGAACCCGGGGCACTGGATTTTACGCGATTCATCGCGCCACTACGCCAACCGAGTCATCAACAGTCCTACCGAGACTTTACTGACAGACTTACAATCACTACTTGAGAATCTATTATTGCTCGAATTACATTATTACCAGTAGCTAACATCGAAAGAAAATCCACTAAGGCGTTGCAGCACTTGCAACGTGGAATGAAAGTATGTATGGGGAATAATTATGACATTTTCTCCTGTTTCCTACAACTTCAGTTTCACTTAGTCGCTGATCTAGCTCGACACTTACATTGACTTATTAACCTATTCGACTAGATTAGTTCCGATTAAACCCGTTTGAGGCTTGAGCTAGTTACTTCGTCATAGTCGTTTTAAAATGCTGCGGCGACGCTATGAAAAACGCCATTAAAATAGATTGTATTATATCTAAAATCAATCAATCATTTCATTTTTATTAAAAATCAGACAGACAAATAAGTACCAAGCTTTTAAAAATTAGCCTGCTCAGTGCCTACCACCTCTACAAAGTCCGCATCAACTTAAAATATACTCAATCGACTCGTCGCGCAAGGGCCCTTCAAAGCGATTCCGACGATCCTCAAGTGTTGCGCCACTGCCCCTGAATGGACCATGGATCCAATATCCTTTTGGGAATTCTAATGCTTTAAAAACGTCTCCCGATCGCAGATTGCCGATATCGATCGCGTTGGTTTTAAACTGATCAAGCATACGTAAACGAGACACAATAGAAATTCTATTGTTATGAGGTCTTATGAGACCGCTTTGATGTTAACGAATTAACATGTGTCAAATAACACTGCGTTACCACACTCCAATAAAACTAAAAATCTCTTCTACCCAAAGGCTCTTTGAAAGAGATCAACGATAAGACAACCTCATTACACCTATAAAATTGTCTTTTCTGTAAATAACTTTTAATTATTTTAGCAATGAAGTGTGAATAGGTTTCAGGGAGACGCTGGATGCAGACCGCTGCTTCCAACCGGCCAAGTTCTGGAAGTCAATGGGCGCCTATGTTTAGCAGTGGACGTCCTTTGGCTGAAATGTTGATGATGATGATGAAGTCTGAATCATAATTAGATATATTCCTATTGCCGTATGTATCTGATCACGACCGCGTCTGCCAACAGTGCCAATGCATGCACCCGTTGAATAGATCGCGTAAGTAGCCCGAAGATCTACTATTGATGAAGGTATTTTCTGTGACTACATGTTTTTAATTAAATGAATACGTAAAAACATCTGTTTTACTTTGTATATCAAACAGAGGGATACAAATGGACGAAATTAATATGTACAAAAGCGTCCGCAACACAAATGTAAACACATGACAGGCGACTGTTCTTTTCCCGCTGACTTGTCAAATAGCACACAATGGGACCGGTGAGCACCGTCCAGGAATCGCTTACAAAACCGCCCCTGTTGAGCGGCGGGATTACGCAGGACTCGCGAGAGGCCAGTCGGTGGCTTGTTGACTGTGAGTGGGGCAGGGGCAGAATAAGGACTGGCGGGAGGGATAATAAGGCAACTTACAAAAAAAGATAGGATTAAGCAAGAGTCGCGGGATTGGTTACTTGCACTTGCTTGCCTAATACTAAGTATGGTAGTGTCGGACTAAAAGGAGAATGTTCTTACTAAAATCTCGAGGGTTTTAAAGATTAGAAGTTACTGAAGGGGATCACCAATTAGTTTCATTGCGGGTCCGTTTATATTTATTTTACCACACATTTACTCTTCCATCGAATATTTAAAAAAGAATTAGAAGATAGTTTAACATTTACAAATAGAATAACATAATATCAACAACGCTGACTAGGGCAGGAAAGGAAAAAAAAATAGTATACAAGATCTCTAAGACAAGAAGAAAGAGATAGACTTAACACATCAGTCTCACATGTTAGTAATCATCGAGGGCAATTTATTTACAAAATGCCTTCTACTAAGTCCGGCCCAGCCACAAACGCAGACGAGTATGAATCATTGAACGAATAGCGATGCGCAGACATAATACGTAACTAGACAGATGCGTAGACGTCAATGAGCGAGGCATTTTGGATGCAATAGAGACTGCAAGTTCCTGATTTAGAAATTACAAAGCTTATGCACCTAAGTGAGGCTCACTCAAGCCTTATAGGTTTTAATTACAGGAAATTACTGTCTTGACACTTCATTTCAATGAGCTAATAAAAAACATACAACCGAATCGAGAACCTCCTCCTTTTTTTGAAGTCGGTTAAAAAGCGCATAAAAATAAAGCTCATAAAGAGAAATTGTAAAAACAATATCATACAAAACTAGTGGTTCTGAAATGGCCTCCATCCGGAAAAATGTCAAGGTCAAGAAGAAAATGCATTTACAATACTATGAGCCGTAGCACCGGACTTGTAAGGGATAAATTTTAGTAGCAGATCTAATCTATGACGTGTAACTTATCATAAGACAGTCATACATTTGCACAATAATTGGGTTACAACCTCCTGGCCTGGATTTAAAAGAGTTAAAATATTCATCCACTAAGAAAATCATTTTTCTTCTATCAACCACCTTTTTAGCATTAATTTAAATCCGTTTAGTGGGAATATTTTTATATCATTTAAATGTAAATTCGCTTTGTTATTCACACATATTTAATATTATACAGTTACAAGGAACGGCCAGCAGTTTGAGATTTTTTGAGTCTACAAAATGTCAAACAGTCTACACTGCAGATAGCTCGTTTGCATTGTTTTAGAGCGACCAATCGTCGGGCTCAGTGGTAATTGAAAGTGGTCAGTATTCCAGAAGCGGAGAGATAATGATGATTCAAATACCCGATTTCATATTCATTCTATCAGTAGACTTTATAATAAAATGCATTCTTTCTGCTCTCAACACAATACACACCAATTTGTATCTTTCTGTAAACATCAGTTCAAAATGTTTTGTAAGGTTTTCAATAAACAGTTTCAATCTACACGATCGTCATTTCTACGTCCAACGATCTGTTTTCTTTACCTACAGCAACAGCGCATTCCTCGGGAGATCAAGCGCATTTCAGAGGCGCAGGTGAACGGGCGCATTCCATGCAGAGATTTATGGAGCCGGCGTGATGAGCTACTCTCAAGCTATGTTCTCCTGGTAAGTGTTCATACGGTTTACAAAAAAAAACTCGTAAAACTTAGAATAAGAATTAACTTGGGAATCATTTTATGAGTGACAATGAAAATGAGTCTTCACACGGTGTAAAACTCAAGTGATATTTAAATAACAAGCTACACATTGTACAGACAGTCCCTGAAAATGAGAGTTTAGCTTCTAATAAAAATAATGGAATGCATCCGCGTGCATACTGTTATTTAACTTACAAGTTCAATAATAATTATTTTTTATTATTTTCTTCTTTCTAATAGGGGTTATAATCATTAGTTTTGAGGTATACACAATCACAACTTATTTGGTGGCGGGAAATTGAGAATTAGGTGAAGAAAATAATTTATTACCATTATTATTTTAGAGGTTCAATATTTGACCAATAAAGTCAAGAATAATCCCAACAGTCAATGTAAAGTCAGAAATTTCATTTCACGAAATGGTTGCTGTTCTATCAGCGGCAGAAGACAAGGCCCCCTCGCGTCGAGAGTGGGGCCGGGCTCAAGATCGCTCGTTAAACACAAGCTGCACAACCCAAAACCAACCCAAAGGACTTTACATTACGACACTATTTAGAACAACAGCAGGTCAGAAGAATAATATGCCGCACGACCGAAGAGTTTCAGATTAAAACGCTTTATTCCATTTTAAGTTGCACGTAATCGCTGGAATGGAAAGGTTAAGGTAGTTTGCAATAGTTTGCATTATGGATGGCGACGAGTTTTTATATCGATTGAATATTTTTATAGTTGCAACGAAAGAGTTGTGCTTTTTTAATGAAAACAGAGTTAACAAAGGCTTTTAAGTAGCCATTATTGTTAGTGCTACTGCATTTTAAGTTTTTTGGTAAAATAATGTTACTATTTGTAAATACCTATTATTCGTATAAAATTTAATAAATAGATAATTCAAATTTGGAATAGAAAGGTTAACAATAAAAACAAACTTTTTCCACTCAAAATACTAGGGTAGCATGAACAATGAGGAGCTACCGTTCCTCTAGGCATCGAGGGGACTGCGAGAACTCAATGTCGTGTAAATGTCGAAAAAAACCGGTATATTAGAACGTGAGATGATTTTCTCTTTGCGATATAGAATAGTTTGCGACAAAGCAGTTCAATGTATTAAATTTTTCCTAACAGCTGAACAACCTGTATTAGAGTTTACTACTCACACAAAGTGATCCTACTTTCACACAAAAAACACTTAAAAGCTAATTCGAACATTCCACGGCTGGCACTGACTCCAATAATAACTGTTTAGTATGATTGTTTAAAAGTTATTTTTAGCTTTTTAGTGTTTTTGAACTCTGTTATTTTTTTTATAAAAATTTGTTTTATTTGTCTGTTTTTTAGTGTTTTTTTACGTTCTAAATGGCGATCTGTGATGTAATTATAGCTAAATTGCTTCTTATGACGATTCAAATTAGTCCAAATACGGCTATGATACATTGTTTTATCACAGAGTTCCGGTGCTTACCTTCCGCCTTCTTCATCAGATCAGTTTGATGACATCATTCTCACCAGAATCATTTATTAAAATTTATTTTGTCGACATGGATCCCATCATCAGAATTGAATTTTGAAAAAAATGGGACCAATATGAAGGTATACCCTTTCAATTAAAAAAAGAATTTTTCAAATCGGTTCATTAATGGCGGAGTTCTGAGGTAACAAAGATTTAAAAAAAAACATACAACCGAATTGAGAACCTCCTCCTTTTTTTAAGTCGGTTAAAAAGGACGAATTTTATAGCATCCATTGGTCTGTATCCCACACAAAGGGACCACCAGGACCAGTGTCGCGTATACAATTGAGTAGTATCGAATTAAATGCCCATGCAATGGCCAGTCCCTCGGGACGACTAGTTTCTTTAGCTGGGTATTCTTGAGTAAGTACTTTTTATGTTTATGTTTCTATTGTTGACTTGTGTCTGTATGGTGTATTTTTTTTAATACACATACAGACAAAATATTTTTTTTAATAAAATAAAAACAATATTTTTATAATTTTGTTAGTGGTCCAAATAGTACATCATGGTTGTCTTCATAAGGCAAAATTATATACCCTACAATTAGAGATATACTCGTTATATTATTATGTTTATTTAACAGTTAACTAAGTGAAATCATCTAGAAAGTATGAAGAAAAGCTATTCCATCGTTTATTACGATAAAGAAAAATGTGTGTAGTATTTTTTTCCATTCGCCCAGTGTAGGATTTCACAAAATAACTATTGCATTAATGCAAAACTATTTTAAAGTACCAGGACGACATAAACATTTAGGAGGTTTAATCACCACCATTTCGCCACATATTCATATGCCGATCCGTTCAGCAAACGTAGGCCGCTCGTAGTATGGTCTTGTGAGCATTTGGAGGACTCAATGCGGGCCCTGAATGACGTCAATTTTGGGACGTCAACGTACAAATACTCCCATTAGTGACGCTGGCGATTTGCGTGCAATGTCATTACGCAGTGTTCATGGAAAATTGTTGACGTAAGTATTAAAAGGCGTGACGGCGAAATATAATTAAAGACCTTGTTTTAATTAAGTTTATTTAGTAGATTGTTTGAAGCAAATCATTAATTACAACTTACATTATTTTAATTACAGCTTTTATATAACTTTACAAGTTCACTATAGTATTTTAAATTACCAATTGTGAAGTCAAGAGTCAAGTAGTATCTACTCCAAACAATAGCTTGTGAGTACTTGATTGGAAACAATGATTGACAATCAATTCATGACAAATGTTCATGTATCTAAACTTGGCTCAAGCCAATTTAACTTTTCAATGACCCGAACATGTATTGAACTCATGAAATCAGACAAAAGAGACATAACAATACATTTCAAACCAACTCTTAAGTTATCGCACTTACATAATCAACTCAAGAGCACAAAACTCTTCTACTAAAAAGCTCCTAAGCTACTTAGGCTATGGAAATGGCCGGCAATCATCGTCGAATGGAGGCTGCTTTAATAACTTTCCTTTGGAAGCAGGACTGAGGGGAAAAAGAGGAAAATACAAGGGCGTGAGGTAGGTTATTGGAAGCTAATGAAATATTGATGAAGTTAGACGCCCGCAGTATAAATACGGCCATCTTTTTTCTTTTTTAAACGATGACATCTATGTGTACACACTTTTTGATGTAATAAAATGAAAGCAGAAAGTTTGGGATGGTATTTTAATAATTTATTTTATTCTCTGCATATTATGATTTGGGAGATTTAGATCTCGAGGAAACTGTTACAATATATAAACTTAAAATAAATTTCAGCAGTTGAAATAATATTAAGTGATCTCCATCTTCACTCTCACCAGTCGTCCGTTAACTATAAAACCCTGAGATCTAAATTCACCAGGCGGGATATAAAATCTGAATGGAGTCTCGGCCCCACATTACGTAAGGCCAATGCAACTCATGATAAAGTTATTGTAAAGACACCGGCCACTGAAGATAATACCAACTTGACACTTTTAGTATTAGCGTCGAGAGAAGATACCATATAATGCTTGGTTTCAATTTTTCGGCGACTAAAAGCAACATCAAAATGTCATGCAGTATTGGTGATTTTAGCACTTAAATATGAAGATTGACAAATGGTGGGTTCTGAATTAAGCCGAAATTGATTTTATCGTGTTAAAACTCGTTCCGAAATGTTATCATATTCGATTTTTGCTTAATTCTGAAAGTAGAAAGTAACATCGATGTTCAGACTAGTATACTAAAACACCGATTTGATGCCATTGATTCAACTATAACTAGATCATGTTAAAAAACTTAACAAAACTTAAAGTTAATTGCTGCTGCATTAAAATTGTAAACTTTTTAATTTTTTATGTAAAATAAAAAAGGGTCTGGGTGTATATCACGTATTGCCAAAAGACGAAATAAATTGACGTGACCGTCGAAATATAACGCCTCCAATCGCCATAGATGGTACTCTGTTTTGACAAAATTTAGATCGCAACTGGTCGCTATAACGTTTCATAACAGCCGTATTCCTAGCGGCCGGGTCGCGGCTCGAATTTGATGAGATAACAAATTCTGATCATGCACGTGTATTTTATAGGAAACGCGAAGGACTGAATTTTCCCGGAACGACGCGACGTCCGTTTAAAAATAAGCCAAGACAGTCAGTCAGCATTTGTCAACAAGACTCTTTGAAACGTGGCAAATCGCAAAAAATATATGATTATTATTGATTTGATATTTATATACAATTTAATTCTAACTAAGTGATAGATACTCTTTATTATACACCATACAATGAAGTTACAATTGGTGTTTACAGGAAAATGCGCGATTTAGGCGGTTTTATCGCTAAAAGTGATGTTGAGTTTGTATTTAATAATTGTGTAGCATTTTTATTGGAAACATTATTTTTATGAGGTTATTACGTAGTAAATTATGAAGCTGCTACTATCGGTTTTTCCTGTAGGTAATGGTAGCTGTATGTACAATTACAAATAAATTTATCGAGTGTTTGGGTCTGCGTAATCTGCTTATCTATGTAGATTGGGTAATAGTTTTGTTTTGTTTAGTTGTAGTAATCCAGCTTCTACTTTATCAGTAACGGTAGGCTCCTTCGTGGGGTCTGATAATCGATTCGTATTTATATAAGGCTTCCCACCGAACGCCACGCATTCGTCAGATGAAACTGGTTTTTAATCCGCTTCGACTATACCCCGGTTTCGACTAGGACCGTAAATCCTATACTGAACCGATTTCTATCTAACCTCGGAAAAACTAACCACCAACACAATAAATCGGGATTGAGGGGACCACAGTGCGCCTGCGGAGCACGATAGTACACTGATAGATAGTACAATTGCCCGCTTTTCTGCTTTCCCGGTGGAATGTCGGAAATCCATAAACACACAGTTACACGCCTGGATATCAACGTCTGGTCCACGCAGGAAGAAAGCCATATTATGCAATAATAATAATTAATAAGTAACCGTACGTATTTAATACGTAACTTCTTTAAATAAATAAATAAATATTGGACAACATCACATACATTGCTCTGATCCTGTGGTATAGCCACACAAGTGTTACAGAAATCAGAAACAACGACGGTACCACAACACCCAAACCCGAGACAATATAGAAAAGTTATTTTTCTACATTCACCCGACCAAGAATCGAACCGGAACCTCAGAGATAGCGACACCAAGTTTTTCTTTGGGGTGTAAATTTAATTTGCGATCAGTTATACCTAATCCAGGAACAAAAAAAGCCCATACTATAGAACAATGTCACTACGGGCAACTTGCACATCTCTCATGAATTTATAGATAAAGTTTACCGCTGGATATAAATTTCACTTTGTCTCTATCAACTTTAAATGAAATGACGGACATAAAATTAGTTTTAAATTATGTTTAGATTTAAAATATCGACTTGTGATCAAAACACACGACTTCCTTACGTAAATTTATCTTATCTAATTTATCTTGCCCAAAAATATAAACATTTACGTATTCCAGAAATATCGGTTAGTTATTTTTTCATCCTACCTCACTAATAATACCCTTAAATACTCAATAAGGTATTTACTAAACCGTGCCGAATTCCTAGTATTTCAATCACATCCTACATACAAGTTAACTCCCGCCATATTGCATTTTCCGAACGTCTACGTCTACGGGGCTTATCGCTACGAACTACGACGGCTGTAGCCGGCTACCGTAGCAGGCCTACGAGCACGGCTACGGTTGCACGATTTTCATACTACGAAGGGAATAATGGTGACTGAGCAATACGACGGAACAGCAGACTACAAAATTAATGGGTTACATTACAGACAGACATTTTACTGGGTTCTCTGTAAATAGAAATGATAATTTCTAAACTAAAAGATTTATTAAAGTATGCCAAAAATAAATCAATTTTACAATAAAATCAATCGTCGCAAAATTATATACAGGGTATACAAAATAATAGGACCCTACTTAAAACCACGTAATCAGCTGTTCATAAACAACAACTTTTTCTATGGAAGCAACATCGAAATCTAAAAAAAAATGTATGAAGCGTCTAAACAAAAACACGATTTCGATGTGGCTTCCATAGTAAAAGTTGTTGCATATGAGCAACTGATCACGTGGTTTAAGGAGTATCCTATTCTTTGGTACATATATATGTACGTATAACAGTATGTAACTTAAATAGATAAACAAATTTTTTTCACTATCACACCAATTATCTAGTCTAAAACTAAGCAAACCTTATACTGTGGGGACTAGATGATGGATAAACATACTTAAATACGTTTTATAAATATCAACAACTTACATTTGCTCCTCGCGGGATTCGAACCCGCAACCGCATGGCTTTGTAATCCGCAGCGCGAACCACTACGCCAGACGGTAGTCAAATTTTATATGTACTTAAACAGGGATACAGCGTAACTGGTTAGACGACGTACCCAATCACTTTAACCAATATTACACCCAACAAAAAAACATACCCAACTTGACTATGGCACCAATATCGAAAAAGGTATTACTGCACCGCCCTCTATCGCGCTATGGTTGCACGACTCGTGCTGACATTCTCATGAATAAACGACACGGCTTGCATCGCGAATATGATATTGCAATCTGAATTTTATACTTTGAATTACAAAACCACGAAAGTTGACTTTAAATATGAGCTGGAACTTATTTCATGTTGAAAAGATTCAAGGCAAAATTACTTGGCTGAAATACCCGTTACAAACGTTAACTAATACTGAGAATACCGTTTGTGATCGTAATGTTACTGAGAGCGGATCGACACCGGATTGCGGCAATTGTCAAATTGTAATTGGGCCTCTGTTACACGCTACCAACAGTGTGGTTCGTGGTGGGGTACTAGTCATCAAACATTTGATAGATACCGTCGACACGAAAAGAAGAAGATCCCGGTCATGGAATACAATTACATTTACCAACCAGTTACTCAGACGCTTGCGTGGATGGCTAATTGTTTTTTTTTTTAAAGCATTAAATATTTTTTTGACATGAAATGATATTGATGGACCATTTATTTTATTTTATAAATTAATTAATAAAGTCTTCATTGTTTATTTCATTGAATTTTGTGACGGTACCTATATTAACTATGACTATAAATATGTGTAATTACCGTTACCATGGACATTTAATTTAATTTAATAATAATATGTGTTAAAATTTTTGCATTCCACCACGATGGCAAAACATAAGTTCTTTTCCGTTTTATTGTATCATCTGTATGTACCTACCATGTTTTTGCAAATTAAGAATATTTCTATTTCTATTTTTCTTTCTAAGAAACCAATCCACTACTCTCAATAATAGAATACTAGCTGTTGCCCACGACTTTGTTCGCGAGGTCTTTGCAAAACCTGTTAGTCTAAACTAAAAACCGCAAACGAAGTCACAGGCAACAGCTAGTGTTACATATCATTTTCACATTTTTAATTTACAACTAAACAGCGACATCTAACGGTATGATGCGCTATCTATAATCACAGTTATTTATTTATGCATCCCTCAAGAACCATAATTTTTTTGTGGGATAAATAAATACATTGTATTTACAATGACACCAAAAAGTATCCTATCTACTATTCCAGGTTATATATTTATTTATGCATCCCTCAAGAACCATAATTTTTTTGTGGGATAAATAAATACATTGTATTTACAATGACACCAAAAAGTATCCTATCTACTATTCCAGGTTATAATCTATATCTGTGTCTAATTTCATCTAGATCCGTTCAGCCGTTGTGGCGTGATTTAGTAACTAAACAAACATCCATCCATCCATCCAAACTTTATATTTTATAATATTAGTAAAATAAGATAGTAAGATTGCTTAGAGTATAATTAGTGCTTTTTCAAATTAAATAGTCTGCAAGTGCGACAGTATTTTCTCTCAGAAAGAAAACTATTACACATTCCACCGCATCTTCCGCGAAGTTATCCACAAACTATCGGCTAAGCTATAAAAGCGAGCGAGCTAAAAATACACGAGGACATTTTACAACCGCTCTCGGCGCGAGTTTGCGCAAAGCTTTATTAATGGTCGCAGAACAAATGCTATTCGGTTCAAGTTATAAGTGGAAACATGTGACTGGAAGTCATGCTGTTGTTTTGTTTAGTTCTATTTAAGAATTCGAATGTGCCTGCCGCATATCGATACTGACGATTTTTGTGATTTTAGACTCTGGGTCAACGGGAAGTATCTACCTTCTTACTAAAGCACTTCACGTTGAACTAGAATCGGCTGGACGCACAAATGGTTTTTTGTTTAGTAGCAAGTGTGTAGCAAGCAATGTAAGAGAATTCAATCGGCAAAGCGTTACCTCAGCAAAAACAGAAATAAATCGTCCTTAAGACTCACAAGTTAAATATTTGCGGCACAATTACACACTATCATAAGCTATCTTAAGGCATACTTAGTAACCTGCTGGACCCAAAACTTTAAAAAAGTTTTGATGCGGTAACGCTACTCCAGAAAAATCTGTTTTTCTTAAATTCCTCTGCCACGGTTGGACGCACAAATCTTAAATTTTGGGCAAATTTACTTCAGGTATGGCACATATTTTTTGGATTATTCAATCCTTAAAAGGAGGTAGAATTTTGCTGGAGTAATAAAAACTCAACTTAATAACTCCACTCCTGATAAAAAGATTATTTACAGACAAAAGACAAACAAACGAACAAAAAAGTGATCCTATTAGGGTCCTATATTGTGACGACCTATTAGGGATCCTATTCCTTTTTACCTGTTACGGAACCCTAAAACGACTGAAAGGTTTTTTCGTCTAGTCTAGATAGAGCGTAAATTTATCTGAAATATTAATTTTGCATTGTAATAATTGTATTATTCTTATTGATGAGTACAATCGTTACCTATGCTCTTTAAATATTGCAAGATATCTCAACATTCTCAAACAACAAATTTGCTGCGTTTTGAAGTATCGGCTGAGCTCATTTCAAAGTTTTTGTCTCAGCCTCGAGCGTCGAGTCTCGTTTGTCTTTTTCAGATTGTTATGCTTTGATCAGGTTTGGTTGACGCTGATCGTTATTGACGTTGGCGTTTTGACTAGAAGTACAAGTTACTGAAAGGTGTACGAAAAGTGTTGGAGTAAGTATCAAAACTGCTTTAAACCCGACATTAAGAGTTAATTTCAACCAAATTCGTTCCACCCGAGTTTATTAAAAACTCCGGTCTGTTCTCTGTTGCTACGTAAGGACAATTAAATTAGTTAAATTATTTATTATATTGTTTTTAATGCTAGGGGTACTGTTGATTACAGATATAAACCAAACTGATTGTTAATTTAGCCGACTAGCTTATTATGTCTTTAAAACATATTTCTGTAGGAGCCGTGATATGCTGAACGTATGTTGCTAATCGTAATGGAGTGGTCTGATAAAGAATGATTGATTCTGAGTCTATTAGGTGTTTGGGTCTTGAATGGTTCATGAATGGGTTAACAAATCAAGGCAAATCTTTAAGTTTCTTTGCAATTAGTTGTACTTCCATCAATACTCGTAGTAACCAATAGAACTTGTTTATATTAATGTAATGATCCGTCTATGTCAAAGATGCTCGCCGCCCTTCTATATCAAACCCATATAGTGATGATGATGATGCGGTGTCCAAGGCTCCCGCAGAATGCCAGTGTCGTGGCCTATGCCACGACTAATGCTGAGCGGGACCTTTTTGGCACCGACAATTCTGATAACCTGTATTCTGTTATTTAGATTGTTTCTGGTGCCAAATAAAATACTACTTACTTACTATATAAGTAACCCGTAAAATCAAGGTGTTTGTTTAACTTTAATGTTTTTTTTATGTTGTTAGGTTATACGTATGGTCAATAAAATAAAGAGTTTTAGTATGATAAATGCCGACATAAACAAATATGCGCCTGAAAAAGTCGCAGTATGCAGGTAGTATGTTGTCGTGGTGATCACGAAGATACCTTGGTTGGTCTCATAGAAAAGGTGTTGCAAATGGCCTGTAGGAGGTCATTAGTATTTTGAAACATGCAACTGCACTGTTGTAATCGTTTGTCTCAATCCACAAACATAATGACTGTTATAATAATATGGTTTACCTTTACGTTTGTCCACATATTTTTCCTATAAGAAAGAAAATGAAAACGCGATCATTAGTAACTTGTACCATCACCGCAACATCAAAAGCCATTGTAGTTTAAGTTCCTCTAGACACCATCACGTGTCCCATTGCCTTTCCTTAACCCCCGGCTAGCTGTCCCGCTGCGCCCGGGCCGTCCCACCGCGTGCTGTCCCGGTTTGCGGTCCTAAACGGATTATTGGGGGCGAGTCGACTAGTCGGCGGATAAAGCCGTTATTTACGGTCCCAGTGATTAAAAGTTTAGTTTTGTTTCTATGGAGAAACAAGGTGCTAAAGAGAGTTAGGAGTTTAAGCTGTGTTTGGCTACTTGAACCGCTGAATATTGTTGCTATTATTCTTAACGCCAATTACTGTTTCTGTAGAGTATCTAATGAAATTTTTATTTCATAACTAGCTGTTGGCCGCGACTTCGTTCGCGTGGTCTTTCATAAAAAAAAACTGCATCTTTCTAAATTTTTTCGTTCATAAGAACCTTCTTCTGTTAATAACTAATACAACAAAAAAAGAATTAGCTAAATTGTTCCATCCATTTACGCGTGATGCGATGACCAAGGGAAATAGAGATTCATTTTTATATAATAAATATAGATAGATACAATTTGACCCTCAACTGTATTAACCCTTAATTTTTTTACTAGGGGGTTTATTTTTTATAATGGTCTGATTTACTACTCCTACTCTTATGGTACTTAACCACCATATAGGACCATATCTAAGAATGAGCCTACTACCTCGCAACATAGGTTCCAATGTCAATCAATCAAACAAAATTAAATATAAAGAACATTACAAAACTTATTCAAGTCACTAAATTTAAATGTTCTTCTTTAAAAGAGCTAACAAACCAAAAAGTATCTACGAAATACAGAATAGTTTTCCATCAATCATCTTTGCATTGCGAACTTGACCAACAAAACAACATCCACTAGAAAGGTTCACAATTGTAAAGCTGTCCGTTTGACGGCTAAAAATAAAAATAGAAATTTCCAAACACTCTGCAAACCGAAATAAAACTAGTCGTTATATAGCCAAAAATATAAATTTCGTCCACTTGAGAGGTATTTTCGCCAACGTCACAAAAATGCCAGCACCGGGCGAAGTCAAGCGGCGTGACAGGTGCACAAAACATCGCGGGACGCGCGTCGCCAGAATTCTAGCATCCCCCAAAACTGTCTGGCAGAAAAAATATACTATGTACCCAAAATATTGTAATGAGTTACACAAAGACAGTCAATTAGTTCAAAGTTCCAATAGCAGCAGCATTACGAATAAATGGTCTATAATCAGCAAAGCCTATATCACTAACTACTATTATAATAAATATACTTATATTGTTACTAACGAGTTTGCTTTTGTGTTTGAAAAATGTTTCGAGGCCGTGTTTTTCCTAACATGATGATGACATGAAGACGATACATAGGTATAGTATTACTAAAGATACCCGAACTCTTAAGCACTAGAAAGATTAGGTACTAAAAATCTGTAATCATTTTTCTAGAAAAGGACTTTGCCACATAGAATCACACATACCAGTGGATCTCTTGAGGTCCACTCTATGGAAAACAAATATCTACACTCCTGTACACATGTTTTTAATCGACTTCTAAAAGTAGGAAGGGTTTTTTTAAATTTATTTTAACTCCAAAAGCAATTGATTGGTATATTTTCAACGGTTTTCACTATTTTACATAGCAGTGATAAGTGTTAAAATAGTGTAAATGTCCTGGAAAAATGTCCCGCTACCTGATAACCTTACTTAACAGCGTCCCTTTTGTTCATCACAAAAGAAGACGTACAACCGCCCGCGGCTGTTTTTAATTTCAAAATTGCCTCTCGGTTATTTACTACGGACATGCCACAATATGTTTTATTTTTTCAGTAGGTCCGTTCTCAACTAAGAGCATCAAACAAATTACTCACCATATATGGTATCTCAGGTCAAGGTTCCAGCCAGCAGAACGACTGTCAAAATAAATTCTGTAATCGAGCGAGTAGTTGTTTCGGCGCCTACTTTTTCCTCACTACTTACCAAATTTTTGTCTTAAAGCACTGTTAGGGCACAATATATAAAAATACGTGACTGTATCTACCAAAAGTACCTCAGTAGTAGTACCGTACGTACCATTCCGGTTTGAGTAGGCTTTCTCTACTCTCCTACTTTATAGACAGACGGACACAGTTCGCGCTTACCCTCTGAAATAGTAATGAATCTGGTGGAATGTGAGGCAGTGTGTCGCGCACGTGAGCGGAGGGCTGCCTTGCCCTCGAATCCATAACCTTCTACTCGCATTAATGATGAATGAACGAGCCACATATTGCTACACAGAAAGGTATATGTTGAAAATGAAAGGTTCAATTCCTAGTCACCCTTCAAATAGGGGTTGTCCTAGAAAAACGTTATCGCGCAATCCTCGGGAACTATCTATGAAAAACGGTGGTGGTTCGAAACGTCTAAAATGAAGTGTCTCATGTCTGGACAAGCATTCAAAAAAATCAAATAAATTTATTTTTACAAATAGATGTCATAAAACACGATACAGGTGGCTGCTTAAGTACTCTAATGTTAATTGTTCTACGTTTTGTGTACGGTCATCGTGACGTCACCAGATAGTTTAGGTTAAGTTAGTTTATTTAAAGTATTTATTTTATTAATTCTATCATTTAATATGTGTATTTTATATGAATGTATCAATAAAGACATGCTTGAACACATAACTTCGAACTTGATTACACTCTACTATTCTGTGTCAAGAACCGCGATCAATACAACAAAAAACTACTTAAATTATTTGAAGGTAGTTTGTTGTATTAATGGAATTTTGCAAATATAAGTTAACGTGCTCTTTTAGCTGCGTGTAGTTAGTCCAAGAAAGTTTTAAGCATAATTAAATACGGTTGAGAGAGACATTTGTTTTTACTCTGAAAGTTTATTCATAATTACAAACTCGAGGCGTAAGATACTCCCTATGTGACTTCCATGTTTCAAATGTTTTGAAAACCTAGGTACTTACATACAATAACTTCAATAAAGTACTTACAAGTATATCAAGAAAACTAATTTAATTAGTTATGCCAAAGGAAATATATAAATTTATATGAATCTTTGGTTATGCCGTAATATTGGACCTCTAAATACTCGTTCGTTACAAGTTTTGTAAAAAAGGATTAATTTTCGAAGTCGACGATCAACGCCTGTTTATTTCACTGCTGGTTTCCCTTATATTTACATAATAGAAGTATAACATGGATAAAATAATATTTACTAGTTGCTGCCTCCGACTTTGTTCGCGTGGTACTTAATTTAATTCAAAACCCTTTTACAGTGTGAGCCTCAACTTACTCCAGTTTCATCACAATCTGGATTAATGGTTTAGGAACGCATAGCGGACTTAACATTAATTTTTATTTTTATATATAAGGTGCTTCATAAATATCTGCAACGGCTGAAATGGGTAAAAGTATTGCTTATATAGATTACGATAGTGATGGAATTACGTGCCCCGGATCGGTAATTATTTGCGAAAAGACAGTAAATAAATGGTTACTTGCTTCAATTTGCATAACACACTTCGTCATCCGCCCTTGACTTGGCCGCCGGGCGGTATAATGTGAAACGTTAGCATTTTTGAACAGATGTGGACGGTTTGAGACAGAATACTTTGACGACCTCCGTAGCCGAGAGGTGAGTATACCGGACTTGGTGTCGCTATCTCTGAGGTTCCGGGTTCGATTTCCCGGTCGGGTCAATGTAGAAAAATAACTTTTCTATATTGCCTCGGGTCTGGGTGTTGTGGTACCGTCGTTGTTTCTGATTTCTGTAACACAAGTGCAAGTAGCCAATTACCACAGGATCAGAGCAATGTATGTGATGTTGTCCAATATTTCTATTTATTTATTTTATTTTATTTATTATACTAATGCGTCTCGTTTCTGAGGTGTTAAACAAATAAAAGTACTCCGTGACTGAATGATCCGGATTCATCTGTCCAACCATTTACGATTTCCTCTCTGAGCCGAACATAGAGATCTATGGGGCTTCTGTACGCTACACGGTAGACTAGTCGCTTTTCATATGAACTTTTCCAATGCCTAGCTTACCTTAGCTAAGGCGGCGGTTCCAAGCCACCGAGCCGGAATGAGCAATAACCAGACAGAACTTCTGTATTAGACGGCGACTTAAGCTTAAGTATAGTCTTAAACCTCTTTAGCACACCTGTGGTAGGTGCAGGAGGCTCACACCCAATTGGATCGCGGGGTCGCGACACGCCGGGCCACAAAGTAGATAAGCGACGAATATAAAGCAAATAGATAATTAGTTAACGTCGCAAACGTCCCTTTACTTTATATTATGTGATTCATGCCTTTTGAATATTTTAACCATAATGATAAATCGATTACGATTTGTTGAAATTGTTTTTCCGAACGCATTAAACTCAACTTCACCACTCAAGTCACTTGGAGAATAGTTTAGCTTGCAGACTGTCAGTGGTACTTGATATCACCTATTAATAATTTAATACTATTAATATTAATAATATTGACTTTGATTGATTAAAATTGGGACAACGTATTTAGTTAACGTTAGCTAACATTTGTAGTTGTTTTTATAAAAGAGATATGCTTTTGAGATTTAAGTCTTAGTGTAGATTCAAATGGTCTTTTGTTAATTTAATTGATATTATGTGGCATAACGTAGGGAAACTAAGTTATTGTGACGTGCGAGTGGTGTTATACTAATATGCACGGCCACGCTTTGTGCACATGGTACAATGAAGCTTAGTGACGCTACTGGATCTACGTCTATTATGGTTTTGCCGAGAGGCAAAAAGTAAATCGTCGATAACGTTGAAGATTTAACTTAGCTTTCGTTAGGTAGGTTTAGATAAAGACATCGATTTTTGATTTTGCATACGGATGCGAAATCAAGTTGAGTAATAAAATTGTTTAATTAATTGAAACTGAATTGTATACTGAATAAGTACTCATATTCGGAACGGAAAATAAATTATTTGTGTTTTATAAAAAAAGTTTTTTTTTTCTATTACGCTTAAAATCATTGTTTGTCAGTTTTAACGAAGAAACAAATTAATTTACAGTTATTTTCTTAAAGATCAATGAATTTCGTTACGAAATTACTTCTTAACTAACAGAAGATTTCACACCTTGGGTTAGTTAAGAAGTAATTTTGTGTTTTGTCAAAATGTCAATTAGGCGGGTTAACAAAGTTCTAGATAATCAAGTCGAGGGTGGTTTAATTAATCAAATCAACCTCACGCACGCACCGGAGCTGTAGGTATTACAACAGTCCTAACAAGGTTGTCTCACTATTGGATGATTTAGTTAGGTTTGTCTCAACTCTAAAGTATGATGTTGATCATTGTGAAACTACGTGAAGCCAAAAGACCCCATTCAGAAAGAATCAGATACAGACTGTTCGATTACACAACTAAACTGACTAAGCCGGCCAATCTGGAAGTTATTAGCAGAGGTCTATATTCAGCAGTGGACGTCCTATGGCTGAAATGATGATGATGATGATGACCTTCAGCCCAGCAAAACGAGACACGATTGAAATTTTAGCCTAAGAACTCACGGAGCGGTTTTCACCCGCGCCCGCCGCGTTTGCGGGCCCGTAGCTACTGCAGAATGAAGATTTATATGTAAGAAGTAAGAGCACTTTTCACAACGCGTTTTACACTCGCAGCGCGCGCGGTTGACCGCGGGTCCCGCAGCACCGGCGGCAGTCACCCGCCACCGCGGCGGTTTGCGCCCGCCCGCTCTGCGATCGCTTGGCGGGCGACCGCAGTAGCCGGCGGGGCGGAGGGTACAGAAACTATCGCTATCGCTGCTCGCTTCTTATGGCCCGCACCGGCCACTAACGCCGACATAAAACGCCGCCAAACGCCACTCGCGCGCCATTCCCCACCCCTCTCTCCCTTGCCACAGTGAACCTGTTCAAGTCGGAGGCAATGCACGCACGAAGTCTGTTGTTGATTTAAATAAATGTGAATATAGAATTAGTTATATCAGAGATTCTTTGAGTCCGAGTCCATTATGATACTGCATGCATGGTTTAAACAAAGTAGCAGCTACCGACCGAAGATGTCGTCGACCACCGGCCACAAGTAGAGTCGTGAAGTGGCTGTCGCGCGCTTCACCTACCTTTGTAGCCGCTTTTAGGTTCTCGTGGCGGCGTTTGTGGCTGTGGCGTGGAGCCCGTGTGCGGCGACCCTTAGTACTTATAATTGTCCTCTACCTGAAGGGCGTCTGGAGGAGATTGTTTTTAGCCTATATTGTGCGACTTAGCACTAAAAATTCTAAAAATCCAGTTTAATTACTTTAAATAGTGTCTAAAAAGTGTCCTATGAATCTATCTTAATTATAGTTCAAACTTGACAGCTGTAATACTACTAATAACCACTGGATTATTAATATCTACGAAATATTGTAGTGTTAAAGATATAATATAATAACAATATAACTCAGATAATAATCGCCATCGCCAACCCGTATTTGAAAAGTGTTTGTTGTGATAACTCTCCTATAAGCGACTATTAAACAAAATCATAATATGTAAACCTTTATAAAAAAGCTCTGAATTTTACACTTACCCAACTAACAAAATATCAGTATCAAAGCGTAATTTAATAAAAAAATACTAATCCCATTTTAGTAAGGCAGGTCTCATCTAACAAAAAACAAGCACAAATTGTCTTGAAACAGGGAAATAGCAGGAAGAGAAATAGAGTCAGGACCTTATTACGAATATTGTTGTTAATTCTTGTCCGACGTTTGTGAGGAGCGTTTAATTTGGGGTGTGATATAACATTTATTTTTATCTTGCTGGTAAATGTTTATAGTAGCAAAGCTTATTTGAATCTCTTGACCCTATTTGTAGCGAACAAAATCCAACAGCTATGAATAAATTAAATCGAAATGTTTACAGCGAACAGTGTTATTGTTATCGGTCAATACTGAATGAAAGATTTCTAGAAGAGGATCATTTACAACCCAAATACATTCAGCGCGCGCGATTTCGGCATGGATGAAAAAACCTGCAAATGTCACGCGAAAAGGTCATTGGCAACTGGGTCACCAGCTCACCACGGGACTGCCTCGTAAATTTGTCCATTAAGTGAGGGATAAACGGCGTGTTAATATTAATAACGTACTGTATCACTAGCTATTCATAATAGAGATCCTAAAACAAATTATTATATTATATTCTTTCTCTGTAACACTTACAAAAGTACGTTTAAAAATCAAAGTAAAGTGCGTAATTTCTTGAAGTTTGAAATATGAAATTTAAGAGCCAATAACTCAGAAGGTTTTTATTAGTCTAAGTTTCTGAAGCATTATATTAGATACCTTTTCCTACTTCATAAAGTGCCTTTACAAGTCACGAAGGTAGACTTGGCAATGGCTACAAGCTCCTAAAAGTAGTCTTTGTTTCACGAGGTGGAATGATTATTTTAAATACAACATCTTGCTCGACGTGACCTGACACCTGCACGCGAAAGGAACTTTCGAATGCCACAGATAATGTTGCCACAGCATATCACTAGGCTCTCCATATTTAACCATTTTTTCCATCGATACGCTAAGAAGAAAAACGATTTTAGATACAGTATTGGTTTATAAAAACATTCTATCCCAGGAAAGCCCGTACAGATACTAGTTCCTAATAACCTGGTTGGGGTTTCGTCCCGGTAACCTATCTCACTTTCGAAACTCTTCTGTTCGAATGACAATAGTTCGAAAACGGTTTAACGAAGTTTTGAATAGCATGTAGTTTTTTTTACATAATTACAATATTAGTAATAAATTTATTGTACCGATGTTTTATTTTCCAGAAACACAGATACCCGATTATCAAAACCATTTTTTTTCTTTTCACCGTTGTTTTACTTATAATAATTTTCAATTCTAACTAATTTGGTTAGGTTAGGTTAGAACAGTGCCCACACACAGCGCGAAGGCGAGCGAACGGAGCGAGCGTGCCGCGGCGGCGGCCGCGGCAGCGGCAGATTTACAAGAACGTTACACTGTCGCCCCATTTCAGTGTTGCTGTAACCTTTTACCAAATCCACCATGGTGGGACGAAAGGTTACCTATTTTAAATCCAATTTTTTTTAGTGCGAATTTAATTTTTCCGAAAATGTTTTGCCCTTTTTTCATTTTGCAAATTTTTAATATACCGAAAACACAATTGACATATTGTTGATTTTCCGTTTTTTTTTATTTTAATTCTATGTTTTAAATCTTACTCAACATTTGCCAAGAAAGAAGCGCTTAAAAACTAATGATAAATTCTAAGGATAAGGATAAAGCATTATTTATATTTAATATTGGAAGCATTTTTCTGGAAACTAAATCATATAACATTACATTCTTTCGTCCCACCATGGTGGATTTGGTAAAAGGTTACTGCAACACTGAAATGGGGCGACAGTGTAACGTTCTTGTAAATCTGCCCCATCATCTGCCACCTACTCCAAAACAACGTCAACAATGAATATCAACTTTTTATACTTTGTTTGTTAGGTATTTATAAGTTAAAGAAATAGATAATGGGCTAGTTTCCTAAAAAACAATTAATTAATCCGTCAGTTGGATTAACAGAAAACATTGAATACGTATTTTTTCTTTTCTCAATAAAACAAAAAACGATGTAGATACAGCCCGTTAAAGTTCCGCGTAACGTCACGCCTTGCGACACATTTTGGCAAGGCGTGACGTCACTCCCCAACTTTGATGCGCTTTATCTTCGTAATTTTTTGTTTGATTGACAAAAGACAAAATATGGGTCTAATATTTTTTGATAATCTAACTGACGGACTAAATAGAATAATCTTTTTTTGACCCAGGAAACCAGCATTATTAAATAGAATGCGATTTCAAAACTCAAACGTCTTACACTCGTCAACATCCTAAAACGTCAAGGGTTGATAGAGTCGTCCGGATCGGGATCGAACCCCATTTGCATTCGTTAGCGCGGATAAAGGATATTACCATGCCAATGGACCGCGATTTACGACCTAGGGCTTGTTCACGTTGAATTAACGTCATTTAAACAAGTCTTAGTTAAGACTTAAGATAGACTTTCACTATTGCCATATTTGTAATATAATATCAACTCTAATAAGTTAGATTTAAGACAAAAATAAAAATCGCTTATAGTTCAACTATTTACAATTATTTATTGGTGTATGTAGAAGTTTTTTTTTTATTATTTGGATGTTGGTCTTATAGACAAATTATATTTATTTGAGCAGAAAAACAATATCAATATTTTATTAGGGTAATAAAACCCTCTTCAGTGTAAACGAACTTTTTTTTATTTTCAACGTAACTTGTAGTTCTTTCCGCAGCGATTGTGTTTTGTGGGTCCTTGATGAGGTAGAGTTGCTGACAGTGGGTTTCGGACTACGAGTAAATTGGTATGACCGTCAAATATAGATTTATTGCCAACAGATCCTCATGATTTTTAAATAAGATGAGATCTCACAAATCTATCGTCCTGTTATAGGCTGGCAGGGCGTTTAGTAATAACCACAACATATCAAGAACGTAGTAATCAGGACACACAAATTGTGCTAATAAAAATTACAGAAAAACTGCACTAGACTCAGTAAGTAGTTTTCATAGACAAGGGGCCTAATAATAATAATTGACGGATACTGTTGCTCATATAATCTTTCTAGAACAAACTGACCCTCCACGCCGGCGGAGCCCCGGGTAGTCTCTTATGTTTTAGAACTTTGTTGACCCTCAAAGGGATTATTAGTACCTACTTAATTGACTACATCGAAATATAACATCAAACATTTCCAATCTCTTAATTAATCTCCATCTTATAACCAGGAGTCACGAGGACAGCTTGACATTCAGCAAACGACGCTATCTCCCACGCCTAACTTAAAGCGTTACATCCTTTAAGATTCATAAGATAAGGTTCATTTTCGTTTATGTCAGCAACGAGGGCAGATTACACAGGATGTTCGGAAAGTTGTCGACACTTGCTAGGTTTAGGCTCCGGTTAAACGGCATAAGCGAAGCGGAAATCAAAGACTTAATATAGGCCTCGTATTTGTATTTTATAAAGGTAAAAGCAAACGACCAGATAATTCTAGGCAAACGCTAGTTGGTTTTATCACTGTGTGTCTTTTTAGATTGCACAGGTCAGATGGCATTTGTAATTTGTAAGTACGGCGGTTGTCAGGCATAAACCTTCTGCAGTTCTGCACCCACCATTCTCGTTTATTGTCGTTGTAACAACCATTTGCGATGCAACAAAAAGACTGTCCTAATCCACTTAAAAAAACATTCGCAATATGAATTTCTTATGATGACATGATATCGGATCATTGAGATGATAAGAAATAAGGAAATTCAACACAATTAACCATGGCCACCTGCAAAATAAGCGAAACAGCTGGCATGTTGCCGAAGTTCGAGAGGGTTATATATACACTTGAAAAATTTCCAGTTCGGGGGAAAATCTTGAGTATCTGGAAAAATAGTAGGTACGTTGGGAAACAGCCAAGCATTCAAGGTGCGCTCGCAGGTAAAAATCACACAAATGTTTTCAATAACCTGATGTCAGCCATTTACTATTTCTAAATAGTTCTTAGTCCTTATAATATTTAAATTATTTAATTTATTAAACCGCTGTTGCTGCTGCTGGTATACACGGGATAAGCTCAGTCCGCTCACACCGCTCGCTCGCTTACTTTACCCTCATCCTGGGGCGATCCGCAGCGTCATCCCAGTAATGAGCATTGTCGCCCCGTTTTAACCTTAATGCTTACATAGCTTGGCCTCTGACGACGGTGATGATTAATATGCTCATTTTTCTTCAATGTGCAAAGTAATAGCAGCTTAACGCCTGTTATTGTTAAGGTGTCAAGACTTTCATTATGTCAGATTCTTATAAAACTGTAGATTACTTAAACCTTAACTTTTTACTGTGGATGCCATAAACTTATTGGCTGCCAAGCGGTCGCATGAGACCGCGTAAGAAAATGGTATTGTGTTTGGTTTTGCAAAGCTAAAAGGTCAACACGCCATAAACATGGAGCTAGAATATTATTCTTGCTTCATACATTGTATCCTTGATGGTTCGCTTTTGTTTCCGCTGAGATCACAGTTAGGCCTATGCAAGCAATAGACGTATAGGGTATGTAATTTTTCAATCCTTTGAATGCAAAATAGATCAAAATGATAAAGCAATTTAGATACCTATTGTAAATCATGTAATGGATAAATCATATGTGTAATTCGTAACAAGGTTGACGACGACGTGGTATAAGGTCGCAGATCGAAGACGCTGGATGCAGGCCGCTTCCAACCGGTCAATCTGAAAGTCAATGGTGCCTATGTTCCTATGGCTGAAATGATGATGATGATGAATGGTAATTTGCTGAATGCTGAATAGAGACAATGTTGGTTATCGGTCCAATCGAATAAACACTAAAGATCCCAATCTTCAAACTTAGCCTATAGGATGCTGCATAATAATGAAGATATTGCCTACTGCCATAAAGAAAAATTTTTTTTTTTTTTCTTTATGGCAACTTATTGATTTAATTTATTTTTAATTTTAATTTTTAATGTTTTCACCGAAGTTGTTTGTATAAATAGCCCAGGGCCCCCGCAGAATACCAGTGTCGCGGCAGCTATTTCTAGCTGTCACGACTTATACTGAGCGGGGGCCCTTTTGACACATTTCTATCTGTATTTATATTCATAATGTCATATGATGTGATTTTTGTGCCCAATAAATAAATTTATTCTTATTCTTAATAGACGTCACCTGTGGTAGTGAAGTCACAGCTAATCATTCGCCAGCAACTCGACGAGTTTCCATCCGCTCCGTGATCCTTTTGAATAAGGCCGTTAAATAATTAAAGCAGTGACGAAATTGGAAGCCTTTTGAGGAATACTCAACCTGCGCTGGTAGACTAATGAGAATTTAGGCAATGGACACCCCAACTTGGTATTTATACATATCTTAAAATAATTAGAAGCAAAATGTTGTACACTATAGGTTATCTCTTTATTGAGTGAACTACATTGTTCATAGAAAAGTTTGTTATTAAAAGTTGGGATGTTTGTTATGTTACTAAATGAAGATTTAGAAGATTTTATTCTCTGGATTTTTCACCTTATACGAACGCACGCGAGCTTCCCCGCTACCTAAGATTAGAGGTAAAGCGCTAGTGGTCTAACTATAGTAGCTAATTCAGTAGGTCTTTACTCTACGATTAACTATCAAACAATTTGGTTGCACAATCGCGCATTCAGTAGCCTGAAACAATCCGCACTTTTTAAACCTAGGCTATTGGGCTAGTTTATCGTTGGCACGCAGTCCCCACTAGCCGTGGTGATGTATACGATGGGATTCCAATATAGGGAGTGTCACCATCTAGTATATCCTGGGCATTTTTAGTCCCTGAAGAGTTTTTTAGTATACGTAGTACATTAAACTAATTTTCAGTATAACAAAAGTTACGAATTCGTATAAATATTTATATTTTTAAAAAAATATGCGCTAGTGTAAGACAAAGTACGATAACTAATATGTGTTTGATAGGAAATAGGAGACAGCAAAGTTTAGCCTTCGTAATTTTAGTGTAAGACATACAGTATGTTTACACATGCAAAAGATTAAATTTCCATTGAAACCGGACACAAGTAACAACGGCCGAAAATAAACTAGTAACCCCTATACAAATGTATCAAAACTGATGCTTACAGAATTTCGAATACCCCAAATAATATCGGTTACTCACTTACCGCGTATCTGGAGTCGCTAGCGCCAGTGTACTCACGGTTTAGCGCATCAGGCCGCCTAATGACTTGCGCACACTGGCGGCGACAGAGTAAATAGCTGAATCTACATGCGCAAAAACACACTTTCATAAATTTTGAGAGTATACACAAGTTGATGGGCCCCCTCGGCCCAATCGACTAACGATGTAGTGACAGACTGGATGCAGAAAGCATAGGATGAGGAGCTACGAGGGCTGCTATTTATGTATCCGGAATAACAAAGAGAAACAAACATAAATAGCATTTATTACATTTATGCACTTTTGCGATACATAAATAGAAGCCCTTGCATTTAATTTTTTTTTGTACTGCATCTGCAAGCAGATTGAATACATGTAAGTACTATACATCTGTTGTTACCACCCTTTCATAATACTTAATTGTGTTTTGTTTTATGCTAATAAACTCTAAACTTCAACGCGTAGGAAAGGCTTTTGTCCCGCATTGGATAATGACTTGATTGGTCTTAGAAAACTTTATACGGCGTGCTCGTGCGATGTTTATCTATACGTCACCTATATAACGCTTTACTGCACAGAGAAAGTGAAGATTTCAATTTATCTATTTATTCTTGTACGTTTGGCATTGCGATGTTTCTTAGTAGTTAGATTAATTGTTTACTTTACGAAGACATAGCAAACAAGCCCTTTTACTTAACGTCGTATGATCGGTTTATTTAACGTGAAATAATGGCAGACAGTTCGGCGTCAGTGTACACACGGCTTAACGCAGCACCTCACATAATGGCTTGTGCACACAGGCTCAGGATCGAACGATAAATATTGGCCCTCATACTCCGGGCCACTGCTGCGGCTTTTGAGTGTTGGCTCAAAAATATTATACGCTATTTTATTGAAAGCGCTACATTTTAGCTTTGCATAGAAACTATTAAACCATGTTAAGAGAATTTACAAAGAAGTAAGATTACAAGGTGAAATAAAATTAAATAAAGTTAAATACTTTCGAACCTAATTTACCGGCAACCTGATTTCAAAGCGATGAATCGGTGCATATCTTCGCAGCAGAGTCCCTAGGACGAACCCGCTGCGTGATATCAGCTTTTAACAGGGAGTCAATACGGTTTACCCAATTGTGTTTGACAGCAAGACAAGTGTTTGTTTTTTAAAATTGATTATCTTGTTCATAGTCTTCCGTATTGCTTAAATATTGTTATCTGCAGTAATTTTAGTTTCATTACCTACTTCTATCGGAAATGTTGTAACCTAGGAAAAAACGTAACAGACCTAATACTGTTCAGTTAAAAAAAATACTTTTAGTCAACAGAGAAGAGAGTTTAATACTCCCGGTATACCTGTAGTAGAAACGGGAATACCTATACTATTTAAGATTTGTTTTACTGCTACATTGCGATGATCACAATAAACCTAATACTGGACAAACCCTTAGCAAGTTTATTCTGTTCATCTATTTATCTGTAATAGCGACTTATATTTTTTTAATGATATCTTTAAGCTATCTAGGAGTAAACGTTACCGTATGGCTATTGCCATAATATTATTAAATAATATATTTTTTTTAAAGCCGTAAGAAATGACGAGGTCTTGATAAAGCTCATTGTGACAAAGTCGGCTATCGTCAAGATGGTAGAAATCAATTTCCTACTTGTTATCTCGGTCAACCCGGCGTGGTCCCCCACTGATTCCTGTGGCAGTCGTTAACAGGCTGTCTAACATTGTTTACGGCGGCTCTCATTTAATTAAAATACTTTTTGCCTACACTACGCGGGCGGACAGCGGCGGGCTTCGCGCTGCGGTCATAACTTAGTTATTACTTTCGTAAATCGTTATGAACAAAAAATGGAAACCGCTAGCAACAATATTGTTCCTAAAAATCAAATTTGGCTGCCAAGGAAATAAATACCAGCGGACCACCTTTAATGAAACATGTATGTTTTGTCCTTTTCATTGTGTAGTGTGCAATAAACAAGATTACACTTTCTAATAAGTATTTTCACGCTGTACATTGGAAATGAAAATTTATTTATTTGTCCTTGAAGAAGGTACATTTTAGTTGTTAGTTACATAGAGTTACGATCCTCTTCTTCAGCTAACCAGTGTTGCATACAAATATTATTATGTTCAATTTAACTACAAGTAATTTACTTCTCTAAAGAACAAGAGTTTTGTAGATCTTTATTTACTAACGATTACCTCATAATTATGATAAATTTTCAGAAACAAAAAAGATTTTATAGATTACAGTGACACACAAAAGTTCGTTACAGAGTGGTTATACACACAGAAATTTCGCAGAGCTAACGATGATTGTTCCTGAATTTATAATAGGTTTTTTGGGAAAACAGACCTGCGGGAGCGAATGATTGCTCCCTAGGGTCCCTGCAGTTCGCACGTACGCCAACCAATTTTAAATGTGGGCCGGCCTCTGACCTCTATTCATACTATAGAACGCTGGAATACATTACAAAAATACAGTTTTGTTGGTGTTGGTGTCAGGTGGTACGTCTTAGTTTTATTCTGTCAAGTTACGTTTGATATGAAGTATGACATCTTAAAATAACTAATTAATGTTATGCTACTATGGCTATATCTCATCGTTTGACATAGACGTCGAATAATTTTATTTTTGCTAGACCAACAGCTTTAACTGTCAACCTTTGCAATCGTATCACTTTTGCGATTATTGTTGTACGGAAAAATTGTCCTTGCAAGAATTATCATCTTCTAAACACTTTTTGTGTATTTTTGCATAAGCATGACTAGTTTTAAGTCATATTAAGATCTAATCACTGCTAGAGAGATCTTCAGTTACTTTCTTTTTATGCAGCCTGGCATAATGCTTCCCTAGGCCAGTCGTACTTCATCATCATCATTCAGCCGTAGGACGTCCACTGCTGAACTTAGGCCTTCCCGGAAAGGGGGGATGGCCAATACACGCCAAGCTTAGCAGGCGGGTTGGTAAGCGCTGTTTTTATACACGCACGCAGACGCTGCTGCCCGTAACAGTCGCCTCTTACGACGCGCCTCCTCTTGGCGGTGGAGAAGTGTATTCTTTACGGCCGTACCCACACCGCAGCCAATCGTACTTACTAATCAATAATGAGTAGTCATTAATAAGATCAAATCCACCCCGACTATTGACGACCTATCGCAATCATCCACCTATGTCAACAACGCTAATTCTATTGTACATGGCAACACAATACCGGTTATTAGGCAGGCTATAATAAGTACATAATTATTATAACTATGTCTATCTTTATACTAATAACTGATTTATTAGTACTTATAGTACAGTATTGTCCAAACTGTCGTTGAGAGCTCCAGGATTATGCCGTTACTTTAGGAATTAAAAAAGATTTCGTTATATACATTTAAAAATATAATTAAATAGTATATAATCGTATAAATAGCCATTGGTATAGGTATCACAAAAAGTCAGGAAAAAAGAATAGACAAATAGGCACAGTCCAGCAAATAAGAGTTTGAAGAGCATACCTCAGTCTTTAAAAGAAGCGAAAAAGATAACATAATTTTTATTTTTTTGTCAATAATGGTGCACCGTAGTGGGATTGTCTTATCTTTCAAAAGGGTTTTGGAAGTTTGAAAAGCGCTGTTAAATTGTATGAAATGAACCCATCTCTTAGTACTCGAGTGTTTACGGTAATTACTTTGCAAGCTGTTGTCTTGGGACTCTCAAACTCCGATCTCACACAGTTTCTGAAGGATGAGTGCTCAAGAAGTCTCTTGTGAAGAACTTTTCCTCGTCTTTATGGAGAGGGGAATAAGTAAGCTACTGTTGCCGTACACATTTGTTTATCCAAGGAATTGATTTCCGTGCCGTGTTACATATTATATAGGACTATTTTGCAAATATTCTAAAACTTTAACAATAGGTACTGCTATTTAGGTTATCACTTATCAAAGATATTATATATATTTTAATTACGTTGGATTGGAATATCATTTCAGGCATAGGACGGTCACTGCTGAACAAAGGCCTCCCCAATAACTTCCAGATTTTATTCGTTATTTCGACCGAGGTCTTAATAGATCGTATACTGTGTAGATCACTTTCTTCAAAAGCTTTATATAATATGGGTAAATCTAAATAAATCAATTTATTATTCGGATCTGCCCGGGCTCCATAAGACAATATAGGAACATGCGGTAATAGGCAGATACACTAGTGTATAATTACGGTGTTAACGTAATGTATGGCATACGAATTAAAATGATTTAGCGTGCACTTATTCTCATAAATATTCTACCTATTTACTGTGAACTCAATGTGGAAAGTCTATTTACTTTCAAATTGAATGTCACCAATTGAAAATAATAATAATATGGTAAGATTGGCCTCGCAATCGGCTGAGTGGTATATCCCATCAAACTGATAGACCCAAATTTGGGAAGAGGAGGGTCTAAACGAGGGCCATGAGGAGGCCGATCCTAAATGGATGGCAAAGTTAAATTTGCTCCGTGTTGGTCCAGCTCATTTAATATTAATGCTGTTTACCGAGACCTCTGATGTCAAAATGAGCCTTTGCGGATGTCAAAGACAACTTAATTTTAAAATAAAGACTTATTTTAGAAACACATTTTTATTTCATTGTTAATTAAAGAAATACACGAGTACAACCCGTTTTTAGACAAATCACTTCTTTAGTTATTTTATTGAAAACTAGCTGTTGCCCGCGACTTCGTTCACTTTGTCTTCTGAGCAACTTTTTTTTTTTTTTTCAAAAGAATCTTCTCCTGACAATAATTAACACAACATAAAAATAATTAGCGAAATTGTTTCATCCGTTCACGCGTGATATGATGACCAAGGTAAATAGAGATTTATTTTTATATGTATAGATATTTTTTTTAACTAGAAAAACCAACTAACTGCTATTTCTGCATAGAATAAGTTTTTGTGTGATACATAAGCACAAGAAGTCAATGTCATATTAAATAATGTATTAAAAGTATGTCTAACCGTTAACTAGTCGACATAGTTCAAACGAAGATCATCAACTATTTATTTAACAAACATATTTTTTCGCCAATCTATTATTTTATAGAAAATCATTTCACAAACACTTGCTTTACAAATGGTTTACCTTATTTTGATGATTAATTATTATTATATGTTATTACTTATTTAAATGTTTTGAATATTAAAGTATCACTAGTATAGTTTTATCTCACTAAAGCATTTGTTTGGCAACTTAATTTTTTTACCAATATTAATACATAATTTATTGTTTGATAAAATAAACTATTTACAATTGCTTCTGAAAGTGATGAATTTACCTAATTTCATTACGCAAAGTGTAAATTTACACAAATTTCGAGCGAGAATTAGAATCTATTTGTGTTGTCACTGTTCTAACTTCTAACTTTGTCTAGATAAGGTTTTTAACAAGTTTTGAATTAAAATAATTTTGTTTTTCACTACTAAGTAATTACGTATAAAATGCGAATTTGCGATTGTGCGCAAAAAAGCCTAATCCTTACTGATACGACTAAGGGCAAGCAGCTACAGCGTTTTGATGGCAATTACTGCTCGGCAAAACTGTTCTATCCAAAAACATTGGATAGAAATAGTAACAGGCCAAGTAAAATAATATAATTTGAATGTTTTTACAAACTAACTCTTCTAACATAGTTTATAACAAAATTTTATTACTACTACTAACAAATTATGGATGAAAATTCTGAAATAAATAATTAGTTTCATTTAAATGATTGTCTGGAGTACCTACTGTCCGCGAATGTGTAGTTGCTTATTAAAAGATGTTTACATTTTTATGAGGCGACTTAAAGTTGTGCGAACAAATCTTCGTTGCATCTTGCCCGGTCTGGAGATTGAAGTTATTTTCTGAAACGCAGGTACACTGAGACTTCATTACTTCACCTCAGGTCAATTTTCATTATTCTTTCTTTTCAGAACGAACGAACCAATAGTTTTATCTTGTTTTCTTTTTTGAATTGTGGAAATGCCTATAGACAGAAACAATTTATATTTTTAAACACAAATTGACATAAATAAAATCTTATGTTTTTTCTCGAATACGATCTTAAACTATTCATTCAAATGCGATACAATTTTGATGAGGTAATGTTTTGGTGAATTTAACGAAATCACAGGCGACAGTTAGTTTCGATATGAATTAAATTAGTGTGATATAGCTACCTATTTCTAGATAGACGTGTTGAATTCCTAAAAAAGTACCTAATTGTTTATAAACCAACGACTTTTCACAACGACGGCAACGAATCATTTTCATTGTTGTTCTCATTTAATTGCCGACTGTACAGCTTTAATAACAAAAGCAGACAAGTTTTACAACTATTTATAACATTTTAAGGCAGCCAAGAATTCATTACTGCCTCCGGACCGCAGTGAAAAGCTTGAACAAAACAACTGCAAATGCAAAAAGATTTCATTTCGTAGTAAGTAGTTTATCCGCCAGGGGGCAGCAATATCGCCGTGGCGCCTTGTGCCTCTTATTTGGTTAAATTAAAACTTGGATTAGATCGCGGGCTTCATAACACTGCAACCGCGACGCTATTGTGGTTTTATTTGAACATGAGGTTGAATTGAAATCAAATTGAGATGTAATATTATTATTTTAGTGTGCATGGGCTGAACTTGTCCTATAAGAAAAGCACTTATTATCTCACGAGCACAGGACAAACAGTTTGATTACAAAGGCGGCGCACTGCCATTACATTAATTTTACTGAAAAACTGAATAAATATAAGAGGATATGGAATAGAGGGCAAACATTTTTTTTTACTTAAGGTTTTAATGTAGGAATATTAATTTTGATTTAGTTTTGGATTCGCGTTATAATTCAAATTTCTTTATTTGCAGTAAATAGGGTAGGTAATAAAGATAAATTAAATAAATAAATAAATTGTTTCCACAATCACACCAATTAGCTAGCCCCAAACTAAGCAAAGCTTGTACTATGGCGACTAGATAACGGATAAACATACTTAAATATTTTTATAAACATCCATTACTTAGGTGCAAATGCTCGTGCTCATAACACAAACATTTGCCCTAAATGTATAAACATGTACTAAAGATGGTACAGGATAAAAAATAAATGTTTAAAGACCTATTTAGCCATATACACTAACATATACATTTAAAGTTTACCATAACTCATTCCTCTTATGAGCTAAAAACCTCTGAAATACGAACGAAAGAACGAACGCACAGACAGACTCACGGCAGTGCAGTGACAGCAATAGGCTTCCGTTTTTCTCATAAGGTTACTGAACCTTACAAATACTCGATCAGGGATGTTTGTGTGTAAAGATTTGTCAAAAATCCTTTCAAAGATATCATTTCGTGTTGTCCTCTACTTACGATACCGTCGCCTATCAATTGGCCAAACTCCAATGTATCTTCTTACCTGTAACAAAAACAAAAACTTTATTGCTACCATACGAACTTCAGTAATTAAAATTGTAATTTAAGTAAATTCAAAGAGAAAACATTATTAAAGACCCCTTCACCTAAAATGACGGCCATAGTAGGTACCTAAGCGATATTGTTTTACGTAAAACCTTGCAAAAATGAAGTTTGATTAATAAAGCTATAAAAGATGGTAGTAAATCCTTTGTTACATCTGAAAAAATAATGAGTTTGCAACGTACGCATTTATTTGGGGAATCAAAACAATTCGCTCGAAATCAAAAGGACTGTTAAAATAATAAGCTGATTACAAGCCTCTCCACAAAGCCCTATTTCTAAAAATAGGAAGCAAGCAAACGGCTTGCTACGCGAATATATACTTTACACGTATGGGTATAGGTATCGTTATTCTACAAATACAGCTTACTCGTAAGATTACCACAAACATCGATGGTAAGAAACTTTAGATCTAAATATAGAAGTTAGATCCAAAGCTATATGCAAATAATAGTATCAATAAAATCACGACAAAAGAAATTACATATTTTTTTGAAATGTGCCTAATTTGAATTTTGGTTTTGAAGCGCCACAGCAAGTAAGCTCCAGAGTATGTTGAGGTACAGACAACAGCTCGTGAACCTACTAAAAAACGTCAAATTTTCTCAATTGATATTGATCTCTACATGTCGGGTTTAAAGTTGAAAATCGGTTCAATAATCTTTAACTTTTTGGTAGGTTGACCTGCTGTTGTCTGAACAAACATTATGATATTTATCGTCTATGATAGATTTCTGCAAGCACTACGATTACGTAGCTAGGGGTGGGTTAGATGAACCTAGCGCGTTATAAAACTATCCATTGGAATAGGAGCGAAAAAATAAGATCTAAGAAGCAAGTCAAAAAGATTATGCTTCATGTCGTATCAGGTCAAAGCTTCACCGAACTAATTTGTTAATAGATTAAGGCGAAAGGAAAGTGAGTTCTAACTTGCTCTGAAAATGATCATAATAACGTAGAATTTAACGTTTTAACAATTAGACGACACAAAATAGAGTAATTATCGTAGACGCAACGACCGCAGCAGCTGACAATATAACGCTTTATTATCGTAACTGAGACTGAATGGCTTCATTTGCATCATACATGGAAACTGTTTTTGAACATAATTATATGCAAACTGTTATTACTTCTGCCACAGACGTTTACTGTTATGATTTTTAAAAAATATATCTTTACCGTTACCTACCTCTTTAGTAGTAATTTCTCGCGACGATTAGACGTCAGTCAAAAAGGAAAATAAAAAAATACAATTTTACTGACTTCTGAAACACTAAATGGAGGGGTGTTGAAATCCAGTGACTCTCCCCTCAATCACAATCAGTCCGCACAAGGCCCACATGAAGTATTATGACCCAAACCACCTGTGGCCCGCAGTGGGACGTATTTAGACTTACTTTATTTTGACATTATACAATACTGGATCCTACTATCGCCAAACGATTTTACTGCAGGTTACATGATTCATAACATTTACTGGGTAGGTAAAGTACAAGTGACGCCCCTCAACAAACCGTACAATTAATCTACTAGACAAGATTGATATTTTTATCAACATAAAATGATAACAAGCTTAAAACTCTTAGAAAATAGATCCTCCCACAAAAGTATAAAATTCGATATAAAGAAAAACTTAATTTGTATCAAAATAAAGTTTCCTTCAAGTGACGGCCGTTAAATGTCGTGATGAGCGGCGTCTCGCTCGTAATAAATACTTAATGCGTTAGTACTGCGGAGCTCAGCTTACAACGCTCGCGGTGAGCGGTGAGATTGACGCTAAGACAAACTGAGTCAACTTTCTTAGCTTATTATGACTATGCGTATTTAACAAGTCACGCCGTAGATTTGTAAGTAGTAAATTCGTTTTAGGATACACATTTATTGCTTAAAGACCTGCCTGAGCGATGCCGTGCCGTGTCGTGTCAAGAGTCAATGTACTCTTTAGGCTTATTAAGACTTTTTGTTCTTTCTTAATGTATAATATCTTACCATCTTATGACACGCTGTTTTTTGCTCTTTCTCCTCCACTTTGCTCTATCCTGGCCATATCTTTCAGTGAAATCGCAGTTCTTGGCTTAAATAAGACTATAAGTAAATGTTGAAGTGAGTTGTCTTCGATTTGTAACTTATATGTGATAAGAAGCACACAACCCAGCGTTGCTCGCGGTAAGCTTTATGCTCTATGTGGAGTTGGAAATGCGGTGAGGGTTTGACAAAGCCGCAATCTACATGCTTACTCAGTACATGAGTGCTTTATTGTTAGTAAGAAGTGAGAAGCCTGATTTCAGGTTAAAACTGGGTAGGAGTTTTTTATTTTTTATTAACGATATAGGCCTTATTAATTAAAATAATTTCAAGAATTTAACCATGACTTTAAATAAGTTAATCAATTTAAAACAAAAAAAAACATGTCACTATGTCACCATTATCAAGATGTCAAATTTGACATTTTAAATTGAATAATCCATAAATTTACCTAGGTATAAAAATATTTCGAGGATAAAACAAGTTTATTAATTAAACCGTCTTAAATAAATAGTCAAGTATTTAGCCATAGTTTACATCTAGTCTATATTTTTATTAATAAATTATAATAACTATAGTTATCCTACTGCCTGACACGTTCATAACCATTCACAAATTACCATGTTTAGCCGAAATTAATAAAAGACTATGTTTTAGCTTAAAAGAAGAATAATTTTCTTACATACTACATGACAATGTAAAGTTAAAAGTGTTAAGTGTTTTTGTGTGTATTTGTCTGTTTTACGAAATAAATTTTCTATCTATCTAATAATTATAGATGAAAAAAATTACAAAATAACCTGACCTTTATTAATGATGAGCGACCAATTCGTTCAGGATTAGCATTTGAACCGCGATACGCAGGGGAGCGCATGTCGCATGCAAAAGTTCTGCATGGAACGCCCGACAAAGACAAATTGCATGGAGATATTGTGACAGTGCTTAGAGCAGGTTTCAAATGAGTTCCACAGATAGTGTTCAAAAACATTTGCCACAAACGGTACATTATTTCCATATGAAACTACAAATCTACGAGATTCCGTGAATTTCCACGAAACGATGTTACACGTGTTCGTGTTTCTACGAATTGTTTACAGAAGGCATACGAACGGTAAATATTTAATATTCCGTAGTTCTATCACTAGTGAAGTGAAGACAATCAAGAACGAAAAAAGGAGAAGGATGTCCAAATTAAAATGTTCCTTAAACAATTAGCAATATAAACAGTAGAATCAGGCAAAAGGACAAAAGGGTGCCGTTAGTATCCTTTGGCACGGGGTAATTTGCGGGTTCCTTTCAAAATGAAATGGAATGATATTAAGCCGTCAAAAGAGTGAGAAGTAATTATATTAGCAGCCGGCAGCCGTCATTGTTACGCAAACTGCTGGGAACGGGACATTACGGGAATAGACGAGTTGAGACTCCAGAATGTTGTGTCGCAAACAAGTACAGATTAGCTAGAAACAAAAATAACTAAAGATGTTACAATATGCTAGTGTTCTAAAAAAACTTATTAGTCTGTCAGTTGGATTAACAGAAAATTTTGGACACGTATTTTTTCTTTACTCAATTAAACAAAAAATTATGAAGATATAGCCCGTTAAAGTTCCGCGTAACGTCACGTTGCGACACTTTATTCCACGACGTGACGTCACGTGCTCTTATTTCCAAGCTTTGATGCGCTTTATCTTCATCATTTTTTGTTTGATTGACAAAAGGGAAAATATGGGTCCAACATTTTTCGATAACTACCCAGGAAACTAGCCTATTATACATTTGGAGGCACATCATACACCTAGGTATGTAACGTGAATCAGTACTCAGATTACTAACCGTCTCTAAAATACAAAAGGACTAATCCCTTTCGTTCCACATCTGTGTCCATTCAAATTTAAATCCGGGCATCAAGAGGTACTTAAAATAAGTCATATTATTGTACGATGTCGTACAACATATTACAACAACGCCAAACGGACACATGTACTTGATTTCGTGGGCCACTTACTTGCGTCGTGTTTACGAAGCATGCAAAATTATTAATTAGGCACTTAGGGCTCAGGCGGTTGCAGGTTCGAATCCAGCAAGGGGAAAAACTTTGTGTGAGCACGAGCATTTTTGTTCAGCAGCCATGAGCAATCTTGGATGTTTATAAAATGTTTTTAAGTATCCGTTATCCAGTTGCAATAGTACAAGCTTTGCTTTGTTTTCAAATTCAAATATTTTTATTGCAGAATGTAGGTACATACAAAGGTCTTGAAAATAGTTTTGGATTAGCCACATCTTACCTATGGGGACTAGAACTTAATTGGTGTAATAGTAAAAAAAAAAAACTTTATGGTATTAATAATGTCATGTTATAGGCAAGCGAATTAATCCTTAATTAAGCGTGGTTACCCTAAAATAAAAAATAAGACATCAACTTTATTTAACATCTCGACAAGTCTGAACAATGATGTCAATAACTAATCAACATCAATGTCAAAGGTTGATGATTACGTTTGAATTTGAAATTCTCAGACGGCTTTTCATCTAGCTCTGGAAATTGTTACACAATTTCGATGAGAATATTCAGTCGTTAAATGGTTGATAGCATTCCTTTGTAAACATGCCCGAGAACATAATATCGTGTTATTGGTTGTTTATTACACATTTCCTCCCGCCTCGCACATCTCCGGTAGATGCCACAGCTAAAAGGTTAATTCAATATTTTCATGGAATAACGAATGTTATTGCACGGCAACATAAACACTTTGACGACCTCCGTAGCCAAAAGGCGAGTATACCGGACTTGGTATCGCTGTCTCTGACGTTACGGGTTCGATTCCCGGTCGGTAAATGTAGAAAAATAACTTTTCTCTATTGTCTCGGGTCTGGCTGTTGTGGTACCGTCGTTGTTTCTGATTTCTGTAACACTACTTACTATAGGATCAGAGCAATGTATGTGATGTTGTCCAATATTGATTTATTTATTATTTAGACAAGCGTCAAAGTTACCGGCTTACTTTGTATCTTGTTGTACCCTTGTCTCTATCCAGACTGCTGTAATCCTATAAACTTATCCGTAGACGGCCTTCTAGTCTTGTGGTTTAACTGTAAAGTTCAAACTACAAAAGTCAACGGTGGTCGAATCCTAATATTCGAAACTGTTTATACCCGACTCATGAATGTCGTACCTGTAAAATCAATAAGTCGTCTATCAGTTATCTAGTCAAACAGTACTTCAATTTAATTCAGTATAATTTTATATAATAGTGTTCTATAATCTTATACTACTATTATAAATGCCAAAATGCCTGAATGAATGGACGTTTGTTCCTCATCACGCCAGAACGGCTGAAGGGATCTCGATGAAATTTGGCACAAAGATTTTAGACTGGAATAGCACATAAGCACTTTTATCCCCGAAAAATGTACGGTTCCTGTAGGATATATTTGGTTTTATTTTTAACAGAGCAAGGGATTGACATGATTTTTTTACATAGTGGTAGTTTAGAATAGGTGAAAAGCTGTATCACGTGGTCGAACCTGCAGGCATAGCCAGTGTTAATAGAGGTTTTAAGGTAAATAAGTTGAGGGTAATTGGTTTGTGTGATTTTTGAAAGAACATAATTATCTATAAAAAGATGTTATAATTTAAGACTTTGAAACTTATCGTTGAATTTCTTGAACAAGCAGTAATAGCACATTGAAACAGCGATTCCCAGTTTGTTCGCCGTAAGTCTTCCTTTTGTTTTTGCCAGCCCTTGTTCCTGAAGTTTGCGCGTAAAAAGTACACTTTGAATGATTTACTGCAACTTCCCGGTGTACTCTGTTTATTTTATTCTATCACTCGTGCTTAGGCGGAAAAAACGGCAAAAAGTAAAGGAGTTGGTTCTGTTACAAATTGCTACCACATACTTTTTTTACCACATACTTTGCCCAGTAGTTTTAGACAAGGTTATGATCCTTGATTAGACAAGTAACAAATCTAGTTAGTTGGAAAGTCTAGAACGATGGGCACTGGATAACATTACCATTTGGATAATTCAGTATTATTTGAATATTAATGTGTTATTTGACATAATACTAGCTCCAACACTAGCTCCAAAGTTATTAAATTCTACCATTTCCAAGTAATAACATAAATTGGCAAAGAACAAAGTTATTCTAAGTAAACCTAGTTAAAACTTAGGAATCGGTTTTCTGTTTACATTAGAGACGAATTTCAAGGCAGAGAATTCTGTTTTTCTTTGAAAATCCATCTCCAGGGCGAGCAGTGAGGAAAACATGGACGTTTGGTGAGGACTCACGTAGTCACGGCCGTTATGTTTGATTGGACAAGCCGCCGACCGACCAATGACGTTTACATCCCTTAGACGCGTGTTGAGTGAAAGTAGTTTATGAAGGGTAATGTCACCGCACAGGTAGAACAAACATCCCGTCCTAGATAGGCTAAAAACAAAGCGAAAGTAGATAAAAATAATACGTAACGACATTGCAAGACTGACCAAAGCATAAATGTGTCACTTACTGCCAAGGAAATTGTACCCTACACTAGTCAGTTTTTTCTGTATATGTCGAATATTGTAAGCAATCTTGACATTTCTTTTTAACAAATGTATTATATTTATAATAAAATCACATTGACATCACATTGACACGACAATAATAACCAACGATTGTAGTTAATCAGTTAACACAAAATTATTTTTATTCTAACAGTCTGTAGATTTTGTTCACTGATACATAAGTAAAACTAGCTATTTACAATATTCGGCAAGCGTAGAAAATCTGACTTTACATTTATTACTCACAAGTTCACAACTAGAAAATAACCAACTTTTGCCGATCAAAAATCTATCTATAATATATAAAAATGAAATGCTGTTCGTTTGTCTCGCTAAAACTCGAGAATGGCTGGACCGATTTGGCTAATTTTGATCTTGAAATATTTGTGGAAGTTCAGGGAAGATTTAAAAGGTGAGAAAATATTTAAAAAATGCAAGGAAAGTAGTAAAACAACTATTTCATTTTCCCATATAAACGAATTGGCGAAACGAAGTTCGCTGGGTCAGCTAGTACTAAATAATTACACAATGCTCTTAACCTGTATGAAAGTATCAAGTATCCAGAAAGGCTACAGATGGTGTTACTGGCTGATATGTATGTGCTCACCGCACATACATAACACTCCGAGTCGACTCCTCGGACTGCGTGGAGTCCAGAATCCCGGATGCGGTATAAGCGAGTATATTGTCGCAATCGCTGTCCGGAGATAGACCGGCCCCGCTGCTCTTACAGACTGCGAGCGGATATTTTCGCTAAGGCTAAGTAACTAGCACATTAAGAATTATGTTTACTTAGGTACTTTTAGATCGAATTTGTAAGTATTATATGGGGAAAATCTTTCAGTAGTTTTGGAGATAGGCTCGTACAAAAAGTTTTCAGTTCAAAAAGCAGGCATTTTATAGATGATAATAAGTAAAACAAAAAGTGTATTGCTAAAATCATAAGGGCTCAACAATAATTAGGATGGCTCTTTTTAAGTCTTACTGTCTGTATGAATGTCGTTTTTAAAGACCCTATACCAGGATAACACTCATATCATGGCATTTCGACTTACCAGTTTTGAGTACTCTGTGTTAAATTAAGACACAAACTAAACCTATCTGTTAAACTAAAACTTTATCGTAAATATTATTAACAACGCTCTAAAATCATAAACGAAAGAGAAGTAAAATTCATTGAGTTACCTCAATGAAAAAAATCGAGCAAGTAAAATAAAAAACCTCATTTTATGTTCACCAGTTAACTATTTGTTTACTGTAGACATCGGATTGATATCCGAGTTAACATGAAATAAATGCGAGTAAGGCACGTAAAATGCTGGGCGCTGATACAGGCATTTTTGTTTTATGCCGCCTCGGAAGCGGCATCGTACCGGGAGTTATAGACTGGCATTGATTGGAAGCGTTTTCCTGCAGCTTGTTTATAATCTTCTCTATATATAAAAAGTCGTCCTGACTCACTCATTCATTCACTGATTGACTCATCAACGCCCAGCCCAAACCCTCGAATCTAGAATGATGAAACTTTGCACAGAGGTTCCTTTAATAACATAGACAAGGAATAAGAACGGATTTTTGGAACTTTAACCTGTAAGGGGGTAAAAATGACGATTACAGTTTGTATGAAAGTTCGTAATTTCTGAAGTTAGAATGATTTAAATTCGTATTTAACCTCCTCTTTGTAAATAAAAATACTGTTTTCGGAGTTTTTGGGAAAATACATCCCTAAGTTGAGTGGGAAAATTTGTATGGGAAAATATATTTTTTTGTAATCTATGGACTTGAAATTTGGCACAAATACTTACTAACAAAAATAAATGAACACCTGTTTCACCATTTGTCAACTTGCATCCTTTTAGAGTGTCAAATAGGAGATGAAAATATGTATGTAAAATCTTCATCCTGCCCAAATGGCTCTATCCTAGAGAGTTAAACTTTAGTCACTAGCTATAATTTGTGACATAAATGCTTACCAAAAAGGAGTTGTATTGACATGGGTTGAATTTCAAACAATCCCATGAAAGTAAAATAGAGGAAAAAGGTCTTAAAACCACTTACAATACAGTCTTTTTTTCCCAAAAAAATATCATTTTCTGAGAAATGCGTGTAAGATAACTCTAGTGTACCAGTTGTAAAGCTTGGCGCGAGATTTCAGGCTGCGTGGGTACAAACATTCTGTTAATTTCTACTATAAATTAGCTTACTTTTGTTCCGAATAAGAGGGTCAGATAGGGGCCGTATTTACTTAGTAAGAGTGATCCACCTTGGACTTCGTCATCATTGAAGTCGTGCTAAAACCTTAGTCACAATTAAAGCAAACCTAAACATAAAGGTTTGGTGTAGGTATATTTTGTTGTTTATTCCGAAAAACCCACTGATATTAATAAAAGACGTTAGTTAACGAATTTCCGTGACAAACTAAATTACACGCGTGCGAAGCCGCGGGGAACAGCCTGTACTTATATAATGTGCTTGATAATAATACTCGTATGCCCGATTTCAAGATTGCAATGAAATTAACATTTGCAATACTTTGCATCACAAGTTCACATCCGCACCATTTCATGTCAAATTGTGAAATAAAAGATTCTCCCCCGTACCTGTTCCCGATAGTTAAGCATGGAAATAGATAAACTGCGATTAGCTTCAGTCAAACAAACGCGGTCATTGTGCGGGCGCGGTCGCGATCTACTAGCGGAAATCCTATTCATACCAAAAACTAGGAGATGCGTCCAGTCCGTGTTTAATGTTTGCACACCGATTTTAAATCGTATCTACATAAAATGATAGATGAATGGGCGTCGACCGACTACCTTTTTAATCGCAGATTGTCGCAATCGAAAGCGTTGGCTTGAACCATCGAACATCGCACCATAGAGTAGAAATAACATTTATTTGTTCGACAAAAGTTCCGTCATTATTTGATCAGTGACGTACTGTTCAAGTTGTGCCGTGTAGGGACGGTCGTAAAGAATAAACTTCCACACCGCCAACAGGAGGCGTGTCGTAAAATGCGACTAATTCCTGTAGCACGAGACGGGAAACAGCGTTTGCGTGCGAAATCTTATGAAAAAACTGAGCTCGCTAACCGGCCTGAAAAGCGTGGCGAGTATTGGCAATCCCTCCCCAAAGAAAGTCATTGGGGGAGGCCTATGTTCAGCAGTGCACGTCCTATGGCTGAAATGATGTACTGTTTAAGTACAGGCGAGAGTTGACAAAACTTGGTAACTCATACATAATGTGAAAAATCACTGACCAGTTTCGGTGATAGATGGTCCGTTATTACTGCTCTATGGCTTAAACAATTGCTACAAGTTTTACCGTAGTAACCGATTGTAACCGCAACTATACTATGAAATAACTATTCCGATATTTTGAAATGTAAAGTTATTTGAATTTTATAGTGCGGCTCCTATTGTCTGTTATGTTTCAGTAAGTCTGGTGCTTGTGACACCAGGGAGTCATAACACTAAGCAAGCTTAGCGAGAACTAGGTGAGCGAAGAGGTCGGCTTAGTGCTTTACATTAGCTCTCTTGTCCTTACTAGGTCTACTTTGCGTTATTTATGGCTCCCTGGTGTTCAATGCAAAATACAACTCCTGGTAGTCTTGCGACTGTACGCAAAAACCTGAATAACTTAGATTCTAGATAGTAAAATGATAGTATAAAGTAAGTAATAATAAATAAATTCTTCCAACAACTACACCGATTTGTATTGCCCTAAACTAAGCAGCGACAACAGATACATACATACAACATCCGTGTCAAAGGTACTAATGTTCGTGGTCATTACACAAACAATTGCTCTTTGCAAGATTCGAACCCGCGACCGCAAAGTTTTTTAGTTCAAAGCACGAAACACAACACGGGGTTTGTTATGATGACATGAAACCATGCTTTAATATAGTAAACATCGTTCAACCTATTATATTCATGCGTGGTAGGCTAAAATAGTGCAGTCGTAATTCGATTTTGCTGTATTGCGTTATCCAGCTACGATGGCATGGCACAGCTGTCTATGCTGACTGTGGGAACTGTGATAGATGGTTATTCTAGTCAGACATTGGCCACAAGACGCCCCTAATACATCAAGCACTTTACGCGAAATATTGGGAAAGTTCGAAGAAAATGGCCTTTGTTTCAATGCAGATATAGGTATAAGAGTTTGGGCTGCTTGACTGGTGATACGTCGTAGTATAGTGCGAATAATGAAATTTATTGTTTGTTCTCAAGGGTTACATACTTTCACCGCATGATTCATTTACTTTCAACTTGCTTACGCAGGATTCTTTTGATGTTGGAGTACTTAGACGATACAATGCCTAGATAGAAATCCAGGGTAAACTTCAATTTTTTTTGTCTGGAAAAAATTCGCTTTTCGCAATAAGACTGCCTACATAAATTGTACAATTCGAAATAATTATGGTTGTCTGTTATTTTGGGGTGCTGTGTACTGCTGTGCAATCAAGAGTATCCGCGCGCATTGAGCGCGTCTCTTGTCGCCCGCATCGGTTCTTTTACAATTAACTGACTAAAAAGTAGTGTTACGAAAAATTCTCGACTGCAAAGGCATTGTAATTGAATTTCTTTGCGAGAGAAGCCTTGCTATCCCATTTTGGATGTCCAGTTCTAGTAATTTATACAGACCGACTATTTACTATTTAGTTCTTATTCCGCTACTGACAAAAACTTTTCTCTGTAATTGCATTCTAGCGTAAAATAAGCCATAACTGCACAGTGTTTTATCGCGCCAATAAAACATCAAGCCTCGCATCAGGCCTCAATAAACCCATCAAGCTCGTATTTAAACAGCGTCAAAGCAAAATAAACGCGCCGTAACAATCGGCAAATCGTTTGTCGATGCGAGCGCCTGCAGTAAATTCAATAAATAAACGAGTCAAGTAAGCGGGAAAAAAACTTTTATTATGAATGGGTTCGCACAATTTCACCGGAGGAAAAGAGATGTGTCTACCTAAGCGATAGAGAAACAAGCTTGCTTAAAAAAAAATAGGCATACTCAGTAACTAAATATACAGTTATCGAAATTTAGAATAGAACTCAATGGCCAAAACATTTGTCAGAATAATCTTACATAGCAGGCCTTTGCCAAACGAATTTAAGACAAACTTCTAGTACTTAAATTGGTATATCATTTATTTAAAAAAAAACGTGTACCGATTTTTATGATCTTTGATTTGTATTCGCTCCGAATAGCGTAATAACTATTAAAAACCGGAAAAAATCACAAAAGAAAAGGATGAAGACGAGTACGAAGTTCGCCAGGCAGGACAGCACCTTCTTAGTTACACTACACAGTCCCACAGCAAGTAAGGGCATTGCGTTACGTTACGTTACTGAATGGTAAACTTAAATAAACTGCATTTTTATATTATACCTATATAAGAAGAAATTATTGCAAAACACGTCCAATAATCTTTAATTTACTTTTCATTAATTTGTCTACATCATGGCGACGAATCGTTTACAAGCAGCATTGACGACATGGACGAGGGTAGAAGACGCTGGTCGATTTTAGTAAAGACCAGTACTTAGTTCAATGACCAACCAACTTGTCGACATTAACAAACTTGTTTATTATATCGAATAAATATATATATAATTTATACTGGACAATATTGCACAACATCACATACATTGCAATGATCCTAAGGTAAATTAGCTAAAGGATCTGTGTTATAGAAATCAGAAACAACGATGGTACTAGAACACCCAGACCCGTTACAATATAGAAAGTTCGTTAGTTCGTTTTCTTTATTGACCTGACCGGATATCAAACCCGGGACCTCAGAGAGTTCGGTGCCGAGTCTGGCATGCGCGCCTCTCGGCTACTGAAGTCGTCTTTTGGAATGACGATTATTTACATATTTATTCTATTAGGACAACTAACAAGACAAACACAATTACAAGAAAATTGGTAAGACATGCAGATATTGGATATAAACTAAGTACTATAAATCATGATACCAATAAATATCATAAGATATCGCACTCTCCAACAACGATACTCGTACATAAAAATGTTTCCACTTTTTGATAAACGCTGTTTCAGAGACGATCGGCATTGGTCAATGAAAGGCTATTTGTCGTGGTCGTATATCCGCTGTCGCGTCGCGCATAAATTCATATGCGCATATAACCGGTCAGCAGGGGTAAAAACTGGGCAAGCGTGAAACGACCCTTCTCAATAAACATACTAAAGGGATTCAAACAAACGTGGGTTTCCTAAGCATTTTTGAAATCGTGGCAGTAATATTACAAGATTTACACGTGTATCTGTTTTGAGATATGTAAACACGTAAAATAAGTTCAGCATACAGATTGCCTCATCGAAAAAAAATGTGATTAAAACATCTTTAACCGTTGAGAAAACTTGCGCTATTGCTATATCAAATATTCAAAACATTGAACCTGAAATACGTTATGGTCGATTGAAGTGGAATTAGAGCAACGCTGTCAATAAATTGGATAATAAATTTAAAAAAAATTATTAAAAAACAGAGATAATTTAAGTGTTTTTTAATTTAGTTGAACACCAAAATTGCACAGCCATCGCTGCACGTTTTACGATGGACGGGTTGCTGCGATAGTGAAACTAGATTACGGCAGTGTGCAATGTGCTCTCGTGTTAATTGTTTTAAGCTTTCAGCTTGTGCAGCTGTACTCTAATGGCAAGGATGTTATATAAATAATAGATGCAATAATTCTGAATCTTTTTAACCATCAAACTTGTGAACAGGAACATCCGAAGAGTGATGTATGTAAATTACGTCAACGCAATAGGCATGACGACTAACTTTTTGTTCATCGTCATTAGGTAGATTATCAAAAAGTATAGGACAGGTATTTTTATCTTTTTTCACATAATCAGAACCGTTTGACGACCGTCTGGTGTAGTGAAGAAAGAAAACTAACAAACAAATTAGATTATTAAGTAATAATAAGGCTAAAAAATATATCAAAATTAGTAAATTTATTACAAAAACTAACAAATTAATTAAAAAACAGAAATGCTTTTACAAAAATATATTGTTAAGAAAACAACGCATAGAGTTAGTGGATAGTTTAGAAATCTATCATAATAAATTACATGAAAGTAGATGTAAATATGATGTGGACATTGAAAGGCTTCAGGCTGACATCTCGAAGTTGTATGAGTCATTACAATCTATGACGGCTAAATATAACTCCGCTCAGGAACAAATTAACGAACACATCCTAGCTGCTAATAAATTTTTAGAATTGGAAAATTCCAACCAAGATTTTAAATCGCTACCCAATATCAAAGTCACCCAAGTACTAGATAAGAGTCAACAGATCGATGCCGGCCGGCAGTTGTCAATGTCTGCATCTCACTCTAAAGATGCCATATGTAAGCCTGTCAGTAATGTAATTGTTTTCTCAGATAGGTTAGGAGTTGGTTACGGCCCAATGTTGCATAAGTCAATTAAATATGACGTAATTAACAATTGTATGCCAGATGCGTCCTGGGATCAAATTATTAAACGCATACAAAACAGTAAATTTAATAGTGAAACAATACTTGTTATTTTATTAGGAAATAGCAAGAATATTACAAAAAAAAATATTATACAGAAATTTTCAATGTTGTCTAGCCTTATTGTAAAAAAAGTTGTTTTGTGTGCCCTACCATATTGTAGGTATCAAACAACTGAAGAAAATAACAAAATTCATTTATTAAATAGCGTATTTTGCAATTTAACTGAACGTCATAGTGACAAGTTTGTGTTTTTTGACACAAACAAATTTACTAATAATAAATTTATTTTAACGGGCGGCTCTTTACACCTGCCATATAAATTAAAAAAACAAATAGCTACTTTGTTAGCACATAATATTAACAATAGTTTTATCGAAACTAAGACAAACTGTGACCATGTTAGTACTAGAACTAACTTAAATATTGTTCCCTTGACAACCTCTAACATTTTAAACTAAGAGAGAAGACAAAAGCCAAGTCTACCTTTAATATTATTCATCAAAATATGCAAGGCTTGGCTGGCAAAGAGTTAGAATTAGCCTTATTCTTACAAGATTTAAGTGTAAATGTTATATGTTTAACGGAGCATTGGATTAATCAATATGAATTAATGTTAAACATAGAAAATTTTAAAATCGGTAGTTCGTTCACAAGAAAGTCTGCTATAAGGGGGGGGTCACTTATACTATTAAATAGTGAATTAAAATGTAAAGAACGTAAAGATATTGTGTCACTTTCGATTGAACGAACTATTGAACTAGCGTGTGCTGAGCTAGAGCAGTATATTATAATAAGCGTTTACAGCCCTCCCTCTGCAAATTTCCAGCTTTTTGAATCCACTATGGAAGAGGCCTTAAAAAAAGTATGCAATTCTAATAAGAAAATTGTCGTATGTGGAGATTTTAACATAGATATATTAGTAAATTCACAAAATTCAATTCGTTTTCTGAATCTTTTTAAATCATTTAATTCAATTAACCTGTTTAATGAACCTACAAGAGTGACTCCCACATCAGCTACTTGTTTGGATAATATTTTTTGCAATAGCGAAGTAATAGACAAATCAATTATAAATTATTTAAGATCTGACCATAGTGGACAAAAGGCGTCTTTTGAGCACCATCATGCCCGAGAAATTGTAGATGCTGTATGCAGGCCAATAACCGTAAATAGAATAGACCGATTTAAGGAGAAAATTTGTGATGGTATAGACTCATTAAAACCTAGCAATAACCATAACGTCGATCTGTTATATGAGGATCTTTTTGGCGTAATCAAAAATGAATTTGATCAAATTTTTACACAAAAAAAGATAAAAGCAAATAGACTTAAGTGTAAGTTCAATGAATGGGCTACCCCAGGAATTTACAAAAGTAGAAAGACATTATATGACTTGTATAGTCTAAAAGCAAACTCACAAAACCCACAGATCATAGAACATGTGAGGAATTACTCTAAAATATTTAAAAAAGTATGTGCCACTGAAAAATCAAACCATCTTCGTAATGTTATTTTGAATTCTGATAATAAAGCAAGGGCCACATGGAAAATCATAAATAAAGAAACATGTAGACATAAACCAAATGATAATGCTTACTCTCTTAAAATTGGGGATAAACTGGTTAGTTCAAATGCGGATGTCGCAAATACTTTTGAGGAATTCTTTTCAAACATAGCTCCCTCTACAACTAAGGAACTAGCTTCTTCTGCTGAACTAGCCGAGTCCCTACTCAAGTCGGGTGTTGACGAATGTAAAACTTCATTTAATTTTAGACATATAAACCCTGATATAGTAATAAAAACATTTGAAGAATTAAACATGAAAAAAACTGAGGACTTATGGGGTATTTCTGTCAACATTATCAATACAATTATAAATACGATAGCCCCTTATCTTGCAAATATTTTTAACAAATGTATTGATGATAGACAGTTTCCCACTTTGATGAAATTTAGTAAAATTATTCCTTTATTCAAGTCAGGCGAGAAAAATAATCCCTCTAATTTTCGACCAATTTCAATATTACCAGTACTTAGTAAAGTCTTTGAAAAAGTAATTTTTAGTCAATTGTTATCTCACTTTGCCCTGAATAAACTTTTACATGATAATCAATATGGCTTCACGAAAGGTAGAAATACTACTGATGCTGGAGTTGCACTCTTAAAACACGTGTTTGATGCTTGGGAGAGTAGGCAGGATGCTTTGGGAGTTTTTTGTGATCTTTCTAAAGCTTTTGATTGTGTGGACCACCAAACTTTACTAAAAAAACTTAGGCACTATGGTGTTTCAAATGATGCCTTAGATTTAGTAAACTCTTATCTCACAGGCAGAACACAAAAAGTATGTATAAATGGAACTGAGTCTTCTGGGTCGCCTCTTACTATGGGTGTGCCGCAGGGATCAATATTAGGACCCCTACTGTTTCTAATTTACATTAACGACCTTCCGTCTTTTACAAAGGACCTCTGCGAGACAGTGTTATTTGCGGATGATACTTCATTGATTTTTAAAATCAAGAGAGGTAAAGATTTATTTGACGATGTAAATACTGCTCTCTCGCAAGTATTGCACTGGTTCACTACCAATAATCTTATGCTTAATGCAAATAAAACAAAATGTATTAAATTCACCATGCCGAACGTAAAACTGGTCCCAACACATATAACTGTAAAAGATGAACTGCTAGATACATCTAGTTCCACTACCTTTTTAGGAATCACTTTAGATTCCCGTTTGCAATGGGGTGCTCATATTGAGACTCTATCGGGAAGACTTAGTTCAGCTGCTTATGCCGTGAGAAAGATAAGACAATCTGCATCTATTTCCTAAAAAGAGTGACATGCATAATATTAATACCCGGAATAAAGATAAACTTGCCGTTCCAAATTTCAGACTGCATAAAGTGGGTAATTCGTTTATGGGAAAATGTATTCGCTATTTTAACAAATTACCACAGTCCATTGCTGAACTGCCTATGTATGAATTTAAATCGCATGTCAAGATGATTTTAATGAAAAAAGGTTATTACACTGTAAATGACTATTTAAATGATAAAAATGTATGGAATTAAATACTGCCGTGCTCGCACAGGTTCATTTATCTTGTAATGTAAACACACTATTTAAAAAGAGGCTGACAATAGTGACCGAGTTTCTTGCGCTGCTTCTTCTCGGCACTAGCCCACAATATTGTCCCGAAGCAGTGGTAGGGTAAAAAAAAATATTGGGACGTGTAAAAGAGCTTAATTTAGGCCTATTTACAGAAATAAATTGGTTTATTGGTTTTAGTGCATGTAGTGATTTGCGCTCCGTACTACTGACAAAAGAAAAAAATTATGTGTTCATTATTTTTTGATAGTCTAACTGACGGACTAAATATAATTTCATTTTCTTTACTCAGTTGTCATCCCTTTTCTTTTAAAATTGCAGAATCCATTCCAGGCTACTGAACGATCCATATTCCAGGCTTAAAAATCTTTCCCTAGTCACTCCATGACCGCTAAAACCAGAAAGGATTAACATTTCGCGTCTGGCACATCATTAACAATTGTCTGAAGCAGTATCCTCCGAGCGCCTAATGAGCTCTGCCGAAAGGAGTAGGGACACAGTAAAATGTAGTAATCTGTACACAGTAGCTTGACAAGAAATTTGACAAAAAATACGTTAGTATATAGAAACATTTTGCTATATCTTCTTTCTCTCTTCTTTTTCAGCATAATGTTTGGTCCGCTGTTGGACATAAGCCTCTTGGAGCTCTCTCCTGCTAGCTCTTAGTGCGGCGATTCTCGTCCAGGTGACCAGGTCGGTCCTGCCGTCTTTTTATCTCATCCGACCATCTGGCTGGTGGTCTTCTCACACTTATCTACTCGTACGAGGTCTTTAGAACAGGACCTTGTGACTCCATATTCTATCATCTCTACGCCATACGTAGCCAGATTTTTGTTGACGTCGGTAATTTTATAGCGCTAGCGAAAGTTATTCTGAAGTTTTGCACTGCTATACGAATAATTCGTTAATTAGCAACAATTTATGCTCTTTTCAACAGACTTCAAAAAATGTAGACTAAGGTTCTTAATTCGGATGAATCTTAATATTATTGTTAGTTTATAAGTTTTTTTTTAAAGGTATGATTTAGTTATATGAAAAAAATATGCTTGAAATATTACGCACACGTTCTTTTCATCAAATACACGTGTTAGACAGACGATTTCCAGAAACACACGTTTAGTGTTATTGTTGCGGCATATTAGCGTATATCTTATGCTTATTACGCAGATTAGAGCGTTTAGGTGAAGTTAAGGTACGGATATTAAGCATCAGGTGTTTACTATGTCTGCGGTAAGGACGCTAACTTTACTGCTGTTTTTATTTCTCTTTAAACTAACCGCTCAATGCTAGAGTACTTCTCAGTACTTGAAGTTTCATTGGTGAGAGTAATGCCCGTGTAAGTTGGAAATTATACCGACTACCTAACTAATTGAACCACTAGACAATTTTAAAAAGCGTTCAATAAACTTTATGTACTTGTTTCTCATATTTATTAAGCCAACATTTCTAAATATTGTAGTTTAAATGAAGTGATTTTTTAGCCTTTCATTTATATGTCTACTTTATGGATTTACTTTGTTTTAAATTCGTTCGATAATAAATTTTGCTAATGTAAAATCTTATTATCTCGCATCCGATTAGGATTATTATTCCTTATCGGAACTTATACAATCGCACTACTGACAGTGTCATATTATAATATTTAGGCATCATGACAAGAACGAAACCTACAACCATCGCTCCAAGTTTATAAAAATTTAATCTTAGGTAAAGTCAAAACGTACTTAAGTAACAATCATCCAAATTAGTTCCAAGACCAACAAAAGCTGCTTCATTGAGACGTAGCAACTTGCTCCGAAGTTATTATGATATTAGGTAAGTAAAGACGACGGGAACTCCCGAGGGCCAGGACTGTGAGGCTCGTAACAAACTGATCGTTCCCGACAGCACAGAATCGGATTTAGACGACGTCGGCGTACACTATTAAGTAAAAGGCCATTTTAGCGTCCCACAGCTGGGTGAGCCCTCAGACATTCAGACCTAATGATGAAAAATCAAATTTCTAGATTTTCGAAATACTTTCGACTATATTGCTAGCTTCTGTTCAAAGAAATCTCAACACAGCTTGGAAACGTAATGGAATGGTTTGTACAATAATTAATACGAGATTTAATTTATTGATTTAATAAAAATCAAATCCTTGTGAAAAGGCAGCAAAGGTCATTAATTAGTTAAAATTAATTAAGTATTAAGTAACTTTCATAAAATCGAGTCTAGTGCAGAGATCGAGAAATTATGTATGAGGGATAAGCATTATTTAATAACCTTCTGCTTTACCTCTAACTAACCGAATAAAAATGCCAACCTCAAGGGTGATCCCTGAGGGAAGAATATTCACGTGAATCAGCATAAAATAAAGTAAAATTGGTAAACTGTATCCAAGATTCTTGAAAGAAAAAATCCATTTGCTGAGACAAGTTGACGTACTGTTTTAATTTCGGCGCTCTCAATCTTGAAGAACTTGCCTATAGCACTCGTGATTGCGGGCGATGAAGCGTAAGCTTAGTTTTATTTTAAAATGCTTTCTAAGGCTCTTTTGCAAAACCTTCTTAAATCGATATTACCTAACCTAACCTAAACCTGGTCGCTTTGCTTTAAGTTGACAGGAACAGAATGATGTTTAATCCAGATTTAATTTCTGGAGGCTGTGCAAGTGGCCCTTAAATACATTTTAACTGCGACAATATGTCGCTATCAAGGTAAAATAGATCCTTACAATACATCTCCAAAGGCTTGCACAATACTGATACAATTTTCTGAGTGAAATAACGTTATCGTTTGGTAGACGAAATTTAAAGAATCCTACGGCAGACGTCCGCTAGAAAATTCAGTTAAACGATAAAATGGAAGTGTAAAGATGCGTCTTCACCAGGAGCGTACAAAATCAAATAGCAAATACTTGTCAATAAAGCAATATTGGTTTGCAAGTTTTGTCAACGACTGAAAATGAACTAACTAAATCATGCTATTTGGCCAAGTTGTAATGCTCGGCTCATGTTTGGTGATAAATGCTCTCCGTGATGTAGAATATAGCTACATGCAAACCGCCACGTTAAAATTTATTTATCTCTGCTTGCTTGTGTTGTCCAACTTCTACCATACCAAACATGTTTACCAAAAACCCAAACAAACCGACTTTGGCGAGAGAACCTGATACTAATTGAAGAAGCATATTTTAAAGCTTTTTGAATCAGTCGTCTGCGTCGGAAAACTTATCATAAATCCCTAATTTGTAAATGTTTCTGAATGTTCTGGAAACTCAGACTACGAACCCCTTCCGAGGGATGTCAGAAGTGGTAATGGGCACTGTCACATCGACCACCAGGGAAATTAACACGACACGGCAAACGAAGGAAAACTTAGTGATTAGCTAACAGGGTGAAATAACTTATAACGGGACAAAATGAAACGGAAAATAACGATGTTTACGATAAAACTAATAGCGAACCATAGCGTAAGTTTATAAGCTGCAGCTGGATCAATGCGTGTATATTCACTAATTTATTTTAATGGATCCGAAGCAAATAATGCTTATTGTAAGTACTATTCTGTTTAGCATTATCTTCTATCAAACAACCGATAAATATTGGAGTTATGCAGAACCATAAATTGTACGCAACGATACATGTTTTAGTGCCAGTTGATATCACCATTCTATCTCGCCCCGACGACACTTTATTCCGCGGTATTATGCATTTTACGCATTGTTAGGGGATACAAACTATGGAAGGTAGCAGCTGATTACTAACAGACTTGTTATTTGCTAATGGCGATCATTTACCACGCGAACTCGTGACCGGATAACTTACACCGCCCGTAGTACTCCACTAAGCATAAAGTTAAGGTGACTGCAGAGCTCAGTAACTGTTACGGAGAAAGAAAGTTACATAACAATAACATGTAGGCATAGGCAAATAAAAGTGGGAATTACAAGGAAATTATGGAGGTTTTTTTTTTGCTGGCCACAGAGATCTTAAGTAATTGTATGATATCGGTATACAATATCTATTCGATACATGGGTTCGGTATTCATAAAACTATAAGTATTATGATTTCAAAATGACTATTTACACGATTAACCAAAAAAGGGCAAAATGTTTAAATATAATGAAATTGAAACATTAATTTGCTAATAAAGTTACATAAGTTACAAGTAAAAACAAAACAATGTGACTGTAGCAATTTTACTAAGCGTAGGTAAAAATTTTTGTACGGCAAAAATTTCATGTCGTTATGAAGATTAAATTCAAAGTTGCCGACGAGGCCACGGGGAACCCCGCTTGTGGGCAAATAAAAGTGGGAAACCATTATTATATCGATAGTAAACTATCCCAGTCCGCAGCACTAACAACATTAGCCTGCCGGCAAACTTAGAGGAGTCGCTAAGCACAAAGTTGTCGGCAACAGACCTCAGTAACACAGTAACACTGTTAGTTTCCGCGACAAAAGTACTGACTTTTCGACATTTCAGCCGCCAATCTAGCCGCGGATTAAATTTCGGAAGTTCGGAGATTAACATCGGAATCAGTAGACCTATTTCGGAATTTACATACAAATGGTATTGTCATGTCCGGATAGCCGGATTATTTTGCGAGAGGTTATCATTTTGATTATTTGTGATATAACTGCTTTATTTAGGATAAAAGAAGAGCATTTCAGTCTTAGAGCTTAATTTGATTTGACGACCGTCTGGTCTAGTGGTTCGCGCTCCAGACTACAAAACAAGCAGTTGCGGGTTCGAATCCCGTAAAGGTAAAATCTTTGTGTGGTTAACACAAGCATTTCTACACCAAGACTTGGATGTTTATAAATGTATTAAAGTATATTTATTCGTTATCCAGTCGCCATAGTACAAGTTTTGCTTAGTTAGGGGCTAGATGATTGGTGTCAAAGTGGAAACAATGTATGGTAAATAATACCATTCATCGTTCTAAATATGAAAGAAAGAAAGAAACGTTTATTCGACACACAAGAGAAAATAATAATAATAATACACAAAACAATATAAATTAGATATTGTGTCGAAAAGGTGCCCGCTCAGCATTTGTCGTGACAGCCACAGACTTATCACGACGCTGATTTTCGGCGGGAACCTCAGACGCTGGAACGTGCAGCGAGTGACGCAGCGGCACATCGGACCACCAGAGGATCCCAAATCCCTCCAACGGACTCCGGGCCCATGAGGAGCACAAGATCGGTCGGAGAAAACCCGGAACCCCCGATAGGCCGATGCACAGCCGCCCACAAGCACGGTGCCAGACGGGACAACATTAACACGAAATTATAGGTACACGCCACACGGTGTCATTCGGACAGAGCGGAGTATCAATCCGGACGAGTAAGGTACGCCAAAATCGATTTCGGTCCGATTCGGATATCGGAACGCACCTTCACCTAATCTGTCATCTGACTGACACTTCGCCCGAACGAAAATCATTATAACCTACACACTTAGAATAAAATTTAAGAAAATGCCAGCAAGTTCCGGCATGTGCTTTACAGTTATCGCTGTATTTTTATTAAGTAACCGCGAAGTGAGCAGACACAATGTGTACAGTGGTCAGTGCCGTGGTCAGATGAGGATACAAATTACAATCACACAAGCAACAAGGTTATTGGGCTTCAGTGCAGTGCGAACAGCGAACACAGGCCGCCCGACACACGAAAAGTATGTTCAAACAAAAAGAGTGTCTATCCATTTGTCTAATAAAAGTAAAAATATCATAGAATTCATAAATATAAATTAAATTTGCCCGTATCTAACCCACAGTGTGCGCGCGAACATGGCGGCGACTATTAGTATGACAAGTATTAGTGTACAAAGTTATATTTAAATATCGTCATAATGGCTAAATTATTGAGTTTCTATTCAATTCAATATCTTTATTGCTTGTCACATGGAGACCAGTAAAAAAACAAAGATCGAAAAAAATACGGGAAATCCCCGTCAAAGAATTCGGAATTTTTGTAAGGTACTTAGGCGCACCATCGGACTAGCTTAGTGAGGGATTAAGACATCGTTCTGTCGGTAAATGTCATACAAACTAACAGCTATATAACGATGTTTAATGTCGTGTTAATGGATAGTTCGGCATTAAATTTGCTAACCCTGAGACATGCAAGTGGACCTTAGAATCCAATGACAATAATAAATGAAAAGCGAAGTTCTATTACCTATTAACAGAAAATTCCAAAGCTATCTGCCTGAATCTAGACAATTGATGAGTACGACCTGTCGCCATCCATCTACTGACCGTGGCCCGTCCACGGCGTCGAATCAGTAAAAAGCCCAGGCTTTGTCGGGCTCATTTATTTAAATGACTGAGGATTAAAGTAAATGCCCTTAGACGAATCTGGATTACAATGAATCCGGATTCCGCCTCTCCGCTTAGGAGATTCAGGGAATTGTCGCAAAAAGTCCAATTTTTCTCGGACGTGAACGAGGGGAGACCAAATCAAAAGGTCTGGCGATTTATGCTCTAATTCTAATCAAACGATCTCTTCCTCTAACACAACTGATGGGTTACATTACTGACTACGACATTTAGGACCTGTTTTACCCGCTATGGATCAAGTTCTGTTATTAAGCATCTCTATTACAACAATCGTTTGGGTTCCATTAGCTTGATAAAGTTAACATTGAGCTGAATGAAGGAGTTTTAATACCAAATTGAACAATAACTTACCTATTTTATCCAGTAAACCTAACTAAGAGCATCTTCAGCTTATCGTGTCAAGTGACTGATTGCATCCATTTGAACGCTCATCAATACACTTCCCTAATGAAGCATTTGAGATGTTTATCACGGTTGACTACACAGCGTTTCGATGTAAATGGTCAAAAATATAGCATACGATACAAAATGTATCCAATGGGGCATTATCTTGAACATACCATTATTCAGCATCCGGATAATATAAAATTCGTTCAATTTTATTGTTAATAAAGTATGGTATTAGTATAAAAGCACCCTTTTGAGGACCACACAGTTGTCTTTTCTATCCAGAAATGTCTACAGATCTTATTTAAGTATTAGAAGTTCCAAACGTTTTCTGGTTCATAAAACGATATATTGGGCCCAAATCGCTGCACTGAACTATCTTCACACTAAAGTTGCACCTTTCATCCATCCATCTCAGAGCGCGATACCTACTCAGCTTGTCCAGCTTTTCTATTTCTATTCGGTATACGAGGGCTGCACTAAAAGTATCGGGAATGGAATATTTCCACTGTTCCTGTCATATTAAAATGTTTTTAATTGCAAACTCCTTGTTTTTAAAAATCGAATACCATTTATTTATTTAAAAAAAGATTCTCGGTCTTATCACAAGGTCTTGTCAAACTTGTTTAGTCGTTGAGAAAATGGAATTGACTCGAGAAAATTCAAGAGCGATGATTTATTATGACTTTCGAAGTGGTTTAACACAAAAACCCAAAAACTGAAACATACCGCGAAATTCAGGCAACTTTAGACATACATTGGCATGAGTCAAATACAAATAATCTTGCATGAACAATTAGGTGTAAAAAAGTTGTTTTCCCGATGGATACCGCATTCGCTCTGTGAAGAGCAAAAAGCGGCTCGCGTTTCTTGGTGCGTCAGAACTCTTGAAAGATTCCACGCAGGATCCTCAAATGCTGTATACAACATCGTATCAGGTGACGAATCCTGGATATACGCGTACGAACCCGAAACAAAAAACCAGTCACGAGTTTGGGTGTTCGAAAATGAGTTAAAGCCAACAAAAATTGTTCGTTCACGGAGTGTTGCAAAAAAAAATGGTGGCCACGATTGTCTCCAAAACCGGCCATGTTGCGACTATTCCTCTTGAGGGACAAAGAACGGTTAATGCAGAATGGTATGCTAGCATTTGTTTGCCACAGGTCGTTTCTGAACTCCGTAAAGAGAACTGCAATTGCCGCATCATCCTCCATCACGACAATGCGAGTTCTCACACCGCGCACAGAACAAAAGAGTTTTTAGAGCAAGAAAACATAGAATTATTAGACCATCCGCCGTACAGCCCCGACCTAAGCCCTAATGATTTCTATACTTTCCCTAAAATAAAGAATAAATTGCGTGGTCAGAGATTTTCATCACCTGAAGAAGCTGTGGAGAAAACCGCCATTTTGGAGACCCAAACTTCCGAATGGAATGGTTGCTTCAATGATTGGTTCCGTCGTATGGAAAAATATGTCAAATTTCGCGGAGAATACTTTGAAAAGCAATAAATACATTTTTAAATAGTAATGTTGTGTCACTTCCTTGATTCCCGAAATTTTCAGTGCCGCTCTCGTAGTATGGTGAAGGATAATATTATTTTGTCTGCAGCGGATATTGGATACTCCGAACACGCTCACACCCTTTAAAGTTACAGACGGACTACGTATGTTGTATTAGGTTTCTTGGACATAACAATGTATTGTTAGTGGAACTTTAATGTGGCATTTTAGTTCCTTCGTCTAAGCTTTTCAGAAAATCTCCGTTTTAAGTGACTTTAACGTCTTAGTGACTATGTCACTAACAATGATAGCAGCTTCCGATTGCAGTTTTCTAGCTGCTTATTAAGGTTATAAGCTATTTCGGTATGACATAGTAAGACACATTGATACTTTTTATTATACATTCAATTTTCTTTTTTTAAATTTTGTTTAGCACCACAAAACATAAATTTGTTGAGAATACTTTAGGACAAATAACTGAAATGAAATATTTATGAAATGTTTATTGGCATATAAAAAAAAAAAACCGACTTCAAAAAACTAAAACGCTAAAAATAATCTTAACACTTAAATACCTAATCAGTTACTTTTGGAGTCGGTGCAAACGAAAACATAGAATCTCTCATCGACTGGCACCGACTCCAAAAGTAACTGATTAGGTACTTAAGTGTTAAGATTATTTTTAACGTTTCAGTTTTTTGAAGTCGGTTTTTATTTTATATAAAATTAACTTATTTCATCTATTTTAGTGATAAATCCTAATCAAAACAAATCTTACGAATGCAAACATAATTTAACTGCTGAACACCGATTTCATTTCCTATTTTCCCACCCTTGGGGGTGAACTTTTTTCCGAAAATGTTTTATTATAGTATATTTAAAGTATATAAGCTTTTCACTAAAAAAAAATCATCAATATCGGTCCACATTTGACAAAGATATCAGGTAAGATAGATACTAAAATCAGTTGGCGTGGTACGGAGTTCATGCAATGTTTGACGATTTTCTTATAGATCCCATCATCAGAATTTAACCAAATTTATATGGGACCATTCTGAAAGTATTACCTTTCAAACAAAAAAATAACTATCGAAATCAGTCAACGTAGTAACGAATGATCGCTGAACATACATAAAAATTTTAAAAAAGATTCTGACGAATTGAGAACCTCCTCCTTTTTTGAAGTCGGTTAAAAATAGTGTTACACATATCCTCCTAAGTATACATGTTTGTTAATAGGTATCACACGGAAACATAACACTTACTACTAATTTCAGTAAATATTTTCAAGTCACTACTTTCCAAAATCTTAAAGAAAATATCATTTATAAAACAAGGCAGGCCTCAAGAGGCACAATCTTTCCTTTCAAAATAAAAAGCAACCGATTTTTCCGGACAAAATACAAATATGACGTAATAACAGCGCACACGTATAGGCGTACGCGTAAACCTTTATGGTTACGGTTACGGCGCCGTAAATATCCGGCACGGCTCCGACGGCAATGTGCCGGAACGGGCCGGACGATTATCGGTTAGTACGCACTCCGGATCCGATCGGGAGAATGTTATTATTCAATCAATTGCCGAATAATTGCACTGTTTCCGATAACGGACCATTTCGCTTTGATTTTTAAGACATTATTAAAACATGTAAGGAGTATACAGGGTGTATCGTATCAACCGGATCACCTTGTAACTACATATTCAGATACATCATATTGAACAACTTTTATTCTATGACTTTTGAAAATATGCATATAATTTTTTAGTTTTTTATACAAATTCAATCTACTGTTTAGGAATTTTGTATAAAAAATCGTTTTTTTTTTCATGTAAATTTGCACAAGTATAGAACTAAAGTTGTTCACTATGATGTATACAATATGTGGTTACAAGGTAATCCGGTTGTTACAGAACACCCTGTATATGGGGGAAAACTTTTGTAAATTACTCTTAAAGTTTTCTTTACCTGGTTTTAAAAGCTACGTTTTGCCCAATTCAAGAAGATAACTGGTGTTAGTTACCAGGAAATCATCAACATGCGGCACGCGTTTAGACCCTGACTCAGATAAGGTACCTATAGAATTCACAGCTTTTAAACAACGACCCTAGAAAACTAACAATAAGTAGTAATTGGGTTAAAAAGTTTATTAAATTTAAACGTCAAATTTTTTAAACGAAACCGTCGTCAACAATCACGCGTGTAATCCAGAAATTTCTGTTTCCCGAAACAAACACCGAAGACTAACAAATGTTGCAACTCGTCCTATTTAGACAGCACGTGCCGGCAAGTCGTGCAATCGTAAGTAACGCAATTTCCATCGTTTTCCTATCAGCGAGTCCAATTACGGCCCTGGAGAGGCGACGGCGGGACGCGGAAATTGTCGCGTTGCACTATTAGTGGGTGCTTGAGCACAGCGGTTGGAACAGAACAAGTATCGGGGACACGCCATTTTGAAAACCTTTGCTTTAAAAAAGTGTCATATCTGGCGTTACTTTTCAGAGATGTGGAATTTCACCGATAGAAGTGCTCACTTAAGCCTACATAACGCAGGTAATAATAGCCATACAAACGTTATTGCTAAGATAGTCAAAATGCTTTGATAATCACAGCGACCCAAGTAGAAAGAAGCTTATAGCCCGCAGATTGAAAACTGTGGATCAGCATCCGCAGAGTGAAAGCTATGGATCAGACCCACAGCTTGCACTCAACAGTGAAGTCATCTGTTTAATTATCATTATGGAATCTGTCCGGTTTCTTGATACTATTTCAGGCTATCTCTTGTGCTCGAAGACACATCTTATAATCTGCTACAACCAGCTCATGTTGTCGTTTTAATTAAGACCAGATTAGCTCCATAATGTCCTGCCAAGCTACCATGCGGACATCGATAAGTTTATCTTCATCTATCAGTGTTATATATTTTTTAATACGCATGTAGATATTAAATCGTCAAGACAATTTTTATTGGATTAACAAATCAATATTCCCTTCGTAGTTAAAAACATAACAACAAACAAATTAAAAAAAATATCCAAAAAATAAGGAGACATGTTCTGCCCCATATGGGCCAATAATGTTATTATTGACGTTCATAAGTGGCAGAACCAGAAAGGTTCTAGAATGGAGGCCGCGTACCGGCAAACGCAGCGTAGGACGTCCACTCACAAGGTGGTCAGACGACCTGGTAAAGGTCGCAGGAAGACGCTGGATGCAGGCCGCTTCCAACCGGCCAATCTGGAAGTCAATGGGGGAGGCCTATGTTCAGCAGTGGACGTCCTATGGCTGAAATGATGATGATGATGATAAGTGGCAGTTTTCTGCCCTAAACTGAATAAATGATTTTTGACTTTGACTTTGACTTTGACTAACATCTATATAATTTTATATTATTTTTAGTTGCAAGTCATCATTTTGTTTTTCTCGAAAACTACGAACAAATTGTCGCGTTGCGCATATAGAACCTTTTTAGTTAAGCTGAGGGAGGAGGAGGGGCTTTAGTTAAGCTGGCCTTGTGTTCATGAAGCAGCAAACATTAAAATCGATTTAACACTATATCGGTGAAATGTAACAAATATGAAATTGAAGTTCGATGAAATGTGTTTTATGATATAAACTATTTCAGTAAAAGTAAATGCGATGTAGCAAAATTTGTGGAATTATTACTTATTGAATAAATAGATCTGTAGTTTGTAGCTAGGCTAAATGAAAATATGTAGATGCAGTTGATTTCGATGAAGTGATACTTCTATATTGACGATACCTACTTCAAATGAGGTCGAAATCGTAATCAACCAACGTAATTGTCCCATATAAAACACTACTGAATATATTAAATTATTGAAAACGTTGCCGACTTCTGCCCTGCCTTAGGTATAGGGTTTTCCCGCTTAACAAATGCTATATCCACTCTGGCTCGGGACCGCGTGATATATTTGCTTCACTTTCAAAATAGATTTGCCCTCGATATCTTTGACCCTTCACTAGACGATTTAAAATCGACGCACAAAAAAGGTCAATCTCTATTTTTATGATATTGGTGGCATAATGTCTGAGTCATACAGATAGAATTTGGTAAATTCGAAATTATACCTTGCCGTAACGAAAAATAACTATTACGTACATATCTAAAGTCGAGCATGTAAGTGAAATACGCTGTCAGCTGTTCTGAGTAATTAAGGTCTGTTTTAAGGTCTGAAATGGACAGTAATAACAAACTACAACGAAAATAGCGCATACGTGTATCTTTAAGATGTCTAAAAACATACAAGTTTCCATGGTTGCATGTACACGTAGACATGACGTATTATTAATTTGTATACAAATAAAAATTACCACAACATGACTCAATCACGCAGGAGCAAAGTACCAGGACAGCAGAGAATCGGGAGCGGTGTGGGCGGACGTGACGGATCGCCGGCGCGGTCACCGTGTAATAGAGCTGTCAGATTACCCCGCGCGGTAATGTATCGTAACATATTATTGCTCTACTGCTAAATCATCACTTGCTGCGAAACAATACAATTACAGTGACATCAGTTATATAAGAAATTAATAAATAATTCACAGCTGAACGTAAGCCTCCGCCGACGCTATGCATCAAAATTAAGATAATTATATTAATTAGTCTCAATAAATAATAGAAAAAAAAACATGAGAAAAACAATACTTCCACAATAGATAATAAAAATAAGCAACCTTTTCTATGAACTGCATTACATTTATCTAGTACCTAAGTAGCAGATGACAATTGTTACCATAAGAAGTAGAAGCGATCAAAATTATTTGAGGTTTTGTGTACTAAAACCTGTTTGAAATGCACGATTACAATATTGGATTGGACCCTAATAACACATGTCTTTAATATAAAGAACTTAATGTAGATCTTCGCAGACTTGATGCCCATTAATCTAAATTATGGGCTACTTAAGTTCATGGGCGACCTAAACGCTAGACAGAATCCCACAACAGATAAATTACTAATGTCTAGAACAAATCTTTAAAAATAAAACTAATCGCCCAGAACTACAAGTTATTTTACATGACACAGAAACGAGGAAGTAGGTATATAATATAATAATCTATCTGAACTCAATTTCAGATGTACACAATTCCTTAGCCAGCAGCACCAAGCGAGCATAAACCCTAAGAGATTTGCCGTTGAATATTTCATGGGCTCGGTCCGGTAAGGCGCAGAAGAATTCACGAGGATTGGGGGGGGGGGGGATCCTACACAATATTAGTTTTTCTTTAGTGCTGTGAGAATTCAAAAAGCAAAGCAATCTGAGCTTAATTTGTTCTAAAGGTACCAGGCGCGCATATACCCTAAGAGGATGTGCCGTTGAATATTTCATGCGCAGGGCTAGTACATCAGACTACGGCTCTCGCGTCGATGTGTCGTGCTCGCAACGTGAAATGTTAATACGGCCGCGACACGGCCCGAATCCGAAATAGGCCGGCAATCGTATTAAAACGTAAAGTGACGTCACAGCCGCGCCTGTCTCTCCCACTAAACGGGGGTGAAAAATTGCAGGCCAATAACTGCCCAGCGGGTTTTAGTAGCCCGTATTCAAATAAGAAGCGAGGCGGTATTTTATGGCAACTAACTGTAAATAGAAATAGTGAAGCTACCAAGTTTAGAATGTAATGATACAATCGAGCGTTCAAATAGGAAGAGGTAAGGAATAACACGATACGAAGTTAGCCCGAAATATCGTATATCTAAATTATATTGTTTTGAATAGCACGAATAACTTGATTCTTATTTTAATTAAATAATAACGTAACCTCCACTTATACTACTCGTTGCTGGCTGCTACGGAACTCTCAGAGCTCGCATCGAATACTCCTTTTCCGATTTTTATCGATTCGCAAACGAGTAAGGTAATTCATATTTCACGCGAACTCGTGTCGCGTAATCAATGTAGAGAATCAATCATGGGCCAGGGTACTTCGTCGTCTCGTACAGCACTCGATTAATCAACCGAAAGGGCCAATTGACAAAGGGAAATTCACTCGACTCAAACGGATACACGGAAAAGCCTATTTATTTTTTACAGTCATAGATACATTATATCGGAGGACATTGACCTCAGTAACAGACAACTGTCTTGTTGCGTGATTCCCTGGCGGGAATTCGAGCTATTGAATTACTAATGATAAGAAGTGACCCAGGGCCTTCCACGCAGTGCAGTAATGTTTCTCCAAAGCTAGCTTGAGAAACATTAAATTATCTGCTTTACGTTCCTAATGCGCTAACTAAAAATTTTAAATAAATAAATATTAGATAACATCACATACAATGCTCGGATCCTATGAAAAGTAGCCTAAGCACTTGTGTTACAGAAATCAGAAACAACGACGGTACCACAACACCCAGACCCGAGACAATATAGAAAAGTTATTTTCTACATTCCCGACCGGGTATCGAACCCGGAGCCTCAGATATAACGACACCAAGTCCGGTGTCGCCTCTCAGCTACGAAGGTCGTCGATTATCGGGCTGACTCATCAATTGGTTGGTACTATATTTTTTTCATCAACCGAAGGCAATGTTACATCAAACACAAACCAAAGAAGCATAACCATCAATTATATTATTACGTAAAATCGATTAAATCCCTTGCCAGCAAGTAAAGATAACCGCGACATAAAGGGAGGGCAATATGGCCCTGGAACAAGCCACGCAAACTAGCGTCGTAAAACGTGAGTGCTGGGCACTATTCACGTCCCAACGCGGGCCCTTTTTGGAAGTAAGGTACCTATCTAACTGCCTACTGCATCAATGAAAGATAGAAATATAAAGGTCGCCAAGTTCATGTACCTTTATGTAAAAAGGAGACCCGTGTGTAAACTTTGCCCTATTATACATCTTGACAAAGTCACACCAATTCATCACCATAAAAAACTAGAACTAGTCCATTTTAACAAACCCGTCGGTAAACGAAGATATACCGTAGGTTTAAAAGGATGGTAATATGGCCCGGGAGTAGCAGCCGAACTGCTCTCGTAAAACCTAAGAGCTGGGCATAATTCATGTCCTACCACGGACCCGCCGCGTAGGAATATTGTGCTGCTTTGAATGCTCCACGGAACGTGAGCATGAATTAGAAGATTAAATATTAAATAGGCTGAATTGAGGTTTGTGGAGCCAAACTAGGTCTGAACATAGCTAAGCCTTATGTAGAACTCATTAACTTAGCTCATGACTAAACTGAAGATGGTTAAACTTTGCTTAGACTTTTGGACGTTTATAATTAGATAATTTCATAATTAAATTATACTAGCTGTCCCGGCGAACTTCTTACCGCCTTCTCTTAAGTTTTTTTTTTCCGTGAAATTGTCCGATGTTTTTATAGTTATTCTGCTATTCGGGACAGAGACAAATCTAACAAATCAGAAATCATAAAAATAGGTCTAGCCGTTCTTGAATTTTAAATGGTGTAACTAGCCTGTCTTTGTTTTATACGTGTTTACCATTTTCAGAATTTACAGCGAAGTTTATTAGTTTCTTTTCGGTCAATATTTTGTAGTTTTATTTTTAACACGCTTAGCGCCAGTGTATACTATAGTATACACACGCATGCCTTTTGCCCCAGGCCAGTGTATCCCTGGATATACACCACAGGTGTCTCACTTCGGAGGCCAGTGTATTCGTCTATATACACCGTGCCGTACATTTTGTAAGAGCGATATATTGCCCTGGCCCTCCCAAATCGCTGGCTGTAATTGGGGTCTGAATATCTATCATATATTTTTTTTAAAAGGAAAAAACAAAAAAATATGTGACTTTTATTGTAGTGTATTAAAGTTTCGTAATTAAAAATTAATAAAAGTGACGTTTAACTTTAAACTTCAGGCATCATAATTATACTTTATCTCTTTAAAGCGACATTTCTTTCAACAGAAGCTCAGAATAAACGTCTCGTTGTGTCACGACATGAGCACTTGAGCACAGACATCACAAGGAGCCACAAATTGTTATGCTAATCACATTAGACCCAGACGACGCTGTTGGCTTGACTTATGTGAGCCCTGTGTGCTCCTGACATCTGTAATTTTACTTCCTTACAACAAAAGAATTGAAGAAAGTATATTACTTTTGCGTTGTCAATTTGTAGGGTTTTCATTGTTGTATTTAGTACGTTTTCATTCATTGATGATTTGTATTTGTACATACATACAAAGTCATACTACTAAACAGAACTCTTCATTCGAGAGATAGCGATAGCAAAATTCAGGACGATTTTTCGTTGCTTAAAAGGTATGTATGATACTAACATGAAAACAGAACTTTAAAAATGTCCTCCATAGTTGTATTTGTCAGAATTAATAAAGACGCGTCGGAGGACGATCATAAATCATGCCCAAGGACAGCTCCAGCTATTCCACCCATGATTTCAGGTTCAGCGCACTTGTAAAGATACCGCTCGGAGCGGAAGGTCGCATGAGCAAACAGCTTTATTGTCTACAAGTGTATCAAGTTTCTATCGCGTGAGATTTTACGCAACATTACACGATTAGATTGTTTGGTGCCAACACACTGCTTCGATCTTTGTCTATTTGTCAATTTGTCTCTATGATAAAGCTATTGTACTGTTGAACCAATGTGTTAAATATGGAGATAGCATTAAGTAAATAAATAATGACTTTTCTGTGGTTGTCTATTATTTGAAATTAACTTTTGTATTAGAACTAGAGGTTTCTCTCGATTTGGTCACCCAAAGATTATAATACAAACTTTAATTTTTCGAACAGAAATAGATATTCGATACATTATTAGTACACCTTATCCTCTTTCAAGGAATATGTTGCCCTCAAGTTAGTATTTGGCGGTACAGTTTCATGGGTATAATAGATAAGATACCATGTTACGTATATAATATATTACATTGTATTTGTTTAGATCAAGACAAATGTTGTGTCCTCCTTAACAAATGAAGCGATGTATATTGAATGTTGGAGCAAAAAGAATTCATTCCCATAGGTACGGTTCGGTACACGTCGAGGAGTAATGTCGCGTCGTGTGAAGTCGGAACAGCGCCAGACCTAGCGCTAGACTAATGGAGATCATTTTTAAAATACTGAAACCTACTGAACCAGTTGGCTTCATACTATGTTCGTATAGGTCACCCACGTAGATTTTCAAAATTTACTTAATTGAAAATTTTATTTTGATACTAAATGTAATTAATTCTAGGGACTTGTTCCTGAAATAAATGATTTTTATTTTATTTTGTTTATCGGATATTGAGGATCCATTTTAACATTTTTGATTCTAATAAAAATTAAAGGAAACTAATAAGAGATATGCCACATAATAGGCTAGTTTCCTGGGTCAAAAAAATGTTATTCTATTTAGTCCGTCAGTTAGATTATCAAAAAATATTGGACCCATATTTTGTCTTTTGTCAATCAAACAAAAAATTACGAAGATAAAGCGCATCAAAGTGAGCACGTGACCCGTTAAAGTTCCGCGTAACGTCACGCCTTGCGACACTTTTTAGCAAGGCGTGACGTTACGCGGAACTTTTAACAGGTTATATTTTCATAATTTTTTGTTTGATTAACAAAATAAAAATTAGGTGTCCAATATTTTCTGTTAAACCAACTGATGGACTAATTAGTTTTTTTCAGGAAACTAGCCCATTGTTTATTCTTCTTACATAATACATATCCGTAAGTAATGCATATTAATTTCGGATTACAAATCTTTACAACCAATCAATCATAAAAGAGGATTTATTTATCAATGCGCAATGAATAATATCCTTAATTGTTAATGAAAACGTAATCTAATGTCAGTATTTTATTTATTCCGCTTCTTTCTTTCTTACTTTCCTCTTATTGACTACAGAGTATCAAAAACATGAGCTCCGTATTTTCTCTTTCTTAATGTAATTTAGTCAGTGTACAAGGAAAAAGAGGTCTTTAATCTAAGATACATTTTATCACATAGCATTTTATTTATATTTAATAATTACCTATTAATAATTATGTGTAAAAAATCTGAATTAGAAACTTTTAAGCAGATTTCGCTGCACAATAACTTTTGTTTGAATTTTCAACAAGCATGAGCGTAACTAGGGCCCCCTAGAGGGGCAAGGGTTGGCGGCGCCCATTCTAGAATCCTCTTTGCCCAACCTAGAGTCCTAGACTACATTATAAGTTATTACTAGACGTCACTTCGCTCTCGTTAAATTATGGTTAGTTCTAAGTTTTTAAGGCGGCAGTTTATGGACAGATATCTAGAATTCACAAAATTTTTCGCGCTCGATTCCCTCGTATAAAAAAATATGCTGTTTACTGCATATAATTTAGTCTGCCTTTAACGGCGCGTTGCTACTAAACAATATTGTGGTTGTAATCGTTTCATTCGCAATATTTACTTGACCATACAATTATTTCACCTTTTTATCAAAACTTCGAAAATTAATTTATAATACGCGAGATCCCACCCCTGTCAGTTACTTTTAATTTTATTCATATTACGGCAAAAGTGGAGGCATAAATGTAATAAAATTGTACTGCGTGCTTTTATAGATTCTGCGTGCGGCTGCTGCTGTCGTAGTCGCCAATGCTGTCGCCGTTGGCATGCCCTCATGGCAAAAATGCCTAGTATCTTTTTCCGGTTATTTTTAGTTAAAAAAAAAAATTTTTTTTTCAAAAATTGCGCTCTTTACGCTCGCGCTGATTGCAATTTGCAGACTGAATCTAATTACGGTGGATTACGTAGGGTTATGACTGTAGTATTTCATTATTATTTCCCGTTTTCAACTCATTAATAATACTAATACTCATTTATTCAGTATATAGGCCCTCTTCCGGGCACTTATACACGTCCCAAAATATAGCTTTACCCTACCACCGCTGCGGGACTACATATCCGCTGGTGTGAGAAGAAACGGCGCCACAAAGTCAGTCACCTTTGTCAGCCTTTTTTACACGAAATACAGTTACAAGACATGAAGTAAGTGTGACATGCAATAAACGATTTGATTTAAGTGCGAGCTAAGCAGGTTAAGTCCATGCACTCTTGTCGTTCAGACTCAGTGGGCAAAGAATGGCATCCCCGAACGGATTCCCTTTGATAACTTATGTCCTATTAGTCGGGGTTTTTAAATGTTATACAGTAATCTATTTCCTACTACAAGGTTCCTGCAAGTTTTTTTTAAATTTTGCATTTTAATGTAATTTAATGAGAATCTGTCCTGACTGGGCTGGCTGGGTATTTTCCAAATACACACTTCATTAAAAAAAACTTCATCCGAGCTAACTCATCCTTAACTGCTGTAAAAAAAAGTATTCAAAATAGTCGCAGCAGTTTTCCCGAAGTTCATTAGTGGAGCTCAAATACTGCACAACTGTCGAAACCGAAACTCACGGAACGGAGCCGGGTCTTAGATGCACTCATCACCGCGCAATCTAATATTCATGGAGGCGTTACGGGGCCCGCCTCAATCGAACGAGCCGAGGTCTGTACTCGGCATTGTATTACTTTCTGTAGAAACCCTAGCGGATGTTGTAGATTTATTTGTATTTAAGCATTATCGTATTATTCAAAATCATTTATATTTGCAAATAAGCCATTTAAAGCACTATTAAGAGCAAACCCTTTAAATATTTAATAATTTTGACATTGGTGTAACGTCCTCCTCCTGGCACAGTGCAACTATCTTTGTCATTCTAATTTCTAAACCGGATAATTAGACGTGCGACATTTTGATTCGTTTTACTATTACGTAATAATAACAAGTTATATTTTGTGAGAAATTAAACCCATAAAATTTTGTCTTCAAAGTTTGAAACCTAGGGATCATAAAAGCTGCAGGTTTAAATACTCTCCAAACTTTATGTTTTAGCGAGGAAGCTAACATTTCGTGTTTGTAATACACACAAATTAAACACAAATTCTGATATAGCCCGTAAGCTCGTAAAATTTACCAATTCATGATGTGACCGATCATTTCATAAAATGGTGGTTTTTCACGATATGGCCAACTAAAACTAACCATATCGTTTAAACGTCAACATTCGATGAAATGTCAATCCACGTTTGGCCATATCATAAAAATAAAAATACGTTTACAAGTTACGTGAATTTGTTTAATATTTGTAATTTTGGTCGATTGATAAATTAAACATTTTAAATAGTTATTATTTTAAGCAAATTAATAAATAAAAACACTTGAATAGCTAGTTAATAAAATAACCTAGTTAGTTCTGAACTAATTGATTTTTTGACGTTACGCTCGTTTTTGAGTGACTTTTATAAAAATCGCCTAGCTTGGGGTATATTGCTCACTGCACTTGTACCTTCAGTTAACATATTATAATTCGCTTTAAAATTAAATATTGGTCCGCCGCCATTATTAATCACAAAAACAAAGCAACATTAGCGCCTCTACCGGTGGTTAATATAACGATTTAACGTTATGATCACTAATGCTTGACCATTTTTATTTATTTATTTCATAAAGTAGACGGGCGTTTAGCTGTTTATATCGCCAAACGCTGAGTGTTCATTGGTCTGGCCAGACCACATCATGATGTAAGCAGCGGGTTCTGTTCTATATCATGAAATACCACCATTTTATGAAATGATCGGTCACATCATGAAATGATCAGTTTTACGATCTGGCCACGACAGCTACAACCCATTGTATACTCGCGGTCCAATAATCTCACTTTCTGCCAGCAATACATCTCAATTGTGTTTTGGTGCTACTAACACAATACACGGTATCGCCCGCCCGATCGGTAAACAAATATGGCTGGCTTTATCTAATAAGCCCGGTGAGCAGTATTGTTCGATGTGATGCGAACAGAATATCCCGTGAAACGAGTTTACGTTTGGTATCAGGATAAATTCAGAAATCTGCGCCCTAATTTCTTGAGTTAGTTCCGTCGCCGAGCCTATTTATTTATCTAATAAGACCGTTTCATTGGGTGTCTATGTGACAAGGAAGTAACATTCACACAAAATCCGGCAAAGTGACAACGATTTGGCTACCGTTCAAGATCCTCACAATGGTAAACTTGGTTTAACTTTTGACATGTATTCATTTCGTGCAACATAACATGGAGACTTTATTGGAGATTGATTTTACGCTATTTAGGTGGTTTAGTTACGTATTCCCCTAGAAAAAGCTTCCATAAATTTTATATTAAATCAAATTTCAACCATTTTAATTTAAAAATATTCAAAGGCAGACACGTAGTGAACGATACCTCAGCTATTTTGGTTTGAATCGATAGAAAGCCACACCTAAGTTTTTCCGACAAGATATCAAGCTTTAAGTGCTCGGCTAACCCAAAACTACCTAAAAATAACTCGAATGCGTTCACCTCGTTCAGGCTACCTAATATCTACTCAATGGTGTATTGTTTGCATATATCAAGTCCTTATTTAATTACCTACGATGAGTTAATTAACGGTTTGCGGAAAATAAATGTAAGTGACGGGAAAAGTGCTCTTTTCTAGTCACTTAACATTTCGCTGCTTTGAAGTTACATTTCACTGGGCTTTTGTATTTAGTAAACATAAAAGCAAAACCAGTTATTATTATGCAGATAACAACTCTGCTTTGTCAACAAAATTAAACTAAAATCATAGTATTCATTGCACAATACAAAAACAACGTGTTGGGCGCCAAAATTAACAGCCTCGTTAACCCTGCAAAACACGTTTTTACTTCGTGCAAATCTCTCCGGGAACGCTTCGGAACATTCAGGGCGTCGAGCGCTCATTAACAAAACGACGAGGCGCAAACAAAACCGGGCCTCAAGTGCTGCCTACAAATACACGGGACAAAAGCGCAGCGACCATCGACCTGTGTGAGAGACTCGCCACAGGGATTCCGAGTGCTATTTGCTGTAATAGCTCTCTGTATTATACGGTGATGAATGAACTTCAAACATCACAGTACATTTCGATGAAATTAATACGATAGCTCGCTATTTTGACGACCTCAATAGCCGTGAGGCGAGCAAACCGGACTTAGTGTCGCTATTTCTGAGGTCGGTTAATGTAGAAAAATTACTTTTCTATATTGTCTCGGGTCTAGGTGTTGTGGTACCGTCGTTGTTTCCGACTTCTGTAACAAGTGCTTAAGCAACTTATCATAGAATCAGAGCAATGTATGTAATGTTGTCCAATATTTATTTATTTATGTTTAACTTTCTCATTCTTATTCACTGAAGATCTTTGAGGTTTATGTCTGCTTAAATAATTCTAACAAATAACTAACATGCAATTAAACAGTAGTAAAGAGACAGCACAGCATGTTAAAAGAAAATACAACTAGCAAAAAATAATTTGCAACAGTTAAAAATACACAAACATTTTCGTTAAGTTTTAACTAAAAGTTTTAAGCTTTTTGCGGTAAGCCGCGGGCATAAACTTTTGTAAAAATTTACAACATTTTTATACTTGAAGTAAATTAAAATAGTTTTAGTTTTAGCAAATATTTGTAAGTTAAAATGTTACCTGTAAAATATAAGTGAGTAAACAGAAGAACTTCGGGAAATATTATAAAAATATAAATCTGTAAAAATACTAAGTTTGAAATAAGATGTCTACGGCTCGTAGCGCCGTAACGAGAGTCGTAGCACGTAGCATGCTACGATATGTCTTAACGTCTACGACTTCTTGTATTCAAGACAGCTGGCGTAGTGTTAAGAACAATCTCATGATAATATGTTAGGTTTTTCTTTAAATTTAGTGGGCCATAGATTGGACGATAATATTTTGCCGTATTTATATTTTCCTATTCAGAGGCATTGGACTCGAATGCATGTAAGTGGGACATTCAAGTTCCTAAACTGAATTTGACTGCTCTCATCCTGGCAGATTTTGGGATAACTTATTTTTAATTATATTATTTTATTATTATTTTTACTAACATAATATAAGTAGATTACAAACAAATATGTAGGGATGATTATCTGAAATAAACATTATTTATTTATAATTATTATTATTTTTTATATTTTAAGTTGCAAGCCAGTTAATCAAATCAATTATAAAGAATCAAAGAAAGAAAACGACACGTTTTATATTATACAGGGTTACATTGCAAGACTCAATGATTATTATCGTTAGGAGGAAGTACAGTTATTTTCGTGACGACGCTGTTCTTTTTTAGATAAGCTAACCGAGGTAATTAAAATTGGCCGAACGCACACAGCCAATGCTGTGACTTACAATAGGAATGATGACTTATAATAGATTTATGAACTGTGAACGAATGCTTATAGATTTTGTATAAGAATACATATAGCGATGACGTTATTTCAATGTAGGCCAAAACGAAGTCAAATGACTAAATATTATTTGCTTATAAGCGATTAAAAATCAATCTTTGCAAGTAATTGGGAATTATGATTATAATAATTCATAAATAAGGTGTTACTGTAAAGACACGGTTTCTTATTTCAATGTAATGTACATATTCAACATCCTAATTCATAAATACATCAAGTGACATTTGTTTTAAATAATTGTACGCGCTCAAATTGATCTTATTCCAAAAAAGTCATCACCATTCGCCTGCGCCCTGTACCCAGGACAACTTAGGTCGGCGCATGTATGTATGTCTTTCTCTTTCATACAATCCGGTCATTCGTCATTGAGCCATTCACTCCCTTGTCAGTCATATCGCTCCTCAAACAATCTATCCAACTTTTCTTAGGTCGTCCTCTACCTCTCCACACATCAATACTCATACCCATCACTCTCCTCGTTACGTGCTCCTCATCCCTTCTCATTACATGTCCATACAAAGACAAACGGTTTCCTTTCAACTTTTCTGCTACTCCCGCAAAGTAGAACCTGGAAAATACGTGTTTAATATCTTTTATCTCTCAAATCAACGATAAACTGCCGCCACGTCAAAAAACATAAATAACGCACTTGTATCCTCCCACGTTTATTACAAAGGGGCGAAATATGATAAACGTACATAGATACACTTCTTTCCGTCCATTTACGGCGTTTTAGGGTTCCGAAACTCAAAAAAGGAAAACGTAATCACTTTGTTGTCCGTCTGTCAAAAACGGGTAAAGCAAGTCGAAATTAATTCCCTTGCAAATATAAAAAAATAATCTTCTAAGGGCCTCTACGGCGCCCTTTTTTCCTACAGAGCAGTTTGTTTGCGATACAATCGCGCGTCAGCATCGCGTCTGTAGCGATACAAATGCGTGTCACCGTGCGTTCTCTACGACCGGGATTTCCCCCGCAAAGAGGGGGACGTGTATCTATACTATAGTTGCAATCGAGCAATTTGGTGCAACCCACGTCTTTGAAATATAAAATGGAGCATTTGGACACAGAAAACTTCATAATATGTAATCTGCAGAGGCTCTTAATTAAATTCAAATTCAAATTCATTTATTTACATGAAACATGGTTAACGCAATCTAAAGATATGATACCTACATGTTTGTCATATTTTAATAAGTATTAAATTTTGATGAAGATAAATAATAAAAGGAACTAAGGTGTTTCAGAACTCACGGTACGCGGATCCGACTCGCGCTTGGTCTTTTTTTTTTCATTATTACGTTACAACAACGGAAGCAGCGTTTTTTCCTTAAACCATTATTTAAGGTTTTGTCAGGAGAGTACAACGAGCTTTTTTCGATCACAAGGGAGGTTTTTGATAACTAAAGCTATGTACAGGGTCAGGCAGGCATACTTCATTTATTAATAGACTGAGATACTGCTACTGCTTATTTGTAACTGAATAATTGAGCGCGCACCCTTTTTTGGAAGAATACAGATTTATCACTAACAAAAAATACAGGTTTTAGCACCTGTATTGTAATCGTGTTACAAGCAGGTTACATGTTTTATCGGTATCAGTGATGTATTTGCAATAAACCACCAGTGAACTAGCCACGACTAACTAACCTTAATAACGAAACCTGACAAACAATGAGAAAACTAAGTTCCGACATCTTAACATGCTCTCAAGGAAAAGCACGATATCAAGTCAGTTTAAGTCCTTGTCGCGGTAACTGACACGCGGTTGGGAAATTCTGTTCCATCCAGCATCAATTTCGTTTGGCTAAAAGCCCTCTCAAAGATCATCCACATTTTACAGTGACCAACCATGAGAACATTAACTTAGGTACCATTACTTAGAACCACAATATCATTGCAATGGATATAAATATTTATCACAAAGGATTTCTTTGTACCGGTTTGTTCCAGACCTTTATTGCCGCCGTAATAGCTAATGCGAAATAGCCCAAGTTATAAAGAGCCGTGCTTAGGTACATACAAGCGAGCGTCTGCGACTTTGCTCGTATACGCAATTTTCGTTGACACACCTGGTGCTGGCTATTATATAAAATTGCATGCTAAGGCTTAAAGCTTTGAATGTCAATGACAAGTAAAGTTAACAATATACGATTTTCAATGATGTACGGCTTTCATATTATGGAATACAGAAATCGTGAATTGGAACGAATATGAAGCAAATTCAACCTTAACGAAGCAATTGTAACTTTAATAAGCGAACTTTAGTAATTATAATTGCATAAAGTAATATTAAGAATAATTAAAATAAACTTTGAACGGGGAATAATTCTTAGATGGGATAATAATAGGCTAATTATTTCAAATAGTATTCGACTTCAGGAACCTAAATATATCGATTTCAATACTTAAAAGTAGTGGCTGTAAAAATCAAATTTAAAAAAATATTTTTTAATCTATAATTTAAACCTCTGAAAACGCTATCCGCCATGATCGCAACATCAGTGACGTCACTTTTATTGTAAACAATCAAATGTAAACTATTAGAAATATATTTATTATTTTTTGAATTTATACATAATTAAATTGCTACGAACTATACATATTCAATGATAGAATTAATAAAATAAATTTGAAATCATGTTTGTTTAATTCAGAGAGGTTGTATTCGTAAAGACGTCTAAGTTGTTTGTTTGTTTACTAGAGGGACTACGTCATGGCACAGATAATCTATAGACCAAAATGGCTGACAGCGTTTTCGTCTGTTTATGAAAATATTATTTTATGTATAAATGAAAGTTTTGTAGTTTTCTTGTCTTAAAAAAAACAATAATTTTTTTTTCGGTCTAATGGAACACTTATTGACTATTACACTTATTATTCATCATGTTTTAACTTAATTTAAAACAAAATAATGAAGGTGATCTCCAAACGATAAATCTACTAAAGTAAAGAAATATGTATTTAGTATTGTATATGAAGAAAACAGACAGATATTATAATTAAACATTTTAATATCGAAGTGAGACAAGATAAAATTATTCAAGTTTTTCAAGTTAAATGAATGGTACAATAATTAGCCCGGCGGCTCCGTAATGAGTTACGGAAAGAAAGTCAAATTAATTAAATAAGAAGGCAGAACAAACTTCACTTTTATTGAACGAGGAACATTATCGCCATGAATAACTTGAGCCGCTACATTTCTCAGAATTTAAATCTGGATAGACTACAAAAAAACCTAATTTTCTTTTCTAATACCACTTTAGATGTTCAATAGAATGAGATCGTGAATTGTGATCATTACGTAGGCTCATTTCAAAGGTAGTAATAAAATCAATGTAAATATATTTAGTACTCGTACTATTTTTTATGTGTGTGTATTATGTTCAAAATGTAGAATTTTTATGTATGCTCTCTAGTCCAATCCAACAATTCAATCACTTGTTTTTATTTAAGCATGTAAGCGTTTAGCAGAAAAGGTGAAAGGAAACCGTTTGTTTTGGTATGGACGTGATGAGAAGGAAAGAGGAGCACGTAACGAGGAGAGTGATGGGTATGAGTATTGATGGGTGGAGAGGTAGAGGACGACCGAAGAAGAGATGGATGGATTGTGTGAGGAGCGATATGACTGAAAAGGGAGTAAGTGACCGGATTGCATGGAAGAGAAAAACATACTGCGCCGACCCCAGATAACCTGGGAACAGGGCAGGCGAATGATGAAGCGTTTGAGTTCAGTATCACACGATAGCAAGTGTTGATGCACGCACGCTGACTCAATAAATACTACACTGTGTGTTTTAACCTTTTATCCGGTACAATTGATCATTATATTGGTCATATTTTACATCGTCATCATCATCATTTCAGCCATAGGACGTCCACTGCTAAAGATAGGCCTCCGCTAGTGACTTCTATATTGGCCGGATTTATTTTATTTGTTTTACAGATACGGAGAGTAAAACTTACAAGTAAGAAATTACAAATATTTTTGGACTTTTATGTTTTGGAACTCTTTACCGCCTCAATATTAATTCAACTTTCCTCTACCTGAAGGTTGTCTGGAAGAGATCGCTTCCAGCGATAAGACCGCCTAAATTGTGTTATTCACTAAGTATTTACTTTCCTGTGATTTATTTGTTTTGTGTGGTGTACAATAAAGAGTATCTATCTATCTATCTAAATATTTAATTATTATTTTTTAACTTTCGTTATTTTATCACAATATACGCAAACAACATTTGAACATTTTAGCGCCCAATGTGGTAATTTCTTCTTGTCTGTATTTAAATATTGTACTTAATGGACCGTGATACTTGTCGAGTTTCTTTTTATAGGATTCAAGTGAGATTGCAGTTCGGAGTTCATGTTACAGAATTTATTTAAAACTTATAATAATTTTTATTTTGGTTACTTTGTAAAGTAGTGCCAAAGTTACGCCCGAATGCTTTTGAGCTAAAGAAATAAGGTTAGGTGAAGAATATAAAAAACGGATTTATTGTAATTATTTTTGTAGGTACTTTAAAATTCCAAAAAAATGCACGGTTTTTCATCATAGTTTACAGGCGTACGCCGACGCCGAGCCGACGACGCCGGACCTAATGCAGTGCACATACGGTGCAATTTATGTGACCAATCGTAAATTATCCATGAGTTCCATTTTTTACAGAAGATAAAAATCCCTACTAATATTATAAATGCGAATAGAACTCTGTCTGTCTGTTACGCTTTCACGCCTAATCTACTAAACCGGTTTTGATGACATTTGGTAGGAAAGGACATAATAATATGCAACTTTTTGTAGTAAAAGCTAAACCGATTTTGATGAATTTTGTAAGTTGAAAAGCTTGACCCCTAGGGAAGGTCATCGCTTAGGAGATAATACATAAATAGTTGCCTATTTTTATTTTATCTCCTAAGCGAGTAAATTTGGGTGTAACAAACCATATATGGTACAACAATAGTGAAAGATAGTAAGTCCTCGTTATTGACTTGTCAACTCAGGGTATATTAAGTCAACACTCGAGTCACTAGTGTTGTGGCTGACGTGGAGAGGCGGCCGATATCCAGTTAATTGAAGGACCATAGCCTCGGGCAGTAATAACTAGAGGCAATTACACGGCCCTTGTGGACTTGTTGGAGTTGAAAGTCCTCGAAATGAAAATTAATTCGGAATTATTTAATATCGTGTTCAGTTTAAACGCAATTAGTGTTGCGAAATCATCTAGTTAATGAATGAGCCGTATATTCTATGAAGCTCATGAAGATACTACACACGTTTGTTTAAATTCAAATTAATTTGTTTCGGACATTCTAGATCCATGCGTAAGTACAATTATAAAGCTCTTAGAACTAGTGTTAGTAATTGAAATATAAATTTATAAACATTATTAACAATATTTTAATTTGTCATGTAAGTAAGTGCGAGTGCCTGCGAGGCATCTCGCGCAGACGACACCTAGCGAATTTACCGCCTACTATTTCGGTCGTCGTTCGCACGAAATGCCTCACAATAGGCGCATGACATGCGGATCCTCTGCTGGATGCTGTTGTTTCCTCCGCACCCTGCCCATCAGTGGTCAGTTTGGGTCTGTGCAAATATATTAAAAGTACTGCAGAAGCAGGGGTAAAGTCCGTGACATAATCCTGAAAATGGTAGTACTAGACTCGTAGGGTGATTACCGTTTTTGGGCATACTGAAACCATAGACTGCCCGTGTACTGCCCTGGCAACAATCTTTGAAGAGCGTTATTTTGACCTGGTCCGAACATCGAGGAAATCTACAGGCCAGCATGTTACCGCGAATCGCCAAAGCCTTACGCTCCCTCTCTATGTCTAGATCGTCTTTAAGGTGATCGCCAAAAATATGCCCGAGATATTTAAATTGATAGCCTTAAGTCCGATTTATTAAAGATGGTTGGTGGATCTGCCGGAAACCTTAAGCCCACTATCTTATTTTGAAATGATTATTTTGTTTACTATTCATATTTTTAACCGTAGGGTTAACCTAACCTACAATTGCCTTAGAAAATTTTCTAATAATTTGAGTAACAATGATCACAATAATCCACACCGGTATGCAGGTGACCTTAACGTTGAAAACGAGTCCAACAAGGGACATTTCACATTTTATTCTAATTGGCGCAGAACCCAGAAAAGTGAAAAATAAAAATATGTATAAAAGGCCCATAGTCGCAAAATGGCGCGGTGGCGGACGTTCATTAAATGACCACCAAACCCTCGTAGAGCGATCATTACCAAATAATAACCACCTGGAAGGGACACGATAAACACCCGCGCCACTCAAATTAAGTCCGGGCTCACTGACCTAAAATTCATATAAATTAGAATAAAAGAGAATTAGGCTACCTGCTAGGCCCCGCAAAGTCCTTTGAGATTGTTATACAAATTAAAAACATTCCTTTGTCCGCTACAAATGAGTAAACTCTCAAAAATAACAAAAACATTTAGGCCTACAATTTGAAACAAGACTAAAATAATAAAAGTAAGATATACAAAAATACTACGCCGATTTCAATTTGCGTAATCGTAACCTAATACTGTTCTTTGATATTGAATACTTTAAGACTGTGAGTAAAGCATTTTTATTTATTGCTTTTACATTCTCTATTCGCTACCATTTCAAAATCATGACACTTATTTTAGAGCAATAACACGTTAAGTAATACTCTCTAACAATAAAAACCAAAACCAAGTGTAACGAATAAAGATCTGAAGTAAGCGGACCGAAGTGAAGTCGACCCGACTCTGTTCCTCGGGAGAAATAGATTAGCAATAAACGGTGAACCGCGAGCGAAACAGACCGCTTTATTTACGACACTCCAGCCACATAAAATATTCATCTAAATCCGACCGTTCGACAGAGGGAAACAAGCCATAACCACAAATTAAGTAAATACTTAATGCGAAAACGGCACCGTACGTGCTAATTGCCACCAGCTTAACAACGTCGTCCATTGGCAAGCTTTCCATCCAGATGAGTCAAAATGTTCTGATCCAAATTACGCAGCGTCTGCCCATTATAGGCTATTCGATACTTGAAGTACAGCGACAAATGAAGCAAAGATTCTTATGTTTCTTAGCAAAGAAACTCCAAACCCAAATTTAAAAGGGTCTGTTTCGATGTCAATTGTAAAATTAACAAAACAAAAGATCAGTCCAGCAGGCTTAAATAACAATCTGTTGCTATCACGATTCTGATATTCATTCGGAGTGCCCCACAAAAATCTTCTTGTTATAACAATTTCCATTTCAAACGCGACGGGGAGTTGAAAGAAAAAATATCAATTGTACAGAGCCCGCGGAAAACTTACGCCTCGAGCGAAACGATGAGAGGAGCCTTGTTGGTGTAACTATCCGAAGGACTGGCGGCTGACGCAAATTGCCTTCAGCTATTGGTTGGCACGTTAGCGCGAAATATAAAAAGTTGGCGACACCTTATAGGAATATATTCTTTTTGATCAGCGGCTGCGAGTCTCCCCTACGTTTAGATATATTACACAGATGCGTACGGAGAGTTTTTTCGTAATCTGGTTAAGGTACAAAAAGCTATATTACGCGTACACAATTGATTCATGGTCAGAAAAACTGAACTCGCAGCTGGACTCATATACCTAAGGATCTTTGCCAGACATAATGGGTGATACTTAATTAAACTTTTCCGGTCTCCTATTGCACAATACAGTCGCGAGCAGTCGCATTGTTTCCCGTGCAGTATTATATTGCTGTGGTCAACGACACAAGTCTATTGAAGCCGCACGACACGAACGACACAATATCGATCTGGCCAGTTCACTTCAATACTATAGCGCTAATTCGCTTGTAGAAATATTTAACTATATTATGCGGCACAGGAGATGGTTTGGATTATCTTAAGTAATTTCCGTCGCAAGTGAACACCTGCACCATAATTTAGTTTATGGCTTTATGATTAAGTAAGAAGACTGTGTAGTGTAACCTTAGCTAAGAAAGAATTGATTCGACTCAGAGGACCAAAATCTTATGGTAGTAATTTTTATCGGGACTTGTTTTAGAATATTTAATTCCAAAAAACACTTTTTCCTGGTAAAAAACATAAAAATAGATAGTAAGAATAAGAAATTAAAACGTTTAAAACAAAAAACATGTTTAACCTTATCTGTGAAACAACCAAGTCGTCTTTCGTAAGACGGAATTTGTACTATTTAGGATTGTTTGAAGCTTAAAAATGTTGCGCGGATTCTTCTAAATTAAAATGAAAGTATAAAAAACAAACTGAAAGAAAATTCCCCAAAATTAAATTTTTAAACGATTGCGTTATGTGAAAAGCGACGCTAGAAACTATACGACCTAGAATAGCATTGTTGGTGTCCCTGTCTCAAAGCACATTCTGCTAAACTTTTAACTTCAGTCATTTTGCTTTCTTAGAACTAAATCTCATTAAAAGAGCTAACGTCAGAAGATTTCTGTAAACAAATCTTCGAAAAGCGTGAAGAAGATTCAGATCTTTAGCCTAGTCTTCACTACATAAATAGGTAGGACAGAGAAGAATTTGGCTTGATCATGAATAATTTGCTTGCCAATTTTACAGTGTTATGTTTGATTCAATAAATAAGCAATGATTGACGAATAACTGGATCTAGTTATCTGGTGGGACTCGGGTTTATCAATTACGCATTTAGAGAGAAAAATATGGATGTTTAGATAGATAACCCTTAGGGTTATAAAATAACGATGACCTTAGGGTTATCGTTATTTCAATAGAATTGCTACGGTATTTTGGCAAAGAATAGCATTATAATAATTTACTTATTGATTCTGGGGTCACAAGGTCACGTAATGTCATATTTTTAAAAATTATCAAGATCACGTGATTGACCATGGTGCAATCGCTTGATATAATTAGAAAAAAAACGATAAAATACAGATGGTTATGGTACTTAACAACAGCACTTGTTTTTTTATCGAACAACAACACCTTCAGGCAAAGAAGGTACTTTAAAGAAAACAAAGGTCAAGAGTAAGTTGTCAGTAACCATTGCCCAATTGTAAAAAAATGGCTTACTCGCCTTTAATTCTGGACTTCTTATGCACCGTTAAGTTTTTATCACCCTGGATAATTTTATGGTCGATTCGGGTTACGACCTAAACCAAGGTACCTATCTAAATTTATCACTTTTAGTTATTAGTACTTTTGTCCTTCTACTTGCGGGCTTAGGACCGGCAAAATAAGCTCAAACATAATCGGGAACGTTTAAACGCGTTCTCTTCAGAGACCACAGCACATAAGTTTGGCGTTTTACGTCCTAAAATGCGGCTTTAATTCGTCGCTTTATGTCATCAACACTGGTGGGTTTACTCGCGTGCACCCAGCGTTTGATTTCACTCCACAAATAAGTGTACTAAAGTGAGATCCGAAGAGCAAGCGGGCTACGGGGCTCGAAGCATCATCGTGTACTGGCGAGGTGTGAATGATAATCATAATATTTCTACCACTTTTGTCAAATGTCAATGTCACTGTCACACAAGTCACATGTTAACTGTCAAAATTGTCATTTTTAAAAAGGATTTGGTAGTCTGACAGATGTCAGTAATGTTAATAAAAATCAGTTGACTGCACATACAAAAAATAATAAATTTAAATATTTACAAACGATAATATAATACGAGGGCTGCACTAAAAGTATCGAGAACGAAATATTTCCACTGTTCCTGTCATATTAAAATCTTTTTAATTGCCGACTCCTAGGTTTTAAGAATCGAATACCATTTATTTATTTAAAAAAAGATTCTCGGTCTTATCACAAGGTCTTGTCAAACTAGTTTAGTCGTTGAGAAAATGGAATTGACTCGAGAAAATTCAAGAGCGATGATTTATTATGACTTTCGAAGTGGTTTAACACAAAAACAGTGTGTTGACCGGATGATTTCTGCATTTGGTAATGAAGCCCCATCCAAAACCACTATTTATCGCCGGTTTGCTGAATTTCAACGTGGACGTGTCAAGCTCAGTGATGATCCCCGTCAAGGTCGTCCAAAAACTGCAGTCACCCAAGAAAACGTTGATGCTGTGCGTAAGCTGATTGAGGAAGATCGACATGTGACATACCGCGAAATTCAGGCAACTTTAAACATTGGCATGAGTCAAATACAAATAATTTTGCATGAACAATTAGGTGTAAAAAAGTTGTTTTCCCAATGGATACCGCATTCGCTCTGTGAAGAGCAAAAAGCGGCTCGCGTTACTTGGTGCGTCAGAACTCTCGAAAGATTCCACGCAGGATCCTCAAATGCTGTATACAACATCGTATCAGGTGACGAATCCTGGATATACGCGAACGAACCCGAAACAAAAAACCAGTCACTAGTTTGGGTGTTCGAAAATGAGCTAAAGCCAACAAAAATTGTTCGTTCACGGAGTGTTGCAAAAAAAATGGTGGCCACGTTTGTCTCCAAAACCGGCCACGTTGCGACTATTCCTTTTGAGGGACAAAGAACGGTTAATGCAGAATGGTATTCTAGCATTTACTTGCCACAGGTCGTTTTTGAACTCCGTAAAGAGAACTGCAACCGCCGCATCATTCTCCATCACGACAATGCGAGTTCACCGCGCACAGAACAAAAGAGTTTTTAGAGCAAGAAAACATAGAATTATTAGACCATCCGCCGTACAGCCCCGACCAAAGCCCTAATGATTTCTATACTTTCCCTAAAATAAAGAATAAATTGCGTGGTCAGAGATTTTCATCACCTGAAGAAGCTGTGGACGCCTACAAAACGGCCATTTTGGAGACCCAAACTTCCGAATGGAATGGTTGCTTCAATGATTGGTTCCGTCGCATGGAAAAATGTGTCAAATTTCGCATTAGAATAATTTGAAAAGCAATAAATACATTTTTAAATAGGTAGTAATGTTGTGTCACTTCCTTGATTCTCGAAATTTTCAGTGCCGCCCTCGTACAAACGATGCCGAATAGTCGGCTTTTTTATTCTCTGAACCGGAGGTGTATTAACATTTTGGTAGTTACAAATTGTCGACCGGAAAACCACATGACACTATTGGACGTAACATTACTGTCACGTGATTCACGAGGGTAAAAGTAACTTGCGTTTAGTAAGATTTTTGTGATTATTTATAATACTTTCCTTCCAGTGCTCATACGAGTAGAAATGGGACAGCCTGGATCATAGCATTGCACATTCCGTGTGAAAACAAAGTGTCGGTGGTCAGACACCGTGCACCGGCAGCCAGATGGAAGCCGCACGGCTTGTATCGATCCTGACGGCACGTGGCGCTCGCCTCCATTGCATACCTATTACGCCTGTGCGCATATCGTTCGTGCGAATGACATTGCGTACACGTTAGGTGCGAATAAATTGACACGAGCCGAGAGATTATGTTTTTTAAAGGATTTTGCTTAAAGTTTAGATACGCCTTTAACGCTGTTTCCTTCATTTTCAAATAAACAAAAATGTTTTGAATGACCATTATATTATTTATGAAGGCCGTCTAGTCCAGTAGTGCGTGACCCAGACTATGAAAGTAGCGATCGCGAAGGTAGTTTCGGATTCCGCAAGGGGCGAATGTTTGTGTGATTAACATAAGCATTTGTACTAGAGTCATGTTTGTGTATTTAAAATTTTTATGCGTTATCTATTTGTTGTATTTTTTTTGCTAGAGCAATGATACAGTAGGTACATTCTTTTATTCATCTAAACTTTTTTATTTCTAAAAAGTATTTCCTAATTAAATTTAAAGGGAAGGATAATAATAAGTAATAATATTGAATCCTATGCTTTTCCGACTTAATAAATATTCCACGATATCATACTTTATCATTCACAAAACGAGATAATTATCCTCTATGTTCAACAACTAGTAACCACATCACGACCGTCCCTTAATCACAGAAACGCCCAAACGCAACTAGAAATCCAATCCTACCAAAAATACGACGGCAATTACTTCGGGGCGAACCTGCGTAATCAAGCCTGAACTAGGCGAGGCGGTCACCATAAAACAAATCAATTACTGGCCGAGGATAGTGCCAGCCACTCCCTCTACTCAATCAATGGCCTTTGCAAACTGGGTAGGCAAAAGCAGCCAGATGCACGCAAATTGGGCATTTCACGTGGTCGCATTCACATCTGAGAGAAGGCATTTCTGTTATAAACTCAAAATAACCTTTGAAAAAGCCATTTAGAAGCATTATTCTGATCAAGGAAATACTATTGTTGTCAATCAACTGCCAGTTTAAGATAAGGACATGTCTGGTGCAAGAGTTAATGCCGCCATGATCGATCACTAAGTACAGAAATCAAAATTGGTACAGCTGCCTCCAAAATTATCAATCCGCTCACACCAAATCAGACAATATAGAATAGCTATAAGTGTTTCAGTCATAATTTCGTTGTGTGTGTAATAAATGTTCTCAAATGTACCTATCTATATTTAACGAACGAGTTATGAAAACTACTCTCAGAGAATTCATTTTTGCCCGACCATAAATTCCAGTAACAATCCGACAGGCCATAAAATTTATTTCCATTTTTATGGACGAATTACATCGTAGTACGTAGCTCTCATAATACTTATTTTTCAATAGAAAATAAAGCATAAGTCCTACTATCTGTTTTTCTACGTCCTCTAATTATCTGACTTGTTCGATTCTTGTTTCGCTAAGTTCGTTTTTACTGTGAAGTATCACCTTTCAACGTCTGAGCAAGTACAGCGAACGGATAGGGGCTAACAAGTACCTACATAGAGCACACTAGTGTTCGTAAATCATCGCAGTAAGGTCTAAACTTAGAGCCGAAACACCCTTGACAATGCTTGACCTCAGAAGAATAAGGTCTGATGTTTGATTGAAAACCTTGCACACTTCACCTTATGCTTCTTAGGTCGAGAATGATTCTCGTTTCAAAGCGATCGCCGCGTCCCTGCAGAATAAATAAACTCTGTTAGGACAAGTTATAAAAAATATGTAACCAACTGAATGCATATGAAGGTTACTTTTCTTTTATAGTTACTTTAACTACAGATGTAACCTACATCTACCGTTATTTTACCCTTTCTCAATCCATGAGTAGACTATTTTATGTGACTGTATCCATAAAGTGACGATAGTACTCAATAGGAGCAAATCCAATGTTCTGTCAGTCTGTTCAATCCAATCCTGTCAAGATATATAGCCAATGCATTTCGACGACCGTCTGGTGTAGTGGTTCGCGCTCCGGACTACAAAGCCTGCGGTTGCATGTTCGAATCCCGCAAGGGGCAAATGTTTGTGTGATGAGCACGAGCATTTGTACCTAAGTCATGGATGTTTATAAAAGTAGATATTTAAGTATCTTTATTCGTTATCTAGTTGCCAAATTACAAGCTTGGCTTAGTTTGGGGCTAGCTAATTAGTGTGATCGTGGAAACAATTTTATTTATTAATTGAATTCATTGATGTCTTTTGATGACTCAGGTTCAGGTGTATTTAATCAGAGAGAAACCATAAACTCTAGCTGTACTAACAATGTTTTGTTTATTTATTATAGAGTAGACGCAAGTTTTGAATGCACTATAACATTATCTCTCGACTGTGTTATTAAGACGTGTACGTCGCAGTCTGAATGCTCATTGTGTGCAACTTGTTTTCTTATGGAAATTCAGCGCCAAATGCATCTCTTAAGTAAACCAATTATAATGGCTGCAGACATTATGGTTTTAACCAGTTACTGCTAGAGATTATTCATCTAAAAAAACGTAACTGAACTATTAAATTTATCTTACATATATTATAAATGCTTCTTGCAAATGCAAACTTCCGGATAGATGGATGTTTGTAACTAAATCATGTCAGAACGGATCTGGATGAAATTTGGCACAGAGATAGATTATAGTCTGAAATAGCACATAGGTTACTCTTTACCCGGAAAGCTTTGTACAGTTCCCGTGGAATTGATTTGTTTTCGTTTTTCACAGAACAAGAAAAAGCATGATTTTTGCATTGCTACTAATTTCAAATAACCTCTTCAGGGAGTAAACTGGAGCCGGACAAACCGCGTATTAAAAGACCACGCGGGCGAAACCGTGGGCACATCAAGTTACACATAAACTGTACGTACGCAGCATTTGGTTTGTCTTTCACTACTGTAACATTTATTATGCAATAAAATATTCCTGTGTGGTAGAGCTTTGAGCGACAATGTGTGAGCTTGTTTTACTTTCCGGATTGAAGGGTATTTACTGAGTAAGCGTGCTCCGACTTACGACTTCTTCCTTACTTTTGTAATACTAGCTGTTGAGTAATCTACTTTGTAAAAATATACCTTGTCACATTCTGTGGCACATTGGCTTCTTCTCGGCACTAGCCCACAATTGTCCCGAAGCAGTGGTAGGGTAAAAAAAAATTGGGACGTGTAAAAGAGCTTAATTTAGGCCTATTTGCAGAAATAAATTGGTTTTATTGGTTTTATTTATTGGTTTTATTGCAGGCACTTAGAATAAAGTCTGTTGTTGTAACAACAAGTTCTATTTGTAAACACAAAACTACAACAAACTCTCAACACGCTTTTTACAATAAGCTTTCAAAGCAGGCTGGCCTGTTTTTCATCCTAGGCAAGGCATTTCAAAAGCGGGCCTGCTTATAGTAAGAGGCCAGTTAACGCTAACTTGATTGCAAATAAAAAAACGGTAAATCTCTATATATAAAAAGACAAATCCTGTTTCACTCATTCATTCACTGATTGACTCATCAACGCCCAGCCCATACCCTTGAATCTAGAATGTTGAAACTTTGCACAGAGGTTCCTTTAATAACATAGACAAGGAATAAGAACGGATTTTTGATAATTTAATCTCTAAGGGGGTAAAAATGTCAAATACAGTTTGTATGAAAGTTCGTCATTTCTGAAGTTAGAAAGATTTAAATTCGTATTTAAGCTACAGAGAGAGTAAAATAAAGAGAAGAGGTCTTAAAACAACTTGCAATAATTACTTTTTTTCCCAAAATATAAAGTTTTCTGAGAAATGCGTGTAAGATAACTCTGGCGTACCAGTTGTAAAGCTTGGTGCGAGATTTCAGGCTGCGTGGGTACTAAAATCGTGTTAATTTCTACTATCAATTAGCTTACTTTTATTACGAAAAAGAGAGTTAGATAGAGACCGTATTTACTTAGTAAGGGTTGTCCATCTTGGACTTCATCATCATTGAAGTCGTGCTAAAACCTCAGTCACAATTAAAGCAAACCTAAACATAAAGGTTTGGTGTAGGTATATTTTGTTGTTTATTCCGAAAAACCCACTGGTAATGACAGAGAGAGAGACGAGAAGAGACGTTAGTTAACGAATTTCTGTGACAAGCACAGACAATTACACGCGTGCGAAGCCGCGGGGAACAGCTAGTACATAATATATGTATTAAGCCCAAACTTATATAATAATTCACGAGCGGTCATAATTATAAAATTAAAAACATTTATTTAAAAAGGACGATGAATAATTATAACAACTTAAAAAGGATTGTTAAATCTTGGATATAAATAAATGAAAATAAAAAATCTCCACATACGAGTATTTGTAATAATTTGTGTGCTGGCACTGCTGGCTCTAACATAACGTCTTTTACTTCCCTCCCTATCCCTCGTGCTCTGTTAAGCAAGTTAAGTATTATATTCAAAAACAAGGCTGGTGTGATGTTCGGCCACTTAACAAGACAGCTCGTCAAAGGCAAAATCTGTACAGATTCTCATGGTATTTATATCAATAAAATAAATCTAGTCAAGAAGTCTACTTGTGTATGAATAAACAATGTTTTGTTCAATTAAAATACTAATTTCGGAACTACACGCTAATCGTTTAATCACTTACGATCAAGGATTATACATTATTATCGCGGGTAATGGCGTGTGCGCGATCGATGCTGAAGCGAAACCGAAGGCGGATCGATTTCACCGGGAGATGGCAACACCAGAGCAGCGATGCGCGAGCGCAATGAACGGTGGCGGGAGTGAAAATGACTCTGGTATCGGAGAGAACATAACTTAATTTTAATTAATACTGCTTTCTAATTACTGTTTATTTAACTTGAAATGATATAACGATGTCCAAACCATATTTCAAGAAACAAGTTTTCGTTATCAAGATATCGTTGCAGAAAAAAAAGACCTGCTATCAGTGAAAGATGAACATCATTAACTTACCTTGACGTGCCATTTCAAGTCCCTAATCTGCCGGATACGACGCGGGGCATAGCCCTTACCTAAATAAAGACCGAAATGTGCGCTCCGACAATATACCAAGCGTGTTATCAGTTGCAAAACTTGGAAATGAGTGATTAAAATGCATAAGACGAGCTAGGTCGACGACCTGGCATAATTATGAGGTGTTTCGGCGAGCGTCGGAGGGAAGCAACCCTCCACAAACCCGTTCAATGTTCAAACCTAAGCATTTAATTGATTACGCAACTGAAATAATGAGCGGTATAATCGAAATGAATGGTATTATAACACCAGAAAGGGATATGGTAAAAGTAATACCTCGTAATATAATTTCGGTTTGTTAAGTTTTTGTTACGTGACTACTTGAATATCGAATTGTGTTTGAAAAAATCCATTTCACAAAGGTATTATGGAATATAGTTTTCAGTAGAATTAGATTTTAGTCCTAACAAAAGTCCTAGCTAGACTTTTGTTAGGACTAAAATCTAATTCTGATGTATGACTTTTACAGGCGGCACTCGGCGGTTTCTGTTGCGAACGAAATGGACGCTGATCTACGAGAAATTCGAAAGTGACGATACAGAAGTAAGCGAGCGCTCTTTTTCAACTATCAAAAAGCGACCAAAAGTCTTAACTTGGTTATCTCATATGACAGATACCACCTGCATGGGATTACGATTGGCAAGATCGCCGGGAAGAGACATGTTAGTCGCAGAAGTCGTGGCTTCGCAACATAATACGTATTATTGGACAGTAATTACAAGTGTAGACCAACTTTTCCACCTATTGAATATCAAAGATAAGTAGTAGGAGGTAGTAATTAACTTTCGTGAATAGGAGACATATTATAGGAATATATCCGTAGTAAGTAGTAGTTAAGTACAGTACCACGGATGGAGAATGAACTGTGCATTTTGGTTAAGTATGGTTTATTACAACCGCAATTTGCATCAAATCAATAAATAATGCTCATTTCCTCCCCATGAGTTCATGTACTATGCCAGATTTCCGTTTGTAGATCAACGAGTAACTCGCGCAAAAGTTAATCTACTTTTAAAACTGGAGCCAAAGAAGCAAAATGTTACCATAACCATTTCTGAAACATTAAATTTGTGATTCGTATACTTAAGGCTCTTAAAACTTGGTCGATAAATTAACATGAGCGTAGTAGCACAGGCCGCCGTGACGTCCAGGGCTCATTAGCGGGGCTCGGCTGCACTAATTATATTCATTAGCTTTACCTTTAGTGCGGGCTGAATCGTCGGGGTATAGAGTGAGGAGTACTCCTCGTGCCGTTCCAGAGCAGAGGTTAAATTCAGGGTTCTTCCAAAAATATATCAAATATTTTAATTCGGTTTCCATCACATATACGTATTAAGCCTAGCTATTCGTCGCAGTTGCATGAAGCACCTTTAATTCATATTCAGTTTATGCACTGCATTTTTGTCTTCGGAAACATTAAGTTTCAACTCATATCATGAGTGTTTGATATCACATTAATATCAGCAGGAGTATCATGTGGTAAAAACATCCCTTTTGCATGTTCTTACGGATAACTGCGTGCGACTAGCAGTCTAGTTATTAGTAAAAACGTATAATAGTAGATAGTTCATGTTCCAACCAAACATTTTGTTTGTAATCGCAAAAAAATTCTTTATTCTTAGTCAGCGGTAAGTATTCTTAGGTTTGATGAGATTTGATTGAATTCAGTCAGAACTGGACTTTTTACAGTTACAAGAAACGGTACACCTAACTAGTATACTTTCAACTTGAACCTCCAACCTCTACCCGATCATGAAAAAAGGGTCTACTCAAATCGACAGCAACCGTCAAACAAAAGAGTAATCCTATAAGAGTTCCATTTTTCCTATTGAGGAAAGGAACCCTACAAAAATCGCTCATGAAGACTAGCATCTATTGAAAAACGCATTTGTTATAACATCCTCCGCATTTGTATGCAAGCGGGCGTTTCTGTGAATAGCGGAGTTGGCTCGAGTGATGTCATTGTTGCAGCCGCGTCCGTCTACGCGACAGATTCACAACATAGCGGGAAATCACTTTTGCAATGAATCAACTGTATTTGCAGTATAAAATAACATCCCGAACTTCTACACATTGATATTAAGACTGGACTTAGAAGAAAGGTGTCAGTGTCAATTTTTGCTACCAAATAAACTAGCTTTTGCCAGCAACTTCGTCTGCATAGTTTCAAATTAAGCCAAATAGGACACGGAAACAAAAAACGGTATAAAAATGTAGTTAATTTATTTATGTGTAAAATGTCTTTTCTGTGACAGATTTCAGCTAATGGCGTTCAGCAGCTCTTAGCGTGTTGAGAATTTTCATTGGTATTATTATAAGTTAATAAGGTTCCAAATATGTTGTCCAAAATATATAAACAGAGCCCTATAAATAGCAACCACCCAAACTTTTTTTATATTAGTCAGATTATGTTCCCCAAATAGTACAAATAGCAAAGGGCACATAGCACTCAGAAGCAAGGGGCACATAGCAAGGCCGATGTGGCAGAAGGTTCTGGAATGGAGGCCAGCGTAGGACGTCCACCCACAAGGTGGACACCCACGACCTGGTAAAGATTGTAGGAAGCCACTGGATGCAGGCCGCTTCCAACCGGCTGATCTGGAAGTGCCTATGTTTAGCATTGGACGTCCTATGGCTGAAGTGATGGTGATGATGAAGTGCACCAAATGACGTTATCTTATTCGCTAACCTAGTAACAAAACGATTGGTCGCAATTAGGTAAAATATAAATTCATACAATGTGTAAATGAAAGGAAGTAGGTATAGAATAAGATACGGATAATTGACACAACAATACATGGTTCCCCGATATACAAGGTGACATTGCAAAGGTGTGCCAAGTCTTTAGGGGTGGCTCAGAAAAGTAACTTAATCGAACTATGCAAAGAACAATTTTTTTTTTCACTTTTAATTATTCCTATCCGCTGTTAAAAATCGTAAGCGTGGATAATTTAATTTAACTCATTTATGAAAAAATTGCACCGTATGTGCACTGCGTAAGGTCCTTGTAGGGTCGCCGTACCTACTCTGATGAATGACCGCGCGGCTTTCTTAATCACTCTATTGACTTTATTTTCGGATATTTTAAAGTATTTTTTTTTCGTAACATACAATTATTTAAAAATATTACGATTAAGACGCTTCTTCATATTTTTCCCTAGAACTTATTTATTAAATTTGGCACCCCTTTGCAATGTAACCCTGTATATTATGAGATGTGAATTGTCACATTTGGCACAGTGACATATCAAAATTATTTTATATTGTAAAATTTGATAACTAAATAATGAAATATGTAGGTATCTTAAAGCTTATGAGGGAAATCATTAAACGTTCATTTTATACATCTGTTCACAAAACTAGTTCGTTTCTAATTGATTCAGTAGTTAATAATATGACCAAATAAGGGACAACAACAGTTAATTGTGTAATTAAGATGTCCGTAGTTAGTATATTTTTTGTAGTAGCAAATAGCAAAATAATAACTACAACGTATGTATTTTAATCGAATATAAAAGCAACCCACAGCGCAATATAATTTTCCTGAAACCCATTTGTACGTCACAGCGTGTATTTTAGAACTAAAATTCTGTATATCCAGTCCCAGCAACCCTCCGTTTCCAATTAATTGATTAGAGATTTCAATTTCCATGCTTCTGCACGAGTAACAACTCTGTTCGGTTATTTTTTTAAATTGGACTTTATCTCTTTCCACTACAAAAAACGTTGGGAAATTCAATCAGCAACAACAACCTTTTACTGTCGTGAAATGCGATTGCGAGAATGGCTGGTCACTCAGCCGGTTCCATAATGTAGCTTCCAAAATTAAAGTAAAAATTTAAATCAAAGTAGTTTCGGATACACAATGCTATTATTGTGTATGTAAAACAGACGACCTTTCTATCTAGTTCCTTCCTCGGTTGTCGCACGGTTTGTTCTGAACTTCTATCATTATACTAGTCTACTTGATTGGGAGTCAATGAATTATAGCTTCAATGAGAACAGAGCATCACAATTGCGCCACCTGAAATGATTGAGTACTTTCCCATAAATGCCGTCAATATTTACTGAACTCCATGAGCATGCAGATTTATATTGTCATCTTAAAATAAGTACCTAGTATTTCATAGGCCTTTTACACTAGCAATGTGCTTTGCCACAGAAACCTATCTCTGTTTTTAACAACAGATGATTAAATTATAAACAAAAGATATTGACATCCTAGTCTAGTAGTGCGTCAAATGAACTATTCCTGTTAGAAGGTAACAAACATTTTTACTCATCATAACGTATGCCTTGTCGAGTGTATCTTAGCGTAACCAGTCCTTAGCGGCTGGTGTGATAAGATTAAGTTCCCACTTTAACTAAAATCGGGACTTGGGTTTAGATCACCAACACTAATCTTTTCGTATGCAGTTAAACCTCATATTAATGATTTAAATTAATTTATTGTGTAATAATGAGTTTCCATTATGGTATTACACGCATTGTGACAGGTGTGAGACGATACTTGGGTGGCATGGGTGGCCCTAGACGTGGACCTTGTAAGAGTATTGCATCCTTTTAATAATTTAATTATATTACACCCCGTACAATAAGGTATATTAAATTACATACTAAGCTCTCCGCATCACTTTCCCATTTCTTCTTATCTGTCCTCTACCTGAAAGTTGTCTGGAAGAGATCGCTTTTAGCGATAAGACCGCTTAAATTGTGCATCTTTCTGTAAACAGAAATTGTAACTTCTATTATGGTGTACAATTAAGAGTATCTATCTATCTAATAATAAGACATTTGACAAACACCGCAGCACAACAACATAGTACATGTCACATTGCCGTTTAGATCTCCCAGTGGCGCAGGCGACCACAAGCATCCGGCGGCTCCCGGATTATATCGGTCCACAATTAATTGCCGTCGAACGATGCCATTCCTGGAATTATATCCGGGACGCGTTGGTGAGCTTGTTTAAACGTCGATTAATTAGAGGGATGTGGTATCGATCAGCGCGAGATTAAACATGACAAACGAGATTGACTGGCGTATTATAGCAAATAAAAATTAAACATACATTTGCATGTTTTAAAAAATATGCAAGATCTTCTTTACGCTATTGAATTCTCGATTTCTGGCTAGTATCAAAGTTTCTACAAAACCTAAACACACGTTTGTACAATATTATTTTAAAAATAGCGGTGATGAAAACATCGTGAGGAAACTTGCAACTTGCACAATAGTTGGCTATATTGACTAGTGTAAAATGGAGAAGGTAATAGCAAAACACATGATTAAATCGCAATGAAATTGTGTGCTTCGTTCCACATATCTATTGAATACTATCAATCCAAGAATCTCAGCCGCAAGGATCACGACTAAGACTAATAGAGCAATTCAATTAAATTAAATTAAATAATATTTATTTCAAGAAATTGATTCTCATAGTTACATTACATTAATTACATTGCAATAATAGAGCAGCAATCATTTAGAGCACCTACCTATCGTAGCTTCAGTTTAATTTACCAGGATCATTAGCAAGTATCTTTCTTAAGGTAGGTTGGTAGTCCGTTTTTTTGGACTTCAAGTGATCTCTGCTTTGGTTTATTATCTGAAGTATTTTAATGATAAACGAGTTTAACCCCTTCAGCCTTTTAAAACGAGACAAAATAGGAATGTAAAGAGTTGAGGAATCTTACGTTCGATCATGGACTTTTAGTATGTGACGGCCGCTACGCTAGTCTTTCGTGTATAGAAAAGTGAAGCCAGCACCCCCTATTGTCCTGACAAGCCGGTGAATACAAGCTGTCTCTCGCACACATTTTACTCATCAAATCTTGCTGACAGATCTCTATCTTTTCTATAGATTGACGGACTGGTAGGGCGCGATAACGCACACGTAGCTAAATACATAGTGTCCTCCTTTATTGTACTTCGTTGTAACCCATGAGTTCAATAGAAATCAATAACGTTCCTCCCGATGGATTCTATAGCACCTACATTAATTAATAATAGCGTGTCGGACATAGACTGGTATAACTGAGTTCACAGTCGCAAACCATTAGCAATGCATTCAATGCATTGAATAGTAACCCATAGTCATCATTTTAGTATAATGACCCGTCACTTCTGTATTGCGAATATTACAGCAATATTCACGGTCTACTTGCGCTTGCGCTGCACTGTTGTTTAATTTTGGCATTTATCCTACAAAAATCTGTCTAGAATTTTAGGTTTTGATGCAACTATATCGATTTAGAAAACGAAACTTCGTTGTTTTCGTTATTTAACATTATATTATACTAGCTGTCCCGGCGAACTTTGTACCGCCTTTTCATATTATGTTTATTCCGATATTTTCATAGTTATTTTACTGTTCGGGACGGATATGAATTCAACAAATCACAGATCATTTGGGACACAGAATATTTGGGTGTTCCTATTAAAACAACGACAGTATAAATAGATTGTACCACAGGCGTGACTAACTCAATTGATCGCCGTCATGCCATGGAAGGACTGGCTGGAAAGAACACGAGTAGCGCTGCATCGGCAAGGTCGCGGTCAAGAGCGCTAGAAAGCGCAGAGACGTCAGCTGCAAAAATACATACAAACAGGTACTGGATTGTTTATATATACGTATAGTTATAGGACCTAGGATCTAACCTACCTAGAGTCTAGGTAGAAGTTAAATATGATTCATAAACGTTTCTGTTTTAAACAGAATGGTCTCTTTTCCGGAGATGGAGAGAGGTGCAAGTCTTGTGTGTTGTTTTAGACATTATAAATAAATCATGTACTGAATATTGAAGTATTATACTATTGGTGCGCATTTGTGAAAATATTGAAAGTAACTGATATTCTTAAATAAATATCCAAAAAATACTTTTACTTCCTTTTTATATATCTTTAGAGCTCAGCCCCGCTGGCTTCTTTGCGATCGGCGATTTTGCGACTTGTTATCGCGTTTAGGCGACTTTAAATTGTCGCAAAAACTACGATCGCCGATGCTATCGTAGCTAGTCGCTACGAGCGACATCATATGGTCGCGAAAACACCGATATCAAAAGCTTTAGTCGCAGTTTGGTAAGCCTCTTGGAAACATTTGAATTACAAACAAACTATATCTGGCATCTCTATGATCTATCTTGATTTTATATTTTCCGACCAGTGAAGAGGATTATGTTTTTACATGTACATACTACGCTTGGAATACATTGGGAACCGTCGTGTAACTACATAACGAGGCGTAATGGGAACCATGCGGTTTGACGGCTTTACTTGTTAAAACGTGATATGCGCCAAGGTGAATGGCAACAAGCGCGCTAGCGGTCATTTTTTCTAACGAGAATCAAGCCAATAATTTGATGATAGAATAAGGGTTTACTTTTGTTTCTGCAATTATTCTAGAGCTTTCGGTAATAAAGCTAGTATTTCTTTTATTTTAAGAGACATACTATCTTATGCAAGTGTTTTTTTTTAATTATTCGATTTGTCTGTTAAGACTATTTAGCACATGAATGTTTGACGATGAAAGGCTATTTTTATTTTTTCAATAGGTACATCAACAGCATTCATAATGCAACTTATAAGCAAATATGGGTAAAGTGTCTTGTTCTTTTGTATATTATGCCTATTAGCGAGGGCGCCAACGTGAACACTTTTGTGTCTTGTGTCAGACACAAGCTACCGATGAATATTTGATTTCTATTAAACCATTATGAAATCATCCACTCTCTCCGCATACGTAAACTTTTACAGAGACGAATTTAGACACAGATAAAAGAAATACATTTTTGAAGATCTAACTAATCCTTAAATTAGGGTATGGACAAATGCCTCGGGATAATTATTGTTTCTCACCAGGTTAATGACTTTTAACAAAAAAAAATACAAAAAAGTAGACAGGAGAGAGTACCCTATCCAACAAAGATGAATCATGCGCAGATTAGCATAATTTTGTATAATAAGAATTGCGCAACCGACTGTTGTAGTCGTCGGTACAGTGGTGTTATTTAAATAATAGCTCAAACATCAGCACGGTCTCGCCATTACCATTTTCTTTTAATGGCCGTTCTTAATACGTGTTCGCAAATCCTTTTCGTGCAGGTACATCTACATTGGTATACAAGGTCGCGAAAACAATTGAAATGAGCAGGCAATTTTACTTAATTTGACAAAAATAATGGATTACGAAATCACTGAAAAGTGGCAGACACGTCCATTGTTTGACGAGCTCCGTAGCCGAGAGGCGAGCATACCGGACTTAGTATCGCTATCTAAGGATAATCTAAGGTTCGATTCCCGGTGGGTCAATGTAGTTAAATACCTTTTTTATATTGTCTCGGGTCTGGGTGTTGTGGTACCGTCGTTGTTTCTGATTTCTGTAACACAAGTGCTTAAGCTACTTATAATAGGATAAGAGCGATGTATGTGTTGTTGTCCAATATTTATTTATGTTTATTGTAACTGAAAAATCAAATACACGACTAGGACTTCTAAATTATCAACAAAAACAGTACCTATGAGCAATATGAATAGAATGAACTTTAAAAAAAGACATGTAACAGACAGTAGGTAAATACCTAGTTACTACTACCGACCCAACTGCATAAAGTTTTGGAATAAACTACTTATCTGTGTCACACATGATACTTCTTTGCCTTGCAATTAGATTAGTATGTTATCTTATCTAAGACAGCAAGTTTATTATATTTGACGTTTTCGGATAAGTTACTATAACAATTTTGCCAAAATAATAAAAGTTGTTTAATGTGTTTACTTGCGTGTTTATTCATACCTAGAATACATTGAACATTTAATACAAAAAAGTACCTACCTATTGATGTTTTGAGATCTTTTTGCAGCAAAATATGTTCAGTTCCTAGTTTTTAGGGTTCATTAACTTTCTAAAGGGTGCAATCGGTTAGACTATTTAGAAGCCTACGCCGTACCATGTCCGTCTGTCTGTCCTTGTGCGCCGACTATAAGGTGATGTAGCATTTGAACCGAAAAGACCGGTTGAAATATTTACAGATTACGACAGATTAGAAAAAAAGGGAAAAAATATTCACCCTTTATTTACTACGCCGTAAAACGAATAACAGTGTAACATAGACTCCAATCTATAGAGTAATAAGAAAACAAAATGGTCAAGTGCGAGCCAAGCTCACGCTTAGGGTCACATTGATCCCCGGTGCGCAAGTCCAGTCCAACTCGCAATCTTCCGGTTTTTATCAGTAACACTATAAATCGCGTTGATAAAATCGGCCAAATGGTTTGTTAAAATCAAAATTCTATCTTGCAAAGGGTAATCAAAATGTAGCAATTGGCGCGTAAATTGAATCGATCCAATCTAAATCCGATATCCTACTATAACTTAATTAAAACGCAAGAAGTACCTATACGCCTATCGGTGATTAAATCTCTACAGGACTGTGCGAACCGTCTCCCTGCAAGATTTGCACCGACCTAGGCAAATCAGTTTTAAGGCCCAAGATTTCTTAAGCTAGGCAGGTATGTTGGCAGTCAACAAAGTAAACTAATGTAAATATTATCTCACTCTACAAACGAGTCTTATTAATTAATAAATTAACAACTCCTGAAGATGGCATCGGTGTCGTGTTTTATTTAAACAAAAGCACCCAGTTACAACAAATCTTTAGCGGATAAATTCAAGGCAAAACTGCGTCATTATTCCGCTTTACAATTAGCACGTAAAATTGTTTGTATGCAGTCGTGGTCGCGTATCGCGGGAATGGAATGTGCTGCAGCGGACGGTGCAGTACTGATCGCCAAGGTGCCGCCGGCAGTAAAATATCAAAACAAACATAGTGGCTCGCCGGCCGCGCCGCGGTCAGCATAGCGATCCGCGATTCATGACCAAACGCGATCGATAAAAACAATGAAAATAGACGCGCCACTCCGTAACAACATGCTTGTACACCTACAACAATATCTTCGCCATAAACCGATAAACCTAGCAAATTACAAAATTTATAAATGTTTATGATATTCTAATAACCCTGAATGATCAAATCGTAAAATCCCATAACCTTTCCAAGATGATTCCAATAGGAATTCACGTCGATTTTTCGGGAAAAATATTGTGCAACACACGTCGAAAGCACTGTAAACACTTACCAGATGCAGGACAGTGTTCACCACCTCCCGGTTGGTCACCTGTCCGACTTCAATCAGCCCGATAAGAACTGCAAATTTCAGACTATCGTTCGTCGTCATCCTCACGACCTCCTCAGGTCTCTTGATGTCACTAAACGGCGGCGATTTTAAGTCCGCCATGGTTTGTTTTTTCACTATTCACTAATGCACAATTTTCAAATCCACTCACGATAATATTATTCAAGAAAACATTATTTCTTTAGCTCACATGATAACACACCAAAGTCGCATTCTGCCATTTTGGAATTAGTCGGTGTTGCCATATGACAATAAATGAAATTTACCCGATCAATGAAACTTACGCGAGGGTAGTTTTGGAAGGGTGAAGAATAAAAGGAAAAAGGGGTAAACAAAATTTAAATAATTTGTAACAAAATACAATTATAATATTAGCAACACTCAAGACTTTTTAATCGGATCCTCAAATATATCGCGATAAAATGAATGTATGTATGCATGCTTTTGAAGCATGTAATTGTTATTCCTTGTGATAAGCCTCTGCTTAAATATCTTGCTTTAGTGACCACACCAGTTATTATTTTTGTACAGTCAGTATCACTAGTCAAGCGATGCTGACAGTACAAAAATAATTACTTCAAAAGAATGAATTGTATACTTGTTTGTGGTATATTTTATCCAAAAAAATTATACAGCTAAAACCGACGAGGATAGAAGATGCAATCTTTTTTAAATTGTTTGCATTTTTCATCTTATTGCCTTATGAGGTTGATTTTCGTTAAATTTAATTCATTGTAGTAAGCTGGAGGTGGCCGGATGCACATATCTCTTAAAAGTGAAAGCTGAATCTTATTGCAAAAGGTTAGGGCTTAAAATAGTTTGCTCAATTACTCTGATAAACAGTGATCGTGTATCGGGTTACTGTGTTTGCTCTGAATGTCCTGTCGGTCCTGATTTTAATTTTTTTGTTAACCCATGTAATCCTACTGCTTGAAAAAGGTATCCATTAAACTATCTACCGATCCCTATTCATCGCCAATGAATCCCAATTGCCCATACCATACCTCGTCTTGGTAAACTTAATCGTCGTACGATTTTTCTTCAATACAATTTATTTAAGTACCCATCTGTCACTGTTGTTATAGACAATTTATTATTTATTTTTATATTCTGATCTGCATCTCGATTTCAAAACCCTACGGCAACTGCTATCCGCCAATTTGGTCAGAAATCGAACGATGTCTAATAATTTTAATTTATAATAACCGTACTGTCGATAATTTGACATACACACGTACGATTAGGTTCTCATACTTCTAGATACGCAAAAATATCAATGCTATTTACACAATACAAATATCGGATAAGACTTTTCAAACGTCCTACCAACCTCTTTCAGTAACTTGTCAAGTCGTATCAAACATCCGATATCTAGAAATTTTCGAAAAAGTGTAATTCTGAGTGCTAAATACGTATTTTGGTGTCGCTGTCTCTGAGGTCTCGGGTTCGATTCCCGGTCGGTAAATCAATATAGAAACAATACTTTTCTATATTGTCCTTGGTCTGGGTGTTGTGGTACCATCGTTGTTTCTGATTTCTGTAACACAAGTTCTTACGCTACTTACCATAGGATCAGAGTAATGTATGTGATGTTGTTTAATATATTTGTGGGCTGCGTCAAATCGATGTTAAGGTCTGCATCTAGGAAAAACTAAATGTTATTGTGAATTTAAAACAATAAAAATTGAAGTTGGCATATCAATACTGATGATGATGATGATGATGATGATCATGACATACTTGTTTGTTTAAAAGATTTTGATTGATTTTTATCAAATGACTTTATTAATATAAATAAATTATTCGTAATGAGGATTTTTTATATTTCTTATTTTATCAAATTGGACAATGCAGGTCCATTTTATTAGTAAAATCTTATAAGCTATATAAGTACCCACAAAAACACATAACAATAAAACAGAGAGAACTACAGATGGCAGCGGCGGGTCAGTCAGTGTAGTGTGGCAGCCCCAACAACATTCTGAAGCCATTGTTATATTGGACACGTAAAGCATCGACGGTTTTCTGCGTGTAGCTAGCCTACATACTGCAGGTATAAAATTATAATGTATAAATATATTTGTTATTTATTTAAATTAAATTTAAATATTTCATAACATCAGACTTTAAAAGGCAACTTTTAATCGAACGGATACCGATATCATACTTGGATTCGAATTGGATATCAATGATTATTTAGCTTTTATTAGATAAATTAACATAAACTCCTGAACTATGTCTAAATTATTATCAAAATAATTTAAAAAAACCGAATTAAATGATTCATCTTCATTTCTTACTTTTATTCAAAGTCCCATATGTAAGGGTATATTTTTTTTAGTAGTTACACTAGAATGGCGTCATCACAGTGCTACCAACTGCACAAAAAAGCGTTTATTATGTGAAAGTAGGATAACATCGATAAATTTAAAAAGGTAACTTACTGCTAAGCATATATTTACATTAAACTTATAGTTTATTATTATTCTTTATGTAAAAAAATGTGAATAAAAACAATTGTTCATTCACAAAGGGATGATTAAATTATTATTTTTTTGTCTTAGTGTTGTTAGCAGTTATCTCTGAAGTTGCCGAGAAATTCTTCGCAACAACTGGACAAAACGCCTTCAACTTCATTCCGATTCATCAGTCAAAAAGTAATCATGGCGCCTATTGATGTCGAGCCCCCGAAAGTAAGTTTTATTTAATAAAAACCAATACTTTTGGGTTTAATTAATAATAATCCACTTAGTTCTTGTGTCTGGATGTGTTTTCTAATGTGTTCGAATAATACGCGACTAGTGTAAAGTAGATGCGGTAAATGGCACCGAGGGCGTTGCTCCACAATCACAATTTGTGTCGGGAAAGTGGTTTTATTATGTCTGTAATTGGAACTGTGTCCAAAGAAAAACATTCCTTACGCACCGGTGCAGGAATGCTAACAATAAACATCGTTGTTTGCCCATTTGTACCTGAAATGTGTCTACTTTTCTTGTGCCAATTACTGGTTAGCGCTACATCGAAATTGTTTATTTTAGATGGAGCCTTCCTTACGCACCCTAAAACTGTCAGGGCATGTCGGTTTCGACAGTCTCCCGGATCAGCTGGTGAACAAGAGTGTGCAAAATGGGTTTGTCTTCAACATACTATGCATAGGTGAGTAGTGAATCATAGTTTTCCCTTGGCTGCTGGCATTAGTAATGCCCACGGCAGCTTATCGTTGCAGTATGTATGTTACAACACTACTGTGGGCTCAGTGATTAATTAACTAATGAATGTTTTGAATGATAATACTGTAACCTCATTTAGTTCATATTGTACTTACTTATAATGTACCTATATTGAGTTTAAATGTATAGCACAGCTTTCAATGTTGGTGTATTTGTACCATTTATGATTTACTTGCTGTCCCGGCGAACTTCGTACCGCCTCTTCAGCATTTTTTTTTTGTGTATTTGCAATTTTTATTAGTTATTTTGCTATTTGGGGCGGAGACAAATCCAACAAACCAAAGATCATACAAATCGGTTCAGCCGTTCTTGACTTATAAATGGTGTAACTCACCCGATTTTCTTTTATGTACTTAAAGATAAAATTTTACCGACAGTTCAGGACAGGAAACCTATTCATGAAACTCTGAACACTATAATTAGTATATAGTACCCCTTAGGGATAACTGTCAAACACTAGGCAGACTAAGTAACTATAGAATTTCCATTGTGTCTTGTGTCCCTTGGGTCTAAGGGTCAAAAGTAGAGCACACTTTCTGTATCTATTGTTATATTTAGTTTTTGTCATTTGTTTTTGCTGTGATTACTTAAAATAAGCTTTTAACTATTTAGTTTAATACATTACAGTTATCCCTTTACACCTGTAAATAGTACAATATATCATTTGTCACCAGGTGAGACAGGCTTGGGCAAGTCGACCCTGATGGATTCTCTGTTTAACACCAACTTTGAGTCCTCGCCCAGCCCACACAACCTGCCCACGGTCAAACTAAAGGCACATACATATGAGTTGCAAGAGAGTAGTGTTCGCCTGAAGGTATGTAAAACATAATTTTAGATGTATGTTTGTCATTAATAAAAAATTGTGTAATTTTTATTTGGTCCTTTCAAGCATAAAATTTTACAAGTTTTGATTTCAAATTATGTACTATTTGTCTGGCTTGATCTACTTACCTCATTAAATTCGATTTACATAATTCTTTTATCAAAACTCATTGTATTTGAGTTACCAATATTTAACCATTAGGGTAAAAATAAATCGAGTGTGTAAAACAGCTTAATTTAGACCTTTTTGCAGAAATAAATTGTTTTTTTTTTTTTTTTCATTACTATAACATTGTATGTTTTTAGCTAACAATATGTGACACAGTGGGCTATGGAGACCAAGTAAACAAGGAGGACAGCTTCAAAGCGGTGGTGGACTACATTGATGCACAGTTTGAGGCATACCTTCAGGAGGAGCTGAAAATCAAACGGTCACTGCCAGCGTACCACGACAGCCGTCTACATGTCTGTCTGTACTTCATCTGCCCTACAGGTGAGTTATAGACAGTTCTGTAGTTTACAGAGACAATTCTCGCTAGTGACAAAGTTGTGTATTTGTATGGTGATGTCGATTGTAGCTCGTATATTTAAAAAAACACATCACTGGGGCTTACATATCTATAGTGACATTTCAGTCTACCCACTTTACGGGCCCTCTGTCGGATTCTATTAAACAATTTAAGTATCCAATAATCCACACGCTTTCTCGTTAATGACATTAAGACTGCTACTGCTGGATTAGAGGCCTAGCCTGCTATCATCACATTTTTTTTACCAACTGCTATGGTGGTCTAATTCTTCGTCCTTGCCTTCTTCCATTATTTGGGGTCGGCCCTCCTCGATGCTCTGTCCTGGGTTAGCTGTGCCTGTACATTGTTCCTGGTAATGGTCTCCCATCCCAATGCCACTGGGATAAAGAATTACTAAGGGCGCCTTCAAATTTGCGGGAGTAGCGCTGCTGCAGCGCTGCGACCGCGCTGCTTTGTAAATCCATAATATTATAATGGTTTTAAAAACTATAAAACACACATTTACGTATTGAACACGTCAAAATAAATCAAATGAGCCCAAATACGAAGAATTTACTAACAGTTGTTAAACAGTTTCACTATCCACCTCTTGACTCCATCATCAGATCAGCATGGTGGTCTCAAATTATTGTGTAGTCATCCGATTATCAAATACTAACAAAGTTTTAAATCGATATTAAGCCAGTTAGAAGTAGGTTTGAATAAGATTTAATTACATAGTGAATCTAATTTATGTGTGTTCAAAACGCGCGACCGCAGCGCGGTTGCAGCTCGGACATCGCGCGGGTATGTGCGCGTATAGAGCAGCAGTACGAAACATCTTACCCCGAAACTAGTAAGTGATTTGTCACTTACATTTAGTATGAAATGACAACTCCGGTCAACCCTCGCCCATACAAAAACAGTACAAATACAGATTTAAAGAATGGCGGAAAATGTTGTCGAACCCTACTCTCTACTCTGTAGGGTATGTGCTTCATGAGCACGGATCAGCGCTACATCCTCTGATACTTCCCCATCACCGCCCGACAACTCGTCAAACTCGTCCTTGACATTCGTCGTTCATTGATGTATGCGGGGCGCGCGCGACACAAAAAGATGTCCTCGAAATTTGTAACACATGTCCCTAACGTATTTCCAAAATATAACGGGACTCGTCTTACTACGTGCATAATAAAGACAGATACATACAGTAGGCTCGCTCCTTACGTAATGAGAGCAGTCACGGTCCTTGCATGCCGTATGGCAAGTGATGTTTTTTAGATAAAATAATCATTTATTTGCATTTGCTTTTTTATGGTACATAAATTACATCAAAATCAGTTCAGTTTTCGCGACAAAGAGTAGCCTATGTCCTTTTCCAAGGTCTAATCTATCACTACCAAAAATCACAAAATTGGTTGCATACCTATTGCCGCTTGGCTTAGGCGTGAAAACGTGACAGATAGGCAGACAAAGTTACTTTTGCATTTAAAATATTATTATGGATTATGCATGGCACGGGTCCCGCTCTTAACTTAATTTAGCTTCACTCTTTCTCTCTAAAGCGCGTTGAAAAGAAATAGACCATCTTTGCCATAAGTTAATCCCGTTATATTATAGTCGTGATGGTATTCACAAAAGTTTTAGTAGGGCATTTAATTTGTTTGACGTCTCTCGATTATTATAGTCTGTCTTTTTTATTTCTTTGAGGACAGAAAGTGAGGTGTGAACTTAAATAAGGTTTTCTAACATTCATATAAGTATAGCATGTTACAGATATTTCATGAAATGTAGAAACCGTGGAGATAAAGGCGAGAGGCCTACAGTACCCACCTCCGCTGGGCTACGTGCCCGTTTGTTCCCCAGCACGTCGAAGTGTCGATATTGGTACAATTGGTATTGGTACTGGTTGCCGTTCTGTGTTTTGTTTTCACAACGCTCGATTTGTTAAGTGTTACTTAGTCACGCTACATTGTTGATGATATCGGAACTTTCCTGTTGACACGTTTTATGTGTCATTTCGCGAATAGCACGATTCAGCCGCCGATTACGGATATAACAGTTAATTAAAACTATTTTTGGATTAAGGACAGATCGTTCAACGGTCGATTGGCAGAGCATGCTACATGACTTTCAGTACATCATTTGTACGTTTTTCTTTTATTCTGTGCATTAAAGTTTAAATAAATAAATTATCATTAGAAAGCTAAGTTCCACTTGCGGATCCTATGCTAATCCTAGAATTAGCTAATTTAATCCGAAACTATCCACTAATAAGATATAAAACATCATTTAAAGAGTGGTAGGGCAAAGCTATATTTTGGGACGTGTGTAAGTGCCCGGAAGAGGGCCTATATACTAAATATATTATTATGACCATTTAAAATTTTATAGATGTCAGTTTGTTGTATGACTAATACGAACTAAAACTGGATTTAATTCGGTGTTTACCTTTTTATAATCATGCATCGCGAAAGTTTAGAAGTGTTGTTGACGTTAATAAAGACAGAATGATTTGTCTTAATCCCGCTCTAAGCTATTTTGATAGTGTTCAAATGTCTACATTTGAATTATCACTACAACAGATTATCAAAGTCGAATAAAGTGAACCTAATTATCTGCAGGTTGTTAAGTTGATTAGGGCAGGGCTACTTACACATCATCATCATCATCATCATTTCAGCCATAGGACGTCCACTGCTGAACATAGGCCTCCCCCCAGTGACTTCCAGATTGGCCGGTTCAAAGCGGCCCGCATCCAGCGGCTTCCTGCAACCTTTACCAGGTCGTCTGTCCACCTTGTAGGTGGACGTCCTATGCTGCGCTTGCCGGTACGTGGCCTCCATTCCAGAACCTTTCTGCCCCATCGGCCGTCAGTTCTACGTGCTATGTGCCCCGCCCACTGCCACTTCAGCTTGCTTATCCGTTGGGCTATATCAGCAACTTTTGTTCGTTTACGAATCTCCTCATTCCTGATTCGATCTCGCAAAGAAACGCCGAGCATAGCCCTTTCCATAGCACGCTGTGCAACCTTGAGCTTTCTTATGAGGCCCATAGTGAGAGGCCACGTTTCAGTTCCATATGTCATCACTGGTAACACACACTGGTTGTAGACTTTCGTCTTTAGGCACTGAGGTATTTTGGACGAGAAGACGTTACGTAGTTTTCCGAACGCTGCCCAGCCGAGTTGGATTCGACGATTGACCTCCTTCTCAAAATTTGACCTACCCAACTGGATCACTTGTCCCAGGTAGACATATTTGTTAACAATTTCGAGAGTAGAGCTCCCAACTGATACTGGGTAGGGCGCAACATGGGCATTGGACATGATCTTTGTTTTGAGTTTTGCTACTTACACAATTGCTTAAATCGTGATTAAGCCTAATTATGGACTAAAACATTATTATGTCTAATAGAGCTTCAAAAAGACACATCTTTTTAAAGCTGACGGAATTTTATAATAGTATGGTTAATTAATTGATACGAAACTAATAAGCACGTTACTAGCACATAACAGATAAACAGCAGTTGACTAGTCAATCGGCCGGGTCGGAGTAATTACAAACACAAATTCCAACGCGATTGTGCACCCGCGACAATGGCACCGTAAGCGGTAACTGTCTATTTACACTCGAGTGATAAGTGATCGACACCGGCTTGAATGATTATGTCTCGCACTGTTTATCAATGTTTCACCTTCCATAGAACTAAAGCTAAGCTATTATTCTGTGATTTAGTCAGGAACATTAATTTGGTTTTATATGTTGTTTTTATCTAGAACTAGCTGTTGCCCGCGACTTCGTTCGCGTGGTCTCTTCTGTGTAACTTACTCAATTTTTCCTTTTAAACAAACCGCCTGACCACAACTGATAATTAACACAACAAAAAATCATTCGTCCATCCATCCGTTCACGCGTGATGCGATGACCAAGGGAGATAGAGATTCATTTTTATATATAGATCGATCGATAATGTTGTTAATTACTTGTAAAGCTTTTATGACAATTAAGTAAATAATATGTAATTGACGACCTCTGTAGCCGAAAGGCGAGTACACCTGAATTGGCGTCCCCATTTCTGATGTCCCGGGCTTGATACTCTGTATGTCGGGTCAATGTAGAATGTTGTGTCTGGTCTGGGTGTTGTGGTACCGTTGTTATTTCTGAATTCTATAACATAAGTGCTTTAGGTACTTACCTTAGGATTAGAGTAATGTATGTGAAGTTGTCCAATGTTTATTTAATAGTCATGGAACCATTACTATTTCAATAATAATAATATACTTAATTATTGGGACCACTAAAGTACTGTTATTGCAAATTATTCTGATATCATTTAATAGTTTTATGTTTATTACTAAACCAACAGACTAAAAAATAAAATTACTATGCACGTCGATGCGTACTTGTACGTTGTGTGCCTTCAATAAACCAGCATTCAATAATACTCATTTACTCAGTATATAGGCCGTCTTCCGGGCACTTATACACGTCCCAAAATATGGTTTAGTCCTACCACCGTTTCGGGACTACATATTGGTTGTTATTTACAGGTCACGGCCTGAAGTCCATCGACCTGGTGTGCATGAAGAAGCTGGACACCAAAGTGAACATCATCCCCATCATCGCCAAGGCCGACACTATCTCCAAGACTGAGCTGCAGAAGTTCAAGGTAAATACCTTTGATGACCCCACGTAGCCGTCGCGTCGAGGAGTCAATTGACCTACTTTATGTACTATGTTGGTCACCGGTTGGCCTAGAATGATGGGCCTAGTTAAATGTGAATCGATTACTGTTTGTACTTGCAGTATGAGTTATGAACCGATGATTTGTATGTAATGTATTTACATATTAGAATGATTAGAACACAGTGTAGTTTACACTATTTTTTCTGTGGCTCCAGTGGGCAGTCTTTCCTCAGATCCGTGAGTCGTGAGTTCGCATCTCTGCGGATATTTCAGAATCTATGTACGGATTTATACCACTTGCTTAGCTGTGAGGGAAAACATTGTAAGAAAACATGCACCTTTAGATAACACTGGATGTGTAGCCATGGTCTGGTGGTGTCTACGGGTAAGGGGGTCTGATGGTAACCGCTTGTAATCTAAATAATTTATTTTTGCAATTAGGCCATTAACAGCACTTTTATGTCCCAATATTATTTTTTCACCTTACCACTGCTTCGGGACAATTTGTGGGCTAGTGCCGAGAAGAAGCAGCGCAAGTATCTCGGTCACTGTTGTCAGCCTCCTTTTAAATTAATATTTTTACCAGTTTTGGTGCGAGCTAAGCAGTTATAAATCCACACATTTTTATCTTTTATAAATTTAATAGACAGTCCACACATTTTGATCATTACAACTTACAATTTGGAGATGCGGCATATCTCCAAATCACGGTCAAGCGAACTCGGACTACAAGAAAGCGCTAGAAAAACGATTTATTCATTCGCTCATCCCTAAACAAAATTGTATTTGTGTCTGTCTGTACCAAATTTCAAATTCTATAAGTATCAGATACCGATTGAACTATCTTCATAACTTGCAGTCAAAAATAATGCAAGAGCTCCAAGCCAACGGGGTGGAGATCTACTCGTTCCCGACGGACGACGAGTCCGTGTCGGAGGTGAACTCGGGCATGAACTCGCACATCCCCTTCGCGGTGGTCGGCTCCACCGACTTCGTCAAGTGCGGGAACAAGACGGTGCGCGCGCGACAGTACCCCTGGGGCACCGTGCAAGGTAATACCACCTCTATAGAATCAAATTTTATTAGTGTGAAATATCGTCATCATCATTTCAGCCATAGGACGTCCACTGTTGAAAATAGGCCTCTCCGAGTGATTTCCAGATTGGCCGGTTGGAAGCGACCTGCATCCAGCGGCTTTCTGCAACCTTTAGCAGGTCGTCTGTCCATCTTTTGTTTATTCTCATGATAACAAATAATGTTGTTTGTTTGTTTGCCCAAGATACTAATATTCCATCATAACAAAAACGCGGACGGCAAACGTAAACCAACTAAATTATGTTGAGATAGGCAATAAGTTTATTAAGCAAAATTTTCTGTTATTTAACAAACCTGAAGTATTGTACACTAATAAAATTTCACCTTGTATGTAGAGGTACAGTGATAAGGTACACAGTAAATAATTGCAAGGATGAACTCATCTGCAGTCGTATAGAGTTATTAATAGTGAGACACATTTTTTTTAAAGATGTAACATCTCTTTCAGGACAACCTTTTTTTTATTTATAATGTGCCAAATTATTGTCCTATCAGAAATGTCTTTGATACAGTGTAGTCTGCATTAAAATTGTTAGTTTGTGAAATGGCGAGTCATTTACACATTATAGATGGTCTAATTATAGTTGTATGATGAGTAAAGTAGTAGTCAGGATTGGTTTAACGGCGCTGTAATTCGCCGTCAATGTAAAGGGGTACTGGGTTTATCACCCGGCTTGAGACAATTAAGGTACTGAGTGTTGTAAAATTTGCATGTGCTGGAAGACGTTTTTAGTCAAAATTTGTTACGTATGACACTATACTGAATTATGATAAAATTCGGCACATATACATATGTTAATACTAGCTGTAACCGCGGTTTCGCCCGCGTGGACTACGGCTTGTCACCTTATTTTTTACTATCTTAGCAGATAACTAATAATAGTAGCCCATGTCCATCCCTTGAGACAGTTGTTAACATATACAGTGTGTAACGAAAAGGTGAAATAAAACTTTAAGGGGTTATTCTACGGCTAAATTACATCAACTTTTTCTATGGGACCAACATCAAAATCTCAAAAAAAAATTGACGTTTCCATACAAACTGATGCCAGCTGGTCGCGTTTTAGTATGGGAAAGTGTTTTTTTTTTTGCGATTTCGATGTTGGTCCCATAGAAAAAGTTGATGTAATTTAGCCGTAGAATAACCCCTTAAAGTTTTATTTCACCTTTTCGTTACACCCTGTATATCCCACAGGATCTGTGCATTTTCCCGAGATAAAAGTAAGTGTAGTAAAAGTAAGTAAGTAGTAAAGTATTCTCTGACCCTTAAACTACTACTGGAAAAAAATCTATCCCACGGGAACCGTATATTTTTCCGGGATAAAAAGTATCCCATGTGTTGATCCAGGTCATGGTCTATCAGTATGCAAAATTTCATCAAAATTCATTTAGTAGTTTGAGCGTGAAAGAGTTACAAACATCCATACATGATCATAAACTTTCGCATTTATAATATTAGTATTTTTCCGAGATGAAAGTAGCCTCTGTCATTATCTGACCCCTAAACTACCACTGTGCAAAAATCATGACGATTCCGTGCTCTGTTAGAAAAAATCATCCCACGAGAACTGTAATTTTTTCCGTGATAAAAAGTAACCTTTGTATTATTATTTTTCGTATTTAATATAATACAAAATAATAATACAAAGGTTACTTAATTTAATACAAAATTGTATGCCCCTTGAGGGCTGAAATTCTAACACCACCAATATAAGTTGCGTAAGTTTACCATAAACTTAAATAATAAGTTAAGTGATTTTTACTTTGAATATGAGTGACTTTCAAGACACAACTTCATCTCTTTTTTCACCACTTCGGGGGTGGAATAATCAAGAACGCGGTAATACGTAATTTGTTTTAAATCGTCAAAATACAAAATTTGAAGATTCTTATTTCGAAACTGATGTGCTTTCATAAAACTTTCATCCCCTATTTTACCCCCTTAGAGCTAGAATTTCCAAAAATCCTTCCTGAATGTCTACACTGTATAAGATAAGGCTGTGCGTTGATATATCAACAATTAGTCAGTTTACCATTTTTATAGATAACTGAAATACAAAATTACTTCCCCCCCTTTTCACCTACTTAAGGGTTGAATTTAAAATGAAAATTTCACAATATTAAATTTCAAAATCGATGCCATTTTCGTAATTAACGTTCCAAAAAACCATAAAAACGACAACCATATTGATATTTAGACATTTCAACCCCATCCCCCCTCTTAACAAGGGAGATGATATTTTACGTCCGCCACTCGATGAATTTTAAAATCGTTGTTGTTTTCGTAATCTGCAACCCGATAAACCATAGAAACAATACCCATGTGGATTTTTCAGACTGTATCTCTTTTTCCCCATTTAGGGGTTGATTTCTTAAAACACTTGTTTACTCATTTATTGTTAAGAATACTCCTGTGAAGTTTCAAATAAAATAGTCCAACTATTCTTGTTTCCCCATACAATCTTTGGACCCCCATTTCACCGCTTTAGGGGATGAATTTTTAAAAATTTAAATTCAATCATTCATTGATTTAGCTTAATATTATAATCTCACGCAGTAGGCAAACCCACATCATGTGCATACAATTAATTTTATAAAAGAAAGGAAAAACCTAATTTTCAAAAATATTTTTTACGGTTAAAGAATGTTTATTTCCCATTAGAATTACCAATTCACATACTGACAAACTTAAATTAACTTAAGATATACAAATATAATCATTTTCAACATGTCGTCCTTTTAGACGGTTGGTAATTGCAACCTCATAGTTGAGGTTAGTAGGCCTGTGCCCTAAAGTGAGACGCATATTTTCAGGAATTTAAAAGAATATACTGGGTGATAAGATATCGTAACTGGTCGGTGACTTGTATGTGTTAACGTGTTGCGTATTTTGTGTGTGTCAGTGGAGAACGAGTCGCACTGCGACTTCGTGAAGCTGCGCGAGATGCTGATCCGCACCAACATGGAGGACATGCGCGAGAAGACGCACGCGCGCCACTACGAGCTCTACCGCCGCCGCCGCCTGCAGCAGATGGGCTTCAGCGACGTCGACGCCGACAACAAGCCGGTACGCGCTGCACACTGCGCACTGCACACTGCGCACTGCGCACTGCACCCCCGCACGCCACCGCAGGCCAGCACTAACGCAGCCGTGTCGGTCCCCAGGTGTCGTTCCAGCAGACGTTCGAGCAGAAGCGCGTGGCGCACCTGGCGGAGCTGCAGCAGAAGGAGGACGAGATGCGCCAGATGTTCGTGCAGCGCGTCAAGGAGAAGGAGGCCGAGCTCAAGGACGCCGAGAAGGAGGTACACTCTCATAACGATCCTCTAGATACCGCCACATCCACGCATACCACCCGCGGTAGCATACAATAGCTTCCCGCAACTCCGTTACCGGACCGCGCTTTATTAAGAAAACACCACCGTTTAGTGTATTGCTTCGCGCTCCGGACTACGAAGCGAGGCGGTCGCGTGTTCGAATCGTGCAAGGGGCAAATGTTTGTGTGATGAGCGCGAGCGTCTGTACCTAACTGACTCTTCTGGAGCTCCATTGCGCACGGGTGTATCCCAGGGCTCTATTTTGGGACCTCTATTATTCCTATTCTATTATATGTAAATGACTTTGCTTACTTCACTGAAGATATTTGTGGTTTGTGTGTTTCATCGTTGATTTTTAAAACTGACAGAGGTAAAGCTTCCTTTGACCATGTAAATAATGTTCTCTCGCGTAGTACGCTGGTTTACAGCTAACGACCTGTTACTAAATGAAAAAAAAACTAAATGCATTAAATTCACTATGCCCAATATCAGGCAGATCAGCAGTACGCATATTAATATGTCAGACGATCATATAGATGCAGCGATTCTAAAACTTTTTTATGAATTACGTTAGACTCCCGGCTGCAATGGGGTCCCCATATAATTGCCTTGTCAGGAAAGCTCAGTTCAGCGGCTTATGCTGTGAGAAAAATAAGGCTTTTAACTGATGTCGAAACGGCAACTTTAATTATTCTCATAGTTTGATGTCGTATGGTTTACTGCTATTTGGCTCTGCTGCTGACATTGAATGAATCTTTGTGTTACAGAAAAGAGCCGTACACGCAATATACTGTCTTGGACCTCGTGACTCTCTGAGGGAGATTTTTAAAGATATTAATATTAACAGTAGCCTCTCCATACATTTTTGAAAATATTATATACGTTCGAAAAATCCAAGTTGGTTTAGCTTATTATTTTCATTTATATAATACTCGTAATAAAAATAAACTTGCCGTTCCGAGCTTCAGACTACACAAAGTTGGTAATTCATATAAATGATGGGTGGATGGATCATCTAAATGATGAATGGGAAATGTATGAAGTTTTTCCATAGAGTACCACATACTCTTGTTAAACTACCTGTACATGATTTCAAAATCCACATTTGAAAAAAACCTTAAGAAAAAAGGCTAAGTATTATATGTAAATAAGACTAAATTAAGTACTTTACACGTCCCAATCTTTTTTTACCTTACCACTGCTTCGGGACAATATTATGGGCTAGTGCCGAGAAGAAGCAGCGCAAGAAACTCGGTCACTGTCGTCAGCCTCTTTTAAATAGTTTGTTAACAAGAAAGTTATATGTACCTGTGCGAGCAGGGCAGTATTTAATTCCAGACTTGACATTTTAGTAGTCATTAACAGTATAATAAATAACCTTTTCTGTAGTTAGGAGAAGGGACAGGAAATAAAACTACGCTTCGACTAATGTCGTATTGTATGCATTTCAGCTGCACGCCAAGTTCGACCGGCTGAAAAAGGACCACACCGACGAGAAGAAGCGCCTCGAGGAACTGCGCAAGAAGATCGAGGACGACACCATCGAGCTCAACCGCCGCAAGCAGCACGCCGCCGCGCAGCACCACACGCTCACGCTCGGCAAGAGCAAGAAGAAGTAACGCCGCACTCTTCTCGCCGCCGCGCGTCCACGACCCTCAGACCGGGGCCCCGATTCAGAACCATTCGGTAACAAATTTTCGACTGGAAAGCCACGTGACACTATATGATTAGTGTCACGACGTTATGACATTAGTGTCACGTGACTTACCGGTTGTCAATTCGGTATCGAAGGGTTCTGAATCGGGGTGGGTACCGTCGCTAGATACTTGGTTTTTACAACTCGTACGTCGCGTCTCGCTCGATTGGTTTTGTCGTTTCACTGCAAATTTTGACTGGAGTCTGAATCATACGAAGGCACTTAATCGACAACAAATTAGATAGCACGCCGTACGTAATAGGGATGACGATAAAGAAAATTACATTCTATTTAGTAGTAGTAGTAGATTATCAAAAAATAATGGACACTTATTTTTTCTTTTGTCAAGCAAATAAAAAATTACAAAGATTCTTTTACTTCTAAGTACTAAGACGTGACGTCATGCGTCATGTCAAATCAATATGTCACTGTAATATTTTGATTATGTAAAAAAAGAAAAAATACGTATCCAATACTTTTTAATAACCTACCTGATAGACTAAGAAAAAAAAGTTGGTCGTCATCCCTATTAGTATTATTTATTAATCTACTTTTAATAAAAGTGCGAGAAAAGGAAAGCGATACAGATTCAGAGCGAGTTGACGAGTGTGCGTTGACCTTTACTACATTTTAATATTTGCTGCAGCTGCTGTGGCGGCGCTATAGTACCTTGTAAAACAAATCCTTCCGTACCCAAACACAAATTATCCAATAGATACTTTAATTATACAGGGTGTAGCCTATGTTAACATATGCATATAAATACTATGAAATTAGTTTAAATTATCATTTAAAAAATACAAATCGGATTCTGAGAATTAAGTTTTGTGTAAAAATAAAAATAAAATTAACGATGATATCAAATTTCTGACTTCACTATAGCATTTATATGCATAATTATGACATGGGCTAGTTTCGGCTTGATATACCATTTGCCTAACACCCTGAATAGACCCACTAATTGAGTTGACCATCAGTCATTGTATCAAATACTTACATGACTGGATGAATGACATGAACATTCGTTACTTATACAAATCATGGTGGATGCTAAAACTTTTAGTGCAAAAATGGAGTACCTTAATATAACTTCATGCGTTAGTGATATAATAAATTAGTTTTAAAATCAAACTTATACAAACCGATAACTTCAGTTTTTATATAAAATTTTAACAAATAGCAGTTGTCAAATCTCATATCACAGTAAATATAATACAATATTATACATAAAGCTTGAATAATTATATAAGGCAGTAATAATAAAACCGCAGTCGGCTTATCGCTTCCGGAAAGAAAGATGTGTCATAGAGATTCGGCCAAATGTACCGCAACGGTACAAAAGCATGTACCAAATGTATTAATATATTGTAATGAATATTATTTACTACCATTACTTTTATTTGTAGCGTAAGAAGATATTTGAGCATGTTACTCGTGCCACGATAGAAATGCAGTTTAGAAAATGATATGAAAAAGCTTTGACTTTCTTAACGAATAACGATCGGCGATCGAGGAATTTGACTGCAACGTAGTAAACAATAGTATGTAACATACTCAAGTATCTACAGGGTTACATTGCAAAGGGGTGCCAAATCTATAGGAGTGGCTCAGAATCAGTAACATAATCAAACTATGCAAAGAACAAAAAATTAAATTCCTATCCGCTGTTAAAAATCGTACGCGTGGATAATTTCACTTATTTATGAAAAATTGCACCGCATGTGCACTGCGTAAAGTCCTCGTTGGCGCCGTACCTACGCCTCTGGTGAATGACCGCGCGGCTTTCGTAGTCTCTATTGACTTTATTTTCGGATATTTTAAAGTAATTTTGTTTTGTCACCTAGGATTATTAAAAATAATAACGATTAAGACGCTTCTTTATATTGTTCCCTAGATCTTATTTTTTAATTTGGCACCCCTTTGCAATGTAACCCTGTATAGTAGGATCTTAAGTTATATATATTCGAGAAATTAAACATAGTTGTGTTTAAATAGTTTATTGTGAACTGATCAAATATCGCTTGTATTAAAATTGCCTATACATAGTTTTGTATGACTAGAGTTAACTATAATTTACTGAATATGCAATTTACACACTGATTACTTTTTATTAGTTTATATTTATATTTAGATGACATGAATATTTCAAATATTTATGTAACGAAGGAAATATGCATTACATATTTAAAAGTTACTTATCATATGCTCTCTAGTGTTTTTATTACGGTGAGACCACTCAGTGTTTTTGCACAAATATTAGCGTTATTTAGCCAATATAAAAGAAACTTTGTGCAGGTTCTATGCAAAAAGGCGATTTTGTTCGGCTGAATAACTCAAATATTGGTGCGAACGCGCCATCATTACTCGACCCGTAATAAATACTGTTACTAAATACGTAATATCCGAGCATCGAACTAAACGTTCCACTCGCATTTAGTATTCACTCTTTATTATTAGTTCTAAAAGTAATTTTATACTTAATTTTTAAATATGAATTTACCCGACTGAGGTATTTAATAAAATCATGAAATTAATTACGTTATTTTATTTATAACGGTGGATATATACCCTAAGTAGATAATGTGAAACTTCTTATAATAATAATTAATTGTAATGTTGGACGGAGTCATCATTTCATCACTATGCCTGTTCGTAGTTATGATATAAACAAACCATTTATCAGAAGATATAACCCGTTAAAGTTCCGTGTAAACGTCACGCCTTGCGACACTTTTAGCAAGGCTTGACGTCACATGCTCACTTTGATGCGCTTTATCCTGGTATTTTTTATTGTTTAATTGACAAAAGACAAAATATGGGTCCAATATTTTTTGATAATCTAACTGACGGACTAAATAGAATAATCTTTTTTTGACCCAGGAAACTAGCCTATTGAAAATCATCATCATGCATCTTGCAAAATATTGGTCCACTTGCGCACCTCAGAGTATAAATGCGATAATATCTTATCATTAAGGATGCTACACACATAAGAGGGTCGGCACTCCCTCGGCTGTATTTGACGAACAACAAAGCCCACCCGAAGCAGTTATTGCACTTTTCGACTTCAATCGGCTTTTGCCGATCAGGTAGTTCATTCGGGTTTCGATTTGGCGGTATTTTTAGAACGAAAAAGCCGACCCGTAAGCAACTACTAAATTACGTTTGCCTTATGCCGATCGAGTAGTTTTTATGATTAGATTATGTGCGGCAGCCGAGCGGTTTGGTTTTCCCGAACATTCATCCATATATTCGATTGTACGGCCCGGCTTTGCCGGCCTGCTTAAGTTTGTAGTATGACCCTACCCTAATGAAACTATGAAACCAAAACCAATAATTAAAGCCGGTGGTGCGCGAACCTACATTAGGCCTACTTGCGCAGCTTTTTTCGGCGCTAGCCTACTTAGGCGGACAAAAAGTTGAGACGTAAAATGAAAAGCTGCTTAATTTAGAAGCCTATTTGCATAGCGGAAACAAATAGGTTACCTTACATTTTTGTAGCATCTTACAGTAGAAATAACTTTATTAAATATTCAATTATTATTTCTAAATTGCGGACAGGGGCGTCGCCAGCCGTGAGGAAAGTATAAATTGCAGGTACAGCTTGACCCCATGAAGCTTCACACTTGTAGTGCCCTGCCCTGTACGTAAAGTGTAATGAGACCGGTACAAAATCCAATGTATGAAGCCGAAGGGGTTTTTGTAAAATCGTGTAGATTTATTCAAAGTCGTTTAGATGTCGCTACGCTACACGAATAGTATTTACTTTTCGATGGTCGATGGTATTTATTTGGATTTGGATGGTAGGGCAATTGTATTTTGAGCCCCAGGCTACGGCCCTGCTCGTCGAGTATTCGGCAACACTAATAATGAAAGTCGCCAGGTTTGTTTACATTTTTCGGATACATCAAACGTTTAATCAGGCTTTATACCAAACCATCCCACAGATACCACCAACTTTAAAAGCAGGCCTCCTGACTGCTTTGTTTTTCTGTACTATCATGTATGAGAAACGCCTGGCCAACGCACAATGTAAGGTGTCGTTCGTAGTTGCCCGTCACAATATGCGCTATGTGCTACCTCCTTTACATAATAAATTTTCTAAGTTAATGTAGGCAGGTATCTTGTAAAGCGTACTTCTGTGTCGTTTTAATACTACACGGGGCACACTAAAAGTTTTGCACTTCTAGCCAATCGGAACTATTTGAATTTCGAATGTTATATTTTTTTAAACGTAACCTTCTTAGTAATTAAAAAAAAAACAATTGGCGGGAAATGATTTGTAAATTGTTTTTTATCACACATCAAAGTTCTACGTACGCAACGAAAATGGAATTAAGTCGAAAATATTTTAGAGCGATGTTTTTTTATGATTTTAAAAGTTCTCTCTCTCCGCAAGACTGCCGCTCGTCTTCAAAATGCTTTTGGGAGAGAAGCACCTTGTTTGAGCACCGTGAGGCGATGGTTTGCTGAATTTGAGAGAGGTCGAGTTTCTTTACATGACGAATTTTTGTGAAGGGCGGCCTACTGCCGTCAACGAAAATAATGTGGCTACTGTTAAGCGGCTAATTGAAGAAAATCCGCGGATTACCTATGAGTCAATTCGACGACTATTGGGGATTGGTATGAGCCAAATTCAGAAAATTTTACGCGAAAAATTGAAAGTTCGGAAACTTTGCTGTCGTTGGATCCCTCATGAACTGACAGCGGAGCAGAAGCGGGCTCGCGTGGAATGGTGCTCACAGATGCTACTGAAGTACGACCACAAACATTCTAATGCTGTTTATGACATTGTCACAGGAGACAAAACGTGGATTTATTGTTTTGAACCCGAAAAAAAACGGCAATCTTGTGAATGGGTGTTTGAAAATGAGAACAGGCCAACACAAGTGAGGCAGGCAAGAAACGTTGGTAAAAAAATGATCGCGTTTTTTTTCTCAGCTACGGGTCCCATCTGTACAATTCCACTTGAAGTTCAAAAGAGTGTTAATGCCGAGTGGTATTCTACCATTTGTTTACCCAGGGTTTTAGAAAAAGTTCGCAAATGACAACCCAAAAGCCGCGTTCTCTTACATCATGACAACACTTCTTCATACACGGCCAACAAAACAAAGTTATTTTTAGCTTCCGAAAAAGAACAACTCGTCACCCATCCTGCGCATAGCCCCGACCTAGCACCTTGTGATTTCTGTATTTACCCCAAAATCAAATATTTGATGAGAGGTTTTACTTTTACCAACTCCGAAGAGACAGTGATAGCGTTCAATCAGCAAGTAGAAAACATGCCTTCAGATCTGTGGTTCTCCTGTTTTAAAAAATGGATTGATCGCATGAAAAAATGTTTAAAATGTAAAGGAGAGTATTTTGAAAAGCAATAAACATAATATTTTGGTTATAACATGTTGTTTTTTTAAGTTACGCAAAACTTATAGTGTGACCTACGTTTGTCATGTTTTTTTTTACATTTCTTTTTAAAAACAAGCATAGTAGCTGGTAGATGGACACACGACTCCAACCAAAAATTGCACTTTAAGGCTTACTAATATACGCGAACGCATCCCAGAACCGAAATGATGTTTACACAAAATATTTTAAACGATCTATCCATAATTCATGTAGGTAATAACATACAATTTGCATGCTATTTTTTATTAGCGAATCATGAGCTCTTTTTATTGTTTAATGTTACCATTTATACCGTGTTTTGTGCAAATAAACGATTTATTTATAAAAAAAAACATCTCAACTGTACGTGTGGGGTCCCTAAAAATGTCTTTATCAAGATTTTATTCTACCACTTTGTCGGCGTGATTAAAACTCGTACGTGTCCGAAGCAACGTAACATTTTCGTAGTAGGCCTTCTGGACTGTAGACTCTCGTGGAAGCAAGTTCGCCAGATACCGTGATAAACGAATTTTGCAAAACCTAGCCTGCGCGACGACGAGTTGTAATTTGAACCCGCTCAGGCTTAGTAGCCCATGACCCAGGCTCAGTACCATTTGAATTTACTCACGTGTACGTTAGCTCACTATTTACAACATTTTCATTTTGTATGACATGTCCATACTTATTTAGTTCATAATTTTGTATTTGTATTCGACAGAGGCGCTGTAAACATCTCCATACAAAAATACAACGGTAGAGAGTAGGTATTGCAGCCTGCAGCCAGTGTTCAATCGTTAGAACCGCACACTGACTGCACAATCGGTTTGCAATATCGGCCCAATACCCGTTATTATAATAGTCACAGTACACAGCCAGTAATAACAGTAGTCACAATTCAGTGTCTATCCTTTCCCAGTAACATTACAATTTACTATCTGAAATGGTATTCTCGTGAACCCAAAAATTGAAATTACAGTTCGCAATGCGACTGAAAATGAAAAAACCAAAAAGCGGTTTTTTTGCTCTATTTTCAGTCGTTTTGGAATGTTTTTGATAATTTTACAACAAATTAGAAGTTGACGAGAATACCGTTTTTGAAAGTACAGTAATGTTACTGGGACCGGATCGATACTGGATTGCGACTACTGTTAAATTACGAGAATAGGGCTTCTGATGAAATACTGGTCGTGTAACCTTTGTCTAATGGCCCTAAACTGATGGTGGCTGGTGCTAAGCCTACGGCCTGTATCGAGCAGTCGGGCACAGGGTCGTGGCCGGCCATCACACGAGCGACACCTTGAGCGGGTGCGGCAGCTCGTAGCACATGGGCTTGAACATCTTGTTGTAGTACGTGTAGCGGCGCCGGTGCGGGGTCACCGACGCGCGCACCGGCACCGGCACCGCCCCCGCCGCCCCCGCCGCCCCCGCCGCCCCCGCCGCCCCCAGCGACACTCGCGCCGCCGCGCCGCGACACTGCAACGGGGAAACGATCATGAGTTTCTGACTACCCTCTACTTAAACTGCTACGAAATTATGTTTGTAGGCGTGAACTTTTTCAATTTTAACGAAATATGAGGGTAATTTATTCTGATCAGAGACATTTTTACAAAACGATTGTTAATTCATTTCATGCACATTTCAGCGTTTAAAAATGTTTTTTTGTAATGAGGTCTCTGAGCTCAGCCGTAAGATATTTACTTACTTTAAAAATCATTTTTACTTGATTAAGAGGGTAGGCGATGTTATCAGTTACTATCATTACAAGATTCGTGATTGTTTTATTTTAACGGTAGAACAAACCATAGAATAATTTATAATATTGAAAGATACTCACTTGAGTCCCATGCATGCTCTGTGAATGGTGAGCAACGACCTCGGTGCACCTTGTGATTGATATGAGTAATGATGATGAGAGTACTTGCGGCTTGCATACGTGCTGTTGGACCACAGTGAAATGCACTAACTGATAATATTATAGAACTTGGATTGTTTGTATTGCTTTCAAGTTTATAGAAGCCCAAATAAAAGCTTGATTAACGTAACTGACAAAAAAATGATATTTCTTTTACCTAGAGTAAGCACTATCTACTTTTGAGGGTAGGTAGATCTAAATATTAACAAGTTTTTTAACGTTTTTGAAGTATGTATAACGTTATAATAGCTCTAGGATATTATTCTGACAATTGCCAGATTGCCAGTGTAAAGAGTGCAGTGCTTGACCAAATCCAAAGTGAAATGCAGTATTGCAGTACCTAATTCTACCCCGTTAACATCCAAGCGGTCTCATGAGACCGCATAACAATAAAATTTCTATTGTGTCTCGTTTACGTACGCTTGATCAGAGAAATAATAACAACTTACACTGGTTAAGTTGAGTAAAATGTTTTAACGTTGTTTGAATGAAACCACAAAGTGTTACCGAATATTAAAAACTTTATTATCAACCATATACATAGTTAAAACTGTTGGCACAATATTGCAGATAGGTAGGTAGTCGGCAATCGGTCATTGATCAACACCATCATTATTATCATTAGTGTAAAACTCGCTGTAGCGCTAAGCTCATGAACATGATATTTTAGATTATAATTCTTCGTTAAATGAGTCATTCAATTTGCTATTTCCATTAAGTTCGAAATTTGGTTTTTAAATGTATTTCCGTTTAAAACTATCAAATGTTATTTTAGCATGGAAATAGCAGATTACGTGATATTTTAACACTTAATTCAAACGGTAATCTCAACTCCCTTAATCTATTCGTTGATATAAACAGGCGTCATTTAAGAAAAGTGTACGCACTGCACTAATATTGGCAGAAATAGAATAAGTATGGCTTTCAGCTATAATAGTTCATACAATTTCGCAGAATAAATAGAAATAGATAAATATTAATTCTAGGACTCTTCGATCGATGTAATAAATAATTCGATAATCGAGTCGCTTCAATTCGTAAGAAACTCAAGAATCTAAGTTCGGGAAAAAACCTATAGAACAGTCTGTTGTGAAGTCAGAATGTAAATAGGCTTGGAGGTCGAGGGGTGGAGATATCTTGTGAGCTAAAAGACATTTTAGTCGTAGCGTACTACGCTACCTACTAACCAGTGGGTCTTACTCTACTAGGTACTTGGTGTGTAGCTAGTGCGTCTATCAATAAGTCAGTGCAAAAATATTCAATCGTCTCGTATCAAAATATAGAATGTGTGGATATAATGTATTTGTACCATAGAGGTCGCTAGTGTATGTGAGGCCACTTTATTCCTAATCATTTTAAAGTGCACAATTTCTATTAATAGCTGATAATAAGAAAAAGTATCTATCAAAAACAACTATACTTACAATAATTTACAAATGTTGCGAAACAATGAAGTGAAAAACTAAAATTACTTATGGCGATGAAATAAAATAAGACAATTAAATCGTAACCTAATTCATAAATAACGAAAAAAAATTCACAAACAAATAAATCGTAAAGTACGCAAAATATAATCTGATTAATTATTGCCATCGTTATCATTAATCACTTACAACTAAATGATTTATCAATTTAACATTACAATTAAAACAATTCATTATGACTAGTCCCCGGCCGGGGCATGAATGTGAAAATTAAATAAAAGCGTCTACTCGCTACAAGATGATAAAATGAGATTGCTCACCGAGGAGATCTAAGCTTACGATACTAGTGGGCTCGCGCCATGAACTACCGCCTCGCACGTCGGCTACACTTAGGTCAAACTATAAAACTAGTGGAATGAGAAGCGAAGTCGCGGTGAAAGTTATCTGGGGGGCACTTCCCGGGGCGGGGGACTTCTGTATTTGGCTTTGATGTGCAGAAACGGCTTTTTGGAGGAGGAATCGTCGGCGATGGTCGCTTCCAAGGAGAGCCGAATGCTCTCCTCGATGGCGGCCTGCGTGAGCGCGCCGCTGACGCTCACCGACGAGCCCTTGTGCGCCGGCCGGAAGCCCTCCGCGGGGCTCGCGAGGCTCATGCTCCGCGTCTTCTTCGCGTACCCATTCGCAGTCGAGAACGTTTTCTTCGTTTCGACCGGGGTGGTGGCGAGACTTTGGCTGCGCGTCTTCCTCGCCGCCGCGGCGTGCGGCTCAGTGGGAGTGCTGGCCGCGCTGATGCTCTTCTTCTTAGTCTGGTTCAACCGGTCCGTCCCGCAGAACGGTTTCCTCTCCTCCTTCTGCACCGTCGCCAGACTCATGCTTCGGGATTTTTTCGGTGCGTTCAACAGTGTTGTGGTGGTGAGAGATTTTCTGTACTCGATCGGTGGGGTCCTGACCGACCTGCCCGTCGGGGTGTTGGGAGTGCTAAAGCTCGACGGTGCGGATTGCTTTCTAGTGCGCGGTGCGGGGGATTTCTTGTCCTCCGTTTTGAGGGGCAACGTCAACGCCGACTTCAAACTTCTAGCCGAAGCCGGTTTGGTAGGCGTCGACGTTCGGCGAGCCTCGTGCAGGGGAGAGCTCTTCCCGCTGCTAGCTTTGCTGGAGGCTCGGGTGCTGCCGAGTTTGGCGTCAACGGGGGATAGTTTTCCGCTGAGGGAGGAAGCTTTGGAATCTACCGGGGAGACGGTGCCGGCGACGGATTCTTTCAGGGAAGCCTTGCTGCTGGCCGGAGAGAGGGTGTGCTGGCGGGGTATCGGGGAGAGCTTGCGGATGTCCTGGTCGGTCGGCGCGGGGGAGGGGGAGGGGGACGACGAGGAGGGGAGGGGGACGGGGAGGACGCCGGCGCGGCGGCCGTGCGTGACGAGGCGCACCTGGCAGGGCTCGTGCCGCGACAGGAAGTGCTCCAGCGTGTCCCAGCCGCCGCCCACGCGGACCATCATGTGGCGCCCCTTCAACAACTGCGAAACAAAATTAAGCAATTAGTAGACATCTCGAGAGCATTTCAGAGCTGCAATATTTGCTCATGCCAATTATCTTATAAAATAAAGCAAATTCTGGTGTACTTTTAAATATGTACTACAACTTTAGTTGTACAAAATATCAAGAAGATTACTTTAGTGAATAAGTATTTAATAATTAGACCGAACAAAATATGTAAATGTGAAAACGTAGAAAGTACAACCTACGAGTACCTATGCATTAAAGAACTAACTTGTGGGAACATAACTTTGCTTCTCGAGTTCAATGTTGGTTGGTATGTAAAAACGGTTGTAAAATTTTAACATGACAGAACTTGTCGATACGCAAAAAGGAAGCACGCACCCGAATAAAGACGTTCCTCCCGGCGATGTTGTAGCGGCCCTCGCCGACCTTCTTGACCTTCAGCAGCTTGGAGCACTTGCCGTCGCCGCAGCTGCAACCACGCTCCATTAGCCGCGTCACCAGCTGCACCTGCGGGAGGGGGGGGGGCATAGTAACTAAGCGTACTGCTGCAAGCAAGGAGGGACCCGCAAGTATAAGTATAGCAAGTAAAATTGCTTCAGCGGGCCGCACCGCAAAATTCCTCTTCATCGTCTCTCTCCTTTTTCAGATAAACGAAAGAAATGTAAAGAGATGTAGGAGGATTTAGCGGTGCCGCCTGCCCTAACTGAGCTCTGGCCTTAATGCGTTGTTCTGCTAAAACAACCAATCGATTGCTAATTATTCACTTTGTAGAGTCTAGCTATTGTAACTGATATAACTTTATTTTTAAAACTTAAATATATAATGACGACCTCCGTAGCGGAGAGGCGAGTATACCGGACTCGGTGTCGCTATCTCTGAGGTCCCGGGTTCGATTTCCGGGCGGTCAATGTAGAAAACATTTTTTTTATATTGTCTCGGGTTTGGGTGTTGTGGTACCGTTGTTGTTTCTGATGTCTGTATCACAAGTGCTTAAGATACTTACCATAGGATCAGAGCAATGTATGTGATGTTGTTCAATATTTATTTATTTATATAAATGAGGACAAGGCAGGGCAATTTAAGATTGTGCAACGCTTTCTTAAATATTCTGTTTCTTTATCCCTGGTAAAATTTGTACAAAAAAAGATAGAAAGATTAAATCTAGTAAGGGACAAAGGATGGTCGAGAAAAACCTCTGAACTTTCCTACACAGAAGAGGATCAAAATTTAAGCCCGGGTTTGTTTAGCTTTGTATTCCTTCAAAGTGATGTCAAACGTTTGTATCGGTATTTGTAAATTTTGTTAGGTTTTTGCTTCTAATGGAAGAATTAAGGATGGTTGGATATTGATGACCACATACCCTTTTGTCCAGCTCGTTGGTCGGCTTGAGCGGCACATCCGAGTCCGTGCTAGCTACAGTCTCCTCAGACTTTGTGCTCTCCGCGTCGACGTTGTCTGGCACAGACTGTTGAGCTGAAACATGAATGATTTATGCATGTAAGGCTACCCTACGACACGTTTTAAGAAAGTGCAAAATTAGTGGAAAAAAAAGTAAAAAGAAAAACAAACAAAAACTATTTCTAATTGAGTGTGTGTGTGTGTGTGTGTGTGTGTGTGTGTGTGTGCGTGCGTGCGTGTGCGCGTGTGTGCGTGTGTGCGTGCGTGTGTGTGTGTGTGTGTGTGTGTGTGTGTGTGTGTGTGTGTGTGTGTGTGTGCGTGCGCGTGTGTGCAAATTAAACTTACATTCATTAGGTTCAGGCGAAGAGGGCGGTGGCACATTTATGGATCTGGAAAGAGGATATAAGTACTTTCTGAGTAAAATTCGTAGACTGAAATCCCTAAATTCATCATATCATCATAATCATTTTTTTAGTTTATTCACTTATTTCCAATGTGTATGACCATGTGGTGATGAAGGTTCTACTTTTGGTAAGATATGTGCCTATTGTATAGGTCCTGATAGATTTTACAAATTTATTTGGAACGTCAGAACGTATAAAGGGAACCGTCGATACGCAACGATACGTCATAAACTGTCAAAAGGATCCTGACATCATTAGTCTAGTCCTGAGCAAAGTTTAGATATGCTGAGGTCCTGAGCCATGCTCTTCTTTGTTCCAAGCTGTTTTAAAAGAAGAAGTGTAATTACTCACTTTTCGCCTTCTGGAACAGGTGAGGCATCTCTAAACTGCCAGGCAGCTCCCGACATGGCAGAATCCAGTCCTGAGTCCCGCTCCTCCATGGCGATCTCCTTCTCCAGCTGCACCAGCCCCGGCGGCTCCACATTGAACTTGGTGGCCAGGCGCGCCACCTCCAGTAGGCACAGGATCACCTGCCGCGGTTGGTTGTGGAGTACTGGAATAATAAGATGCAGTGATAAACACATAAACTACAAGACTAGGTTTCTAATACACAAATAATCCCGATGGGTAAAAAATGACGTCAATGGCCTATTTTCAATTGATTTTCATGATTTTTCTGGACTCGCTCTGTACCTATACCACCATGTACAGTTACAGAGCGAGTGTAAGAGTAAGCGCATACTATTGATTTGAATGGAAAAGATTGTCATCAAAATTTCTAAAACCAAGAGAGAGAGTGTTTGTGTAATCGGCCTACCTACTTTTTCGCTTTAAAATAGGCTGGTTTAGGTCAATTTAGAACTTTTATAAATTGTCTTGAGTTTGCTGGGAGACGCCCCTGGCAAAATTCATTATCTGGTGACTCGTAGCACAAGGACGTAACCTTTGAGACAGTGTGACAATTTGAATCTATGGCAATTGGTGTCTGGCGTACATTATATTATTAATTACCAAGGTCGTCGCTCTCGAACAGTAGGTTCTCGTGCACGCCGAGCTCCCTGCAGAAGGTGAGGAAGTTCTCGGTGTTGTCGCGCGAGAAGAAGCTGCGCCGTGCCGCGCGCTGCCAGCAGCGCCCGCGGATGCCCGGCACCGGCTGGGGAACAACATCACTGTGTCAGTCCATTGTCGAAGCTAAAGGTAAAAATGTTGCTTATTTATAGAAGCGTACTTCGGAAGGCACGTTAAAAAGTTGGTCCCGGCTAATATCGCTTGATGCTAGTCAGAAGCCTTATGGCGGCTTAATAACATGTGAATAAGGTTAAGTGACTGGCCTTAGAACACCGCTCCACCAATTCGCACTGGACCCGCGTGGTGGAGTTTAGCCCTAATCACCACCTAGTTGGGTGAGGCCTGTGCCCTGCAGTAGGACATATACACGCATACTTTCTTTTATAGAAGCATCTTAGTTCCATAGCAGACTACCACTTTTAGCAACCGGAGATTTTGCATCGCGTTTTTTTCGATTGCTAATGCTTTTCGCTTTCCGCTGTTGCCACCATTAAATGGTTTATTAACATCGTTAATTTCCTTTTTACATAAAGTGCGCCTTGGTATAATTGATGTCGTGTTTGACAGGTGATATTCACGTTCTTCCTAAATACTAATAGTTCTTGCTGGTGACACAGTGAAGCCCTGATTAGGATTACTAGAATAGGCTGACTTTAGGTCTGTCGCCCAATGAGACCGCTATTCTCCTAATCCTCCAATCCTCTAAATCCAAGGTTGTCAAATCAAATTCTCAAAATGGGCCAAACTGTAATCGAGAGCATCTCACCTCAGACATACTTTGCGACAGGTCCTTTACTGCACATTGTGCAAAGCAATTACAATTACTTTTTCCAGAAATCGTATATCTTAAGCGGTCTTATTACTATAGCTATCTCGTCGAGACAACATAATTCGTAATTGGGACCTGTAAAAGAGCCTAATTCGGACCTACCTGAAATGAATTAGTTTTACTCCGCCTCTATTGGTCGTAGCGTAATGTTACATAGCCAAAACTTTCCTCGATAAATGGACAGTCTAACACATTTTTTTTTATTCGAACCAGTAGTTTCTGAGATTAGCGAGTTCAAGGAAAAAAACAGACTCTTCAGCTATAGATTAGTATTATAGATTATTATAGATTGGTAATGCCAAACGACTAAGGCATAAGACCCACCCCCACTATGAGGCCCTGGTCGAGCGCCTCCCGGGCGCGCGCGTGGATGACCGCGGCCAGCTGGCACAGCTCCGCGCCGTTGTCCAGGACGTCCAGGAAGTTCTCCCCCGTCAGGTAGGTTATGCCTGTGGACAAGGGAACATTTTTATTAATATAACTTTAATCGATCTCAGCTATTGGAGGAAAAGACATCAACGCGCTAAGGGAAAATAAATTAAATAAATAACTAATAGCTACTTTATCTGTGGCGTATATTTATGTAGTAGCGCAGTAATTTGACAACAACGCAATGGGTCCCGGATTCGATTTTTGGTTTGGGTCACTTTATAAAAAAGGTATTAGGGTTTGGATGTGCTGAGAGTCGCCGCTGGCAACATCAAAGTCAAAGTCAAAAATTATTTATTCAGTTTAGGACAGAAAATGGCCACTTATGAACGTCAATAATAACATTATTGGCCCATATGGGGCCAGAACATGTCTCCTTATTTTTTGGGCCCTACTCGCGCTTCGAAACAAGACACAGATTCATTCATTTTCTGGTATCTAGTAAAACAAGGATATATATTCCTTAATTAGAGCCATTGTGAGTGTTGTCCAGCGCATATTTATTTTGTTTAATATACACGTGCTAATTTAAAGATTAGTTGCTACTAAAGTTGCAAATTTGAAAACAAATTGGCGAGCAAGTAACCTCATCTACTAAATCGAAAATTAAAACTACAACTGGAATTTAATCTCAATCAAAAAAGTCACAAAAATGCGTTTTAATCGCAAAGTCGCCAGTCGCGGATGCTAACGATCGATGTGCACTCGTAAAATCACTGATCGCAGATCTTAAAACTTAAGTAATATAAGTCAAAGTAATATAATTGGTGATTAAACTATCAGTGTCTAGTAGACGACGATGACCTTAGGTACGCAACGTCTTTGTATGAAAAATTATTAGGAATTTGATCCTACAGCAATCTGAAAGAGAATGCAATAATATGCCCTTTATCACCTTTACATGTTTTGCAACATCTTGCAATTCTATATGGCAACACCCAAAGTGCATACGTCACAATAAGTGTGCAACTGAATTGACAATAAGTAAGATTATTTCCTATGTAATGCACTTTGGAAATAGTATTGTGAAACGCATGCGCATCGACGGAGCATATCTTGCCTAGTTTACGATCTGTGGACGGACAGAACAGTTGCATGACGCAGTCGATGTGCTATAGTGATGCGCTAGATATTTACACTGAATGGCTAATTTAACTTATATATTTTTATTCGTAACTGTTCATTTTTACAAAAAAATTCATAATATTTACTTTACACTGTTACATTATAGAGCTATTCTGAAATACTAAGGTGTTTTTGTTAATAAATAGTTTTACGTAAGGTTATTTGGGTCTGGCAATCCTGGCTTAACTATGGATAAAGTCAGATTATCGATCAGTTTTGAAAACAAGCGCCTTTGCTTCTCGCAAATAATATGTACATATAATATAATTTATGTAAGTTCGATAGACAAGAGTAGATAAAATCTACACGAATACATAAAATAAAAATATGTATATAAAAATGCATTGATGAAGTACTTTACAATATAAATATTTGGTTTTAAACTATCTGCTTTCCTTTTTTTAATACGAACATGGAACAATATCTAAAGAGATTTTGGTTTTACTTAAGTCTGTTAGAACCTAAATAGACTAAATTCAATTGAAAATAATCGAGATTTATCTTGATCCTGAGTATTTTTAATCAGATGATTCACTTTAAATGTACCTCGTATTGCCCATTGCCCATACCTGCGCGCGTGCCTGCAACGGTCTCCGTTATTCAACCGCGCTGCGTTTTTGCTCTCCGATCATATGCCTCACTTAATTTACTATTAAATTGGTATTAGCGTAGCTGTTGCTAATAATGGCGGATGTAATGGACGAGAACGCGCTAAACGTTATGTTGGTAGATTTGATCGTGCGTTTCATGGGTTGAGAAATGTTTTATGTATGTAATAATAATTAAAATAATTTCTACATTCAAGATTAACGCCTGAGATAAGAAAATTGATTGTAATATTTAGCACATAAAATACCAATCTTAATATTATGTATTTGATATCTTCTTACATAACTGTGGAATAGGAAAGGATTGTTCTTTAAAAAAGGTTGATGACTTTTTCCTTGCAACACTTCGCAGTGTCATGGGCTACTAATATGTATTTCATGTGAGTTTTTTTAATAAATAAAACATTAAAGTTACTCTGGTAAATTACACTTTTACCTACTGGTGCAAAAAAAGTAAAATAGAGAGTTTGTAAGCAATATGCGTGTTCTTTAGTGACGCGAGTTATTTATAACAATGACCCTAAAAAAAATTTTTTTTGCTTCATTTGGATTTTCAGAAACAGAAAAGAGTTAAGTAATCGTTTATTTTACAACTATTTCAAGTTACACATAATGTAGGTCATCGACTTATTTATCAAAGTAATTGGCGTTCTATCTGATCTGTAAACTTTCACGAGTTTTGCTCGAGTCCGACATTGAACCCGCGACCCTTCGACCCAGGCCCTTTATCGCTCGCATCGCCACGATTTATCGATAAACATGATCCACATCGCTAAACTAAGTTAAGTTTTAGATTATCTGTTGGTTATGGGGTACAATTAGAAGGGCCGCAGATGTTTTGCGCATTATCGCGTAAAAATTGTCTATATGTGCATCTGCAAACACCAATGCAATGCAACCAATGCTATGCGTGCGCGTTCGTGTCTACACGTAGTGGGGTTTTTACACACTGTGATTTACTAGTCAATTGTCTTTGAGGGATTACATTAAGATAATTGAGAGAAACAGTTTGCTTTTGTGCTGCCGACTTCTAATAAAAACTAAAAAGCTAATCTTTTATGGCCAGCCATAAATTTTGCTAGCCGTAAAAGTTTTAACGTTTTTAACTATTGCTTATTTAAAACAGTTTTACAAATTATTTTGTCACATTACTCGCAATAGTTGTTACACCTGACTTAACTAACCCTCTCATCTAACGGCGTCTTTGTACCTGCAGTAGGGTAAGCGTGCTCGACAGTAAGGCAGTGGCACGTGTAATCGGCCAGCCCGACCCAATCGCATTAGCGTAACACGGTGCAATGCATTGTTTACTAGAGGTAGGTAACCTATTATGTAAAACGCGTGCTCGGAACTGGCCGACTGACTGTACCAGACAATTATTAAGTGTGTACTGTGTATAAACCGGTAGACTAGTTCTTTTTTACATCTGCACCGGGGATGAACTAAACAGAGCTACACCAAATGCCGTAGAAGTTGCCCAGCCAAGGAAGTCAATATTAAAGATTCGCCATTGACACGACAGACAAAGATTTTATTAAATTCCATTTATAAATATTCGTATATGTGGAGCTAGATCAATATCTATAAATAACTAGATAGATAGATAGATAGATACTCTTTATTGCACACCACACAAAAAAAACAGTACAGACAAACTATACATTTAGAATGGTACAATTTAGGCGGTCTTATCGCTAAGAGCGATCTCTTCAAGACAGCCTTCAGGTAGAGGAAAGTTGGAAAAAATAACGTTATGAGGGGGAGGCGGTGAAGAGTTTAAAGTAATTTTATATTTAATATATTACATAATATATTATATATTTATTACATAGATACTAAAAAATTAAATAATATACATACTTACACATTGTTATAAATAACTAGCTAATGCTATAGCTATATCTAATGTATACAGGGTGTAACGAAAAGGTGAAATTAAACTTTAAGGGGTTATTCTACAGCTAAATTACATCAACTTTTTCTATGGGACATCGAAGTATCGGAAGGTTTTTTTTTTTTGAGATTTTGGTGTTGGTCCCATAGAAAAAGTTGATGTAATTTAGCCGTAGAATAACCGCTTAAAGTTTTATTTCACCTTTTCATTACACCCTGTATATAGATAGGTAAAATTTGGCACTCATATCTAAGTGCCAAATTTTACCTAAGCCTTTAGCGTAAATGAGTAAAAAACATCGAAACATAAAAACTGAAACATTTATAATATGTATTAGTAAGATTGATTTAATATCCACAATATCAAGTGAACAAAGGTTTTTAGAAAAGGGAGTTTGTTTAGTTTGTCATAAACGGGGAATGCGTTTCGAAACACCGTATATACTTATGTAGTCAATGGAACAAAACTCAAGTCCTGCCAAATCTGAAGGCATCATGATTACAAATCACAATAATAGGACCGGACCAAGTCAAGTCAATTGCGATTTAATAAATTCGCATGTCATTGGAATTGAATTCCCATTTCGATAGTAAATCGATTGCTGTCGTACCTGCCTACAAAGATTGAAATCTGGGATAAGGGTAAGGCCTCACGTTCGCTTAAGCAGATATATTGATTTGATTTGATTTGATTATGTTTAAAGACTTTATTTTCAAAAAGACTTAAAGAAGCCACTTAGATGAAAATGAAATTTAAAATAAAATCTAGATAGTTTACTAAAAAAAAAAAGGATATAGCTCATAATTCTCAATTATAATGAGACAGTTTGGACTTAAAGCGTTATACAATTTGCCAAGAAGCATTTTTTTAGGGCACAAGTAAAAATAGTCCGAAAACCGTAAATATTTAGTTACATAAAAAAAACTTCGAGACTCGATTTCCGTCTTAGAAGAACTACTTAGATATGAACTAGTTTGTACAAAATCCTCGGTGCTAGAGACCAAGTTGCCGTTTTTTTTAAAATTAGTTACATAAAAAAATAAGCAGATCATTACATTTAGATCAAAATAAACTACATTAGAATAGTACATTGTTACCCTAGGGGTGAAAATAACTACGCGAGGGCGCCAAAATAGTTCAAGGGTCTAAACAAGTCTTTAATCCGTTAATCCGTGGTAAATACTGTGCTTTTCTTTAAGAATAAAACGAAACTAAAAATAAAAAACATGAATTTATTTGAAGAAAAAATTTGTGAATTTTAACAAAACGTACGTACCAAAGAGTATGCAATCGCATTGCTGCTTTCCCGCCTATTTTTTTTGTAGCCGGCCAGCTATTCAGCCATTATTTTTCATTTTTATCATTGAAAAAATTTGTAAATATTTTGCCCAAATCTGTTATTTTAAAGAAATTGCTGAAAGTAAATGATCATTAAAAAAAAACTTTGAATAATACTTAACTTTATGTTACTTAATTCAATTTTACATCGCGCTGTTTTTGAGTGGCTGTACAGTAAGTTGCAACATGGTTCAATAGAAATGTAAAAATTTAAGTTGCTAATTTCTAAAGTTGTTACATAAGAACATTGCAAGCGAATAAAAAGCTTGTAAAAATAGAACTACTTTTTTCTTTTTATAATTTGACAGCTGTCAGTTGAAAACGATTCTCCCTAGGGCTGAAAAGTATTACTTTCAACCCGCTCCTCAGGCAACTTCAGACCTACTTTCCGAGTATGAGTAATGAAAAAGGTTTTACTATCGCAAGTAATTCAGAGTAATTCTGCACTTAACAACAAGCCCAAGCACTCATAGTTTATTTGTGTGCTCTTTGCCTAAATGCTATCGCGATCGGAGGACAATTTGTCGGCACATCAAAGCAAGAGGTGGAGGTACTCGCTCGTAAATATCTCGGGAACAAATTAAATCACTCCCGGCCAAACCAGTCGAGGGTGTGATACGCAAATCGTTCGAATTATACGACTGTAAACGAAAGTATTAGTTGTTACTTTCATGTTTCGCTATAAACAACTTTTTTGTTTTATTTTATTTTATTCGAAAACTCAACAGATTTGTTTAAAATAAATATTTATTTAATAGTGTCGTACGACCTCCGTAGCCGAGAGGCGAGTATACCAGACTTGGTGTCGCTATCTCTAAGGTCCCGATAAGGTTCGATTCCCGGTCGGTTAATGTAGTAAAATAACTTTTCTATATTGTTTCGGGTCTGGGTGCTGTGGTACCGTCGTTGTTTCTGATTTCTGTAACATAAGTGCTTAAGCTACTTATCACAGGGTCTGAGTAACGTATGTGATGTTGTCCAATATTTATTTATGTAGAGCATCCGATTATTAGTTTTATGAATAGTACGACTATCAATATGGTCACTAAATAATCTCTAATTAAAAAATCTAATCATTTCAACTAAGCGTTAATAGAACTCTTAACAGTTTAAAACAAAATTTTAAATCAACATCATGTGTTTTTTTTTTATTAACTCCGTAGTTACAGTTAGCAAAAACAACTAAGCGTGATCAGCAAGCGTAGCAGTAAAAACTGTTTGTCTGATATATGAACGCTTGCGAGTGACTCCAGAATAGTCTGCAGACCAAGAGATCTTTGTCTCTTTAAATCATCTGTGCACAATGAAGCAATTACTGTGCAGATCGTCTTTCAAGCGATACAGAACAAGCTGCGGAAGGTATGGGCAGGCGGGGAGACGGGTTTATTGCCTCGCGTATGTCATGTCGGACACATCATAGAGGGCTTGCGAATGGACAAGTTTAAATAATTTAGAAATCGGTTACAATTTTCGTACAGCCACATGAGAAAGGCAAGGCGAGGCTGGCCACATTTACCTTTAAACCTATCAGTATGTTCTTTAAGAGTGGAAGTGAATAAGACAATCGTAGCGTAGTCACCCTTTATCATTTAAGATGAGATAAGTATAATGAAATAAAGCAAGGTATACATATTATTAAAAACAGCCTAAAATGTTACTTTCTGCGACCATCCAATATACAGGGTTACATTGCAAAGGGGTGCCAAATCTTTAAGAGTGGCTCAGAATCAGTAACTTAATCGAACTATGCAAAGAACAAAAAAAAAATTTTTTACATTTCATTATTCCTATTCGCTGTTCAAAATCGTACGTGTGGATAATTTAACTCATTCATGAAAACATTGCACCGAATGTGCACTGCGTAAGGTCCTTGTTGGCTCGCCGTACCTACGCCTCATATGAATGACCGCGCGGCTTTCGTAATCTCTCTATTGACTTTTTTTTTTGGTTACATAAGATTATTAAGAATAATAACGATTAAGACGCTTCTTTATATTGTTTCCTAGATACATATTTTTTTAATTTGGCACCCCTCTGCAATGTAACCCTGTAGTTATTAATTAGTAAAGTTCTTTAGAGTTCCATATCTTTAGAAGAGGTAGGTTAAATTTTTGGAGTTTCTTTTCTGTCTGTCTATAATACTTTTAGAATATATTGTAGACTGGTGGCGGTGGCATGTCCAGACGTCCAATGCAAGGTCCATATTTTGCTCGTTAATTGTTATCGATACCGATCGTTAATTAGCGCGGTTTGGTTTATTTCAAAATATGAATTCTTGTTTAAAAATATGCCTGGGCACAGGGCCGCACTTAGGGCTATTTCACAGGGTCAACTACATTTGTAGTTTCTCCGAATCATACAATATTTTAATCGTGGGTTTTCTTTTTAATTAGATATATTTCAAGTACACTACTTAGTATTAGTATTCATGTATTAGGGAAAAATCGCAATGCTTTACGCGTTGAATACTTCATCTGTTTGTTTGCCAAACATTGATCAGAATACACTTGATACCAAATACATATGAAAAACACTCCGATGTTGGGGGCACTAGAAAATCTCACAAAATTAAAATGATTTGACGATTAACTGTCAATGCAACACCAAAACCAAATAAATCCTTAACAATAAACAAATTTCGATCTCTCTAACCATGATTGTTTAGGCGTATTGCGAAGTACGGTAAACTCAATACTATCTGTGCTTAAATGCCTATTTATTTAAAGGCGAAAACCATTTATTTTGTGAATATTGTTATTAAAATTCTGAGGCCGTCCCTTTGGATGACCCTGGCCTCCAGCCGGCCGACCCTGCGGCCCTCATCGATAGGACTGTCTCGTAATTACGGGCATCGTGTTGTGAAATACATAAACGTCCAATAAATAATATTTTGCGGGCTAGTGATGTGCGCTAGTGCACATCGAGACTCTTTACGTGATTCATATGTACTGTTTTTAGATACTGACTGTTTTTATTATTCTTTATTCAGTATTCATTGACAGGTTGCTACCATACATATTAAGATTAATAGATGAATCAACAATTTAGCAGAACTTAAAAAGATAATAAAATAAATATTAATCAAATTAATGTTTGATAGCAATAAATTAAGCATATCAAACATTATATTTACGTAAAAATATTAACTTATTGTTTATATTAAGTAAGAAGTAAGAAAAATCTTTCAAGATTTCACTTAAAACTGAGTTTTCACATATTATTATATCTTTAAGTTTTCTTTAATTTGAAAAAATTTGGCTTAGTTTGTTTGAAAAATCTAATCCATCCATCGATTCGCTACAGTATGGGTGGTCTTTTCATCGATATCATTAAACAATTTTCGGCAGCACTAGCTGACAAGGACAACATTGGTGAATGGGAAGAAAGTGTCCAAATATTTGGTTTCAATTTGCATACTAAAGTGGCGCCGGTGCAATTAACTGAATTGACTTCGCAGTTATTATTTCACACGGGTGTAAAGCGACAGGTGTGTTCAGACAGACAAAGCAACCGACATGTTTTGATTTAATTTTGATAAGATCATTTTAGCGTTATTAGCACGTTTACATATTGGTTTAGTAGGTAATAAAATTAACAAGTGCCCCTGATCGGGATACGCTTGACATTGATCTTAGATGCCGCAAGTCTATTAAGTTATTAATATCATCTATAAATAATATTTAAAATCGTAGAACATACTCATTATTCAGATACCTCTCAACACAAGGCACCTAAAAAAAATTTTGGACGTCACCTTTCTGGCCATCCTATATAATAATAATCTTTATTCAGGCAAATTACACCTATATTCTCAAGTCGATTAGGTCGTGTTGTAAAACTTATGGTCGTCGCGACTTTGTTCGCATGGCCTTTAATTCAATACAAAAATTTGAGTAGGTAGGTAGGTAGGTATCAAGGGGACCATTTTACTGTCTTCTAGTTACTCATTTGAAGTAATAGAATGGAAAATGGTTTTTTCTGCAGGTATACTCGTTCTGATAGAACAAAAAAAAGTTAGTCTGGATTTTTATAATATTTTTACCGTATTCTAGACTCAATTCTAAACTATCGCCTAAAGGCTCGTACTTTGTTTAGCACACTGTTGAAAAAAGGTATTTTTTTTGACATTACAGACAAACACTTCAATTTGATTTCTTTCCAAAGATGTCAAACTAGAAATGATATTCCCCGGCACATCATGCGCATCGTGAGCGCGAGCATAACGTTTAACAGCTTAACGGTAAGATAACGTTACATTCGCAGATTATTTAATGCTATTTGTCGTTAAAACGTGCTTAAATTAACAATTAAACGCCTCCGGCGCAAGGTTGCTAACAACACAACACAACACATTACATAATTAAGTTTGTTAATTGAAAAGAAAAAGTTGGTCTTACCTAAAATAGAACAGGATTTACAACTCGTTTAGTCAATCATTAGATTTTTTTGTTTAATCAAATGAGGAAGAAAAAACAAAGAAACTTTTAATTAAAAAATGGTCTTACTGTATGTACACTTCGTGAAATATTTTGTCAACCCTGCACGTATTATAATAATTATATGCATTTTATAAGCTTCAATAAGCGGCCGCGAAACGGTGTCAAACCGCCGGCCAGCTGTAGTTATTGTAGGGTGCCCAACTTTGACAAAAGAACCCTCAAAAATGTAAGTTAAATTATATAAAACTACTATTTGGTAAACCTTTTTGACACATCAGATACCCTTGATAGTTTTATTGGTATGTATTTTTCTTTTATGTGTATCAAATAAACGTTTTCTATTTAACTATAAAAATACTACAAAGTGATAATTGCATTGATCTTCAAAGTTACATATTATCAGCATTAAATCAGCCCTTAAAATTTCATTACAAAAAAAAACTAAATCAAACTTTTTTTCTTTAAAAAATCGATTAAGGGCTGATTTTTCAAAAGCCAGATAATTTTTATACGAAGAATACATGTTGACAGTTTTTGTTTAGAAAATGTGTCAAAGCGTTACTTTTATTTGTCCGCTAAAAGTTATCTGGCGTTTGAAAAATCTGCCTTAGATATACTTTTTTTTACGATTGTACACAAGTTTCTATCTGTGGTACTTACTCGATGCGAATGCGATTTCATAAATATTTTACCATGGTATAGTAAGTAAGCTTTGTGTATAGGTAACCTTTAGTATGGTGACATCCCTGTGACCACGCTGCGGCGGGTGTGCGCGGGCGCAACGGAACTTTGATAGCTATGAAATTATCATCACAATTGCTATGCAAACTCTCCCAGGGCAAGCACCGGGACTTTGCGATTTTCAAAGACATAGGTATAAGAAAATATATTAGTCATTAGAATAAAGTACACAGAGTTGTAATAACTAAAGTTTTTGTTAAATTTTATCACTTTTTTGCCACCTAACGATTGGTCCTGTTATAAGATAAGATAATACAACTTAAAAGATGCAACAAGTCTGGATTATACATTTGTAGCGAGTGCTTCTATGTGGTCTCCGTTACCCTAGGGCAACCAGACATAGCAATAAAGAATACTCAATACTCAATACTCAATAATTTATTGCAAAACCATAATGTACATATAGATGTTACAAATTAAAGAACCAGTGTTATGGACCAGTGTATAATTTAATTGAATTGACCATTTTTGATTTTGTTCATCCTTACACATCCAGTGTTATCCTAAATGAGCTTGCACATTTGAGCGGTGCTTTTTTATAAAACAGAGCATGTAGTATAAATCATTTGGTATATAGATTGCTGGGATTTGAACTCATGTGGGTCATGGATGACGGACGAGACCACCACTGACCTACAACTGTTAATTAGTTTTAAGTAAATCAGCTAGTCATTTACGGTTTTTAGGACTACATAGTTATGCCCTTCGCACCATACCCAGAGAAAGGTAAATTATTCTCTTTCATGTGAGTTTATACTTTTATTATGAACCAGCAGATATGATTAATGATATTGTTAAAATCACCTTGACAAAAAGCTTTCTTTTTATGTCAATAAATATTAGATCCTCGTTGCAGTAATGTTGGATTTACTTATTTTAAATGTAGATGCACCTAAAAGTAAAACAAATACAAACGTCATGTCATTAGTGTTACCTAATTAGGTCAATGTCACTCCCGGATTGTATTCACCTAAACCAGAATAGTTACAATAGAAGTTTTTAAATTTATAATGCGTGTGCGCATATGCCACACGCAGCGTTGTTTAAATATTCGTATCGTACCACGGGCATTCCCGCAGGGCTGCTAATTATAAACCATTCAACATCCAGCTGATTCAGTCATTTCAATACCAAACTAGACAATTACTACTTGTCTCGTATTTTTCAATGAAAACCAATTAAATTGAGAGCCTGGTAAAACGTCGAATCGATATTTTTTACAAAAGCATTATAACAAATTTTTTTACCACCAGATTTTCTATTTGCGACTGTATAATATATTTAGATTTAGGTAACAAAGAATACACCATAGTAATACTACTGTAAGGTCAGAAAACTCAATGGCAAATTAAATGACAATAAATTCGTACGTACCTAGGCTATTCAATTGTGATTTCTGCACTACTTAACTAATGTTCCGGACGGATCGAAGGTGTTCTGAATCGGGGGGGGAAACAGCGCAAATATTTGCAGCAACACGGTTTGCGTTTCGATGGTTTTTTTTCGTGACTGTCAAAAGTAAAAACTTCATGATCAAAAGAACAGACAACCCTAACAAGCCAGCCTTTCCTATTAATAAAATATATCCTGTAATATTTGGCGCACCATTACATAGGTACTGTTACGAGCTACCTCGCCATTCGTGGATGCGGGATATTCTATTGACACAGCCAGTGACTCACATTTATTTAGTATGCAAATGGAAACTACTGACAGACAGAAACTGCATCAAAATAGTAATGGTTTGGTCGGAGGAAAGATTTTCTAGCAAATAAAATGCAATGATTCATTCAAAGTTTCTATTTGTATGGGTACGTATTATAATACCGAAAGTTCTTAATACCTACAACTGAAATACCTATACCCCATATACCGAAGCTCAATATGTGTAGTTTCAAATAACCGAAAGTTCTAAATCCAGAAAGTTCCAAATCCCAAAAGATTAAAATCCCGAATTTTCATATCCCGAATGTTTAAAATCCCGAAGATTCATATACTTACCTACAGTTGGTATACCGAAGTTAGATTAACAGTGCGTTAATAATTATTGGTCTCTAATATAACATTTGTTTTTCTTAATGAACCTCAGTCTCAATGCATGCAGAAAGCAGGCATGCAGCATGCAGCATGCCAGCAATCAAGCAGGCATGCATGTAGCAGCATGCATAGGTTTTGCTCTTCTCCGGCGCTGCGGGAAGTGCAGCCCTTTCGCCCTAGCGTAGCGAATCTCAGTCACCCACGCTCGCCTCAGCCGCTCCAGCTCGCACGGGAGCCTGTGATTCGCTACAGCGGGCGAGGGCTTCTCTCCCTCTGCGCCTCCGGCTTTTGAATTACACTCTAGTGTCGGGCAGACTAGTACCACGGCGAAGGACCACGGCAAGTCGGCGTCAATTAAAATTTGATTTTCTTAATGAACCTCAATCTCAATTGTATACAATTTGTTTGGCGTTTCGTTCATAGGTCTTATAAAATTCGGTATTTTTAATTATGGGGTTTTAAAACTTTCGTTATATTGAACTTTCGGTCATATCAACAGTCGGTATTTTAATATTTGGCATTTTAGTATTCGGCGTTCCGATTATAGGTCTTATAAGATTCTGTATTTTGAATTTTCAGGATTTTAAACTTTCGGTATTTAGAACTTTCGATCATATAAACATTCGGCATTTTAATATTCGGCCTTCAGTTCGTAGGGCTTATGAAATTCGGTATTTTCAAATTCGGCATTGTAATACGTACCCATTTGTATCCATATCATTATTGCTCACTCATTGACAAAGTCCAGCAATTTAGATTCACTGTAAGAAAGAAATAGGTCAACCTGTCAACATTGTATTATTATTAGTTTAGCTCTCCTTCTGATTACGAATTTATTTATCGGTCGATATTAATAAATAGGCCCTCATAAAGTTAGGAACTACGATTAAAATTAATTAATATAATTAATTAAAATTAAATATATTTTATGACATGATTATGGATTATGATGACTGATATTTAAAGAATTTCAAGACTTAATTTATGTTCTCATTCATTAAATTTGCATGCCTCTGTAATTGGCTAAACATGATTAGTACTTAATTTTCTTTGTAACACCTTTGTATACCATGTTTATGGCAAATAAAGTTTATTTTATTTTTATTTTATTTTTTAAAAAATATCAACAAACAATAATCTGTTTCTGGCAAAATAACATGAAATCGCAGCATACCTTATTTATATGATGACAAGATCACACAGTATAATAGGTCAGTGTAACAGTATAGGTCAGTGTAGTGTGTAACAGTACAAGATTGGCGCGTGCAGGGTGCGCGCTCGCGATGCGCACGGCTGCGTTTAGGCTGTGCGCACACGGGCTTCAGTTACGGTACTCAAATTAAGACTTTGTTATTATCTTTCCTTGTAGCATGATGTAAATTTTTCCATAGTTTACATCGGCTTCCTCAGTGCTGAGGGTCGTGATTGTCCGCGATGGAGTATCTCGTCGCGGACTATTTGACGCTATCTCTTTGATCAGTTGCAGTGTAGAGCATAACGCATGGTCCAGGGTCTTGCATTCTGGCCTGTCCAACGCGTCTGGCTTCTTCCTCTCGGTCTCATGCCTTCGACTTTGTTAGTGACTTTCAGCCACTTCAGGTTTTCATGGTCCTTTTCAACCGACTTCAAAAAAGGAGGAGGTTCTCAATTCGACTGTTTTTTTTTTGTATGTATGTTACGCGATTACTATAAATCGATTTTAATGTTTTTTTGTTTGATAGATCATACTTCAGAGGTGGTCCCATATAAATTTTATCGAAATTGATTTAGAACTTTTTGAGAAAATCAACAAATATATACCCAGATAATATTTTGGTTGTGGTTCTTGTTACCTATCTTCGACAAATATGAGCCGATTTTGATGATTTTTATTTTATTGAATAGCTTATACTTCAAAGATAATATGATAAAAGTTTGCAAAATAAAAATCACCCCTAAGGGTAGGAAAATAGGGGATGAAATTGGTGTTCAGCAGTTAGATTAGGATTTATCACTAAAAATTGATGAAATAAGTAAATTTTATTAAAAAAAATAAAACCGACTTCAAAACACTAAAATGCTAAAAATAATCCTAACACTTAAGTACCTAATCCGTTACTTTTGGAGTCGGTGCAAACAAAAACATTGAATCTCTCATCGGCTGGCACCGACTCCGGTACTTAAGTGTTAGGATTATTTTTAGCATTTTAGTGTTTTGAAAACGGTTATATTTTTTTAGCAAAGTATTCCAAGATTCTTCGTGGGCAGATAGTGCAGTATCGATCGTAAAATTTACATATTGGTATTAGTATTTTATATGTGGCTATAGACATCAGGCTCTCCTACTACTCTGCTAGGTGTAGGTATTCCTAAAATATGTTTTTAACCAACGTACTATAAGCCTTTATGATCTTCTTCATCATATGTGTTTCGTCCACTGTTGGACATATGCCTCTTGAAGCTCTATCCAGCTAGCTCTTAGTGCGGCTTCTTGTCCAGGTCGGTCCTGCTTGTTATTAAATCTTTATGATACTTGTTATCAAATGAGTTAGTTATTCGATTCATGCGAAGATGTACGGGCGGCTTTATATTACGTTACCGTAATTAGCAGCCTATGTAAACATTCCTTCGCACTAGCTACAGTTTCAACTTTGTTAAGTATCGGATTAGCTGCAATAAGATTGTTGCATAGATATATTAGTTAATAATACAGTAGATCGTAATAAGTTTACCATCTAAAACGAATTTGATTTATTACTGTGAAATTATTACAGACACGATCCACTACTGCACTGCTTTTTCAACTTCTTTCTCTGGGGGAAGCGGATTCGATTTTTCGACGTTTATCACTTGTTTTTGGCAACCATTTTCTGAGAAAAAATATCTTCTAGGATAAATGAAACCTTTTTCGTGTAACAAGACATTAGATGCAGACAATCTCAATACCAAAACTGAATAAAAATGCGCCAAAGCAATAAAAGTAGCCATAAAACCGTCTGTCGAAGCCGCGTGGTGCCGGGCGCGGGCGGTCCTGGGCTGCACGAGCTGATCAATACACTATTTTAGTACTCTTGACTTCGAGATGATAAGGCAAGCGAAATTGTCGAATACTTTTCAATATCGTTCGGTAACTGCGAAAATACCTTTTCGTCTTCTATCGGAAATTGCGTAATTCGTTCACCTGCTAGTTTTAAACGAGCTGTGTCACGAAAAGCGTATTACAAAACGTGTTTTATAAACGTTTATAAAGGGCAAAATTTTAAACTCACTATTACGCAATCATAATGAGGATTTCGAAAAGTTGTACTTACTGATTCAAAAGTCAAAAATCATTTATTCAATTTAGGGCAGAAAACTGCCACTTATGAACGTCAATAATAACATCATTGGCCCATATGGGGAACATGTCTCCTTATTTTTTGGGCCCTACTAGCGCTTCGAGACAAGATACAGACAATCTGGCAAGTGCTGAGAAGAAACGCCGGAACAAACTCAGTCACCACTAGCTGCCACACAAAGAATATAAATCAAAATAAACAGGTAGTTACATCAGTTTAGTGCAGGCTGGACTGACCATACATTCTTGTCATCAAGATAGTCTTGAATTTTGTAATACCCCTTTGACATTAGGGTAGTTTTGACATGTGATTTAAATTTATTAATAGGAAGTTCGTAGTTAATTTGATATTAGAAGGTAACTAAAGGTACGGATAAAATGGCTTAGCACCAATGGAATGCCAAACACATTATTTTAGAACATTTCCTGTCAGAAGATCAATAAAATGCGAATAATTTGAGGTCTCAATGGTCGTATTATACAATTTATACACTCAGCAAGCAAAAAGATTCAATCTGCAGCATGTACTGTCATCGTTAGTGGCACCTGCGAGTAATTACTGCATATCATGAGAGTTTCACGAGAGTGGGCGATGGAGCATGAAAACGCGAAACACGCTCTACGTATCAACAGATTTTATTTATGTGCAATGTTTTCGAGCTTCGAGTATATTTAACTCCTTTTTCTTATCAACCTTTCATCTTTTACGTTCCAAACCACTTACTACTTAAAAACGCGTAATCATCAATTCTGTCCTAGCCATTGGTACTTAGTGGGTTTATACCCACATTATATACGAGT